>JBBWWR010000073.1:0-568217 GCA_039583875.1 Platanthera guangdongensis
ACAAGGTCTCATACCATGCTCTAGGGGCTGCTTCAACCCATATAGAGCTTTCCTAAGTTTATAAACAAAATCAGGAGAGTTAGAAACAACAAAACCTGAAGGCTATTCAACATAGACTTTTTCCTTTAAGTCACCATTTAGGAAGGCTGACTTCACATCCATCTTGTAGACTTTAAATCTTTTGTATGCAGCATATGCAAGGAAAAGTCCGATGGCTTCCAATCTTGCTACAGAGGCAAAGGTTTGATCAAAGTCAATACCTTCTTCTTGTCTTTACCCCTTAGCTACCAGCCTAGTCTTATTCTTGATTATAATGCCATTTTTATCAAGCTTATTCCTGTATATCTACATGGTTCCAATGACATTATGTCCTTGTGGTCTGGGAATCAGCTTCCATACCTTACACCTCTTAAACTGGATTAGTTCCTCTTGAATTGCTACAATCCAGAACAGATCTTTGTTGGCCTCTTCAAATCTATTGGGCTCAATCTGTGAGAGGAAACTTGAATACAAAGTTGTATTAAGACTTCTGTTCTATGTCACCACTCCTTATTTAGCATCACCAATAATCTGGTGTCTTGGATGATACCTTAGATGCCTAATAGCTAGAGTCAATATTCCTTCAGTATCTTGAGCTTTAGTGGCTGGAGCTTGTTGATCTTTATCCACATCTTGTGAGCTTTGACCTTCTTCTAGAATGCACACTCCTTCATCTTCTTACTTGGCAGCAGGAGCAGCTTCCTTGATGGTTAGCTTGTCCATCATCAGCTCTATACATGTAGGTCTAGAAGATGAGCTTGGCAGCTCAATGTTAATCATAGTTGACTCATCAAATATTACATTAACAGACTCTTCTCCAACTTAATTTGTCAAGTTGTAGATCTATAGGCCTTACTATGATTGTTGTACCCGATAAAAATCCCATCATAGGACTTGACAGCAAACTTAGTCAAATAGGACTTCTCATTATTCAACATATAACACTTGCTACCAAAGATCCTAAGAGAGGCCAAATTTGGTTTTCTGCCCTTCATAATCTCATAGGGAGTTATATAATGGCTCTTATTGATAGAAGCTCCATTAAGGTCATGTCATGCAGTATTTCCTGCCCCAGCTAGAAATACTCTAAGAGAGATGTGTCACAAAGCAAGTTCCTACCATCCTCTATGAGAGTTCTATTCTTCCTCTCAGCAATATCATTTTGCTGGGGTGTTCTTGGAGAATAAATTTTTTTATGAATCCCTTGCTCTTCATAGAACCTTGTCATGCTTTCAGACTGAAATTCAGTCTCATGGTCACCTTTGATTTTTAGCACAGTACTGTCTAACTCATTCTGAATTTGCTTGACAAAAGTCTTGAAGACATCAAGGGTTTCAGAATTTTTCTTAAGAAAGAAAACCCTAGAAAACCTAGAGAAGACAGCAACAACCACATGGGTGTAGACTTTTCTACCTACATTATGAACTGACATAGGAACAAACAAGTCAATATGCAGGAGGTATAAACACCTCACAGATTATTTGGCCTCAATGCTCCTGAAGGAAACTTTGGACTGGTTACTATTTTTGGCATGCTGAGCAAATGCCTTCCTTGGTGCATTTGATCTTGGGACCATTCCTAACTAGCACTTCACTAAAGAGCTTGCCAATGGTCTTATATTTCAAATGAGCTAGTCTCTTGTGCCATTGTAAAAAATATGACACTTTCTCATTTGCAACTAAATATATTAGAGAGTCTTTATTAAGACATGGAAAGTTTAAGCAATAATCATTTCCACTCCTAGTGTCTGTCAAGATGACCTCTTGGTCACTTGACCTCTTAATCTATCACTCATCCTTATGGAATTCAATGATGGAAGTCTTTGATTTCAAGGATAGCTAAATCACCTAGAGGGGGGTGAATATGTTTCTTAGTCCTTAGTAAGTATCTTTTATTTTCTTTTAGTTGGGCACTTTATTAGTTGATTAAGTTATGCTTTCAAGACATGCAACCTGAGCTGAAGGATTCTTAGCGCAACTACGTCACAACAACAAGGATACATATCTTGCTTTGACTTGTGCTGGAAGTAACTTGCAGAATAACTGTTCTGCTTCTTCTTTCTTTCCTGGGCTGAGGATATTCAGCCCTAACTTCTTCTCCATAGTCTCCAGTAAATGTTCTTCAGAGCTGAATAACTGGATCTGTGAGGAACTTGTTAGTGTAGATAGAAAATGGCACCAGCTAACTTTCTTTTTCCACTTCAGTGATCTGCCCTGATCTTGCTATAGTCGATGATTATGACAAAGAGCTAACTTGTTTTGCTCTTAGTCTTGCTACCTTGAGCTTCCTATACTTCAGTCACATCAATAATGGCAATGAAGAAGACGCACATCAATAGCTGCTTTTTCTAGAAAAAGCTTCTCCTTTATTGAATATAACCCAATGGATCTTTTAGCAGTAGGCCCCACACCATTAATGGCCACCTGTTATCTTGCTTTAACGCTAACTGTCGTTCAGTTGATCTGCGGTGGCTTTTGTCATGTACTGTAGCTTTGTCGCTAATGTAACACCCCGAAACTCAAAAGAGCGACGGGAGGCGTTTCGGGAAAAATTTGGAATTTGGCAGGGGGCACACGGCCTGGGACACGGGTGTGTCCCAGGGCGTGTCGAGCTGGTTCGACGATATGGTCGTGTGTTCGACGATTTTGGATTCGACGATCATCGAGCAGAGAACACGGCCTAGGACACGGGCGTGTCCCAGGGCGTGTCGAGAGGGGTTCGACGATTTAGCCAAAGTCTGCGTTTGATGATTTTCTAGCAATCTGCGTTCGATGATTTGCCAGGGATCTGCGTTTGACGATTTTCCAACAATCTGCGTTCGATGATTTGCCAGGGATCTGCGTTCTACGATCTGGCTGCGTTCGACGATTTTGCCAGGGATCTGCATTCGACGATTTGGCTGCATTCGACGATTTTGCCAGGGAACTCTGTTCGACGATTTGGCTGGTTCGACGAATGGCGAGCGATCTTGGTTCGACAAATGGCCAGTGATCTGGGATCGACGTTTTGGCAGCGTTCGATGATCTTGGTTCGACGATCATCGAGTGTGGGATGTTTTGTGGCGTGTTTGACACTCGACGCAAAGTGTCGACACACGGGTTTTGGCGGGAGTTGACTTATTGTTCCGACACTGTTTTGATGCGGACGTGTCCTGCTCCTGTTGGTGATTCGTGCAGTGTTTAGCCCCATTTGTCCAGGTCGGACCTGGATCGTATCCGTGCATCCCTTTTGTGGGATCCGACGGCTGTGGTTATTTCCCGATGGGGTTATATTCGAGTCCAGGGTTTCAAAACCCTTATTATACTTTGTGGTTCTCTGTCTAAATCTTAGAGAGAGGGGAGAGCAAAAGAGGAAGAAGGAGTCTAGATACAGTCGTTGGAGGAGTTTCAGAGCTCCAAATCGCGAGCCGACTTCGGATATATGAAGGCAAGGAGATTGTGGTGCTTTACATCCACGTACATTTCCATGGTGCAAAGGAAGAATGCTAGGGTAACGATTCTCTACTTGAGCATGTGAAGCTCTCCTTCTTTTGTGTTGAAGTTGGTGACCGGGCGGTCTGGCGGTCTGTCTTGGCGGGTTGGAGACCGCACGGACTGGCCGTTTCCCTTCAGCAGGTTGGTTGATATGCTGTTGCTGTTTGGTAGCCGGGAGGTCTAGCGATTTGTCTCAGCCGGCTTGGAGACCGGACGGTCTAGCGGTCTACCCTGGCGATCTCTCTTTCTCTCTGGTGGTAGCCGTGTGGTTAGCCCTTCTGTCTAACCGCATGGCTTGTGCGGTTTGTTCTGTATAGTCCGCTTAGTCCTGTAAATTTTTAGTCTCACATCTCTTATTTGTATTCTCTCATCTCTCCACCATTCTATATAAGGGAGGGCATACCTTTGTAATAGATATCTTTTTGGATAATAAAACTTTGAATTATTCAAAATTCTGGCTTGTTTTTTTGTCGTTAGTTCGCTACTTTAACATGGTATCAGAGGACTCGCTTTTCTCCTCCTGATTCTGTACGCGCTCTCTGACATCGCGACCTGTCCACGCAGCTTGCTTTTTCTTCTCGCGGCCTGTCCTCGTGGCTTGTTTCTTCCGCCTTCTTGCGCCATGTTCACGCGGCTTCTTCTCTCCTTGTCGTTGCCCTTTTTGTGTGCGACCTCTTTATTTCTCCTTCTTCTTGCTGTGACCTGTTTGCGTCCCAGCGGACTTTTCTCTGTTCGCGTGGTGTCTCTTTCTTCTGTTCGCGCGGGCTGATTTCTAGCCGCTCGACTTCTTTCCCTCTACTTGCTTCTGCGGCTTGGTCATGGTTTTTCTGGCCGCTGGTATCTATCATCGTGACCGTTGCAGATTTCTTTCTCCTAACCGATGCGCTTTCTCTCTGTTCACGCGGGTTATTCCTTGTTTCGGCGGCCTCTCTGCCTTTCTTCCTTTAGTCGCTCCTGCCTATTAGTCGCCGCGACCTCCTGTTAAGTCATGTGGCTTGTGCTTCCCTCTTCTTCCCCTTTGCCTTGCTCTGCACCTTGGTTGTGGCCCTTCTTGCCGCTGCTGTGCTGTCACCATGACCGCTACAGTTTTTTATTCCTCCCTTCATGGATTTCATATCCTCCTCAAAGCCGTTCGCCTCGGTGGTCACGTCTTCTAGTAGTGCCCACGTTGTTACTCAAGGAAAATGGCTGATCGACACTGGTGCTACAAATCATATGACCAGCACTCTCCAGTGTTTTTCTCTCCTAGAAACACATGATCGGTTGCCCCCGGTTATTCTCGCTTACGGCTCTTCATCATTAGTCCATGGGACGGGGATTATTCATGTCACTCCATCTCTTCACTTGGCGGATACTCTATACGTGCCCAAGTTCCCGTGCAACGTATTATCTGTTACCTCTCTATGCAAGCAATTACAGTATTCCGTGACATTCACTTCTACTTCTTTCTCTTTTCAGGATCCGGACTCCCAACAGATGATTGCTACTGGGACTGAGAGTGGCGGCTTATACTTCCTAGACAACATTTCTGTTTTCTCCACCTTCTCCTCCACATCCACAGATATTCTCCAATGGCATCTCCGCCTTGGTCATGCTCCTCCACGTCTTCTTCGTCAACTTCTGCCCCAACTTCCTCCACAAAGTCCTCCGCTCAACTGTGAGGCATGTCAGCTTGGCAAGCATCACCGCTCCTCCTTCCCTCCAAAGCACGTTCGTGGATCTACCCGTCCGTTTGATCTCATCCACTCCGATATTTGGGGTCCTTCTCCTACTCTTACCATTGGTCGAGGTAGTTCATATTTTGTCACGTTCATTGATGATTTCTCTCACTGTACATGGCTGTATCAGTTAAAAGATCGCTCTGAATTATTATTTGTATGGACGTCCTTCTATCTTATGATCAAAACTCAGTTTAATGTTTCTATCAAAGTTTTCGATCTGATAATGCCAAAGAATATATCAGTCATGACTTTTCTACATTCTGCATGCAAAATGGGATTATTCATCAAACTAGTTGTGTCTATACTTCACAACAGAATGGTGTGGCAGAACGCAAAAAATGTCACCTCCTCGATGTCGCTCGCACCTTGATAACCCAGATGCATGTTCCTCGCTCCTATTGGGGCTATGCTGTTCTCCTTGCCTGCTACCTTATCAATCGCATTCCCTCTACAGTTCTCCACGGAAAAACTCCATTCTCCATTCTATATCCGAGCAAGGAGCCGTTTCCTCTCCCTCTCCAAATCTTTGGATGCACTGCCATTGTGCATGCCCCTTCTGCCACCAGTGATAAGCTCTCCCCTCGCTCCACCAAATGTGTCTTTCTGGGGTACTCCACCACTCAGAAAGGCTATTGTTGCTTTGATATCGTTCTTCGTAAGCAGTTCGTCTCTGCTGACGTCACCTTCTTCGAGAATACCTCCTACTTCTCGGATGCCTCCTCTCCTCTTCTCCCAACTTCTGATTCTCCTGTTATTCCCTTGGTTCCCTCGTCTCCTACTACAATCTCCACCCCTACACCGTCTCCACCCACTCCTCTCCCTCCGCCTCTCTCTCTCCCTTCTCCGCCACCGTCTCCCTCATCTCCGCCACCGTCTCCCTCATCTCCGCCGCCGTTGCTCTCTACTCCCGGGCCAGCTTTGTCTGCCACGGATGCTCCGGATGTCGAGGTACCAGCTGAACTGGATCTTCCTATAGCCCTTCGTAAAGGGGTGCGGACGTGTACCCTACACCCCTTGCTCCTGTTGTTTCATATGATCATCTTACCCCTTCTCAAAGGGCATTTGCACTGGCTATCTCTGCCACTACCACACCCCGCTCCTACCAGGAGGCCCTTGCTATTCCTCATTGGAAGCTGGCCATGGATGAGGAAATGGCGACCCTAACTGAGTGGGGTACATGGACTCTTGTTCCTCCTCCCTTAGGCACTGATGTTGTTGGCTATCGCTGGGTATTTGTGGTCAAATATGGCACAGACGACACTGTGGATCGGTATAAGCTCGCCTTGTTGCTAAGGGCTTTACTCAGACCTATGGGGTTGATTGCTTTGACACCTTCTCCCCCGTGTCTCGTCTCAGCACTATCCGGGTCCTTCTCTCTGTGGCGGTAAATAGGGATTGGCCGATTTCCCAACTGGATGTCAAGAATGCCTTCCTTTATGGTGATCTTCATGAGACCGTCTACATAGAGCAACCTCCTGGGTATGTTTCTCGGGGGGAGACACGAGTATGCCGGCTGAAGAAGGCAATCTATGGCCTCAAGCAGAGCCCTCGAGCTTGGTTTGACAAGTTCAGGAGCATCGTGGCGGCCGTTGGTTTTGCGCGAAGCTCTGCCAATCACTCTTTATTTATTCGCAAAACCCCTTCGAGGCTGGTTGTTCTTGTTGTGTACGTCGATGATATTCTTCTCACTGGCGATGACCAGGACGGGGTAGCCCTAACAAAGCGACATCTTCATCAACATCTGATCACGAAAGATATGGGCTCTCCAAAGTACTTTCTTGGGATCGAAATCTCTCGGAAGCCCGACTCCTTAGTTCTCTCTCAGCATAAGTATGCCCTTGATCTTTTAAAAGAGGCAGGATTGACTGGAGCAAAACCTGCCCGATGCCCCATGGCAACTGGAGAAGACAAAACCAGGACAGATGATTCGCCTCCTCTTTCAGATAGTTCGCGGTACAGGCGTCTGGTTGGCAAGCTCATATATCTCACAGTGACCAGGCCCGACATTTCCTATGTTGTGGGCAAGGTGAGTCAATTCATGCAAGCACCTAGGGAGTGCCATCTACAGTCCGCCTTGCGGATCTTGGAGTATGTCAAAGCAGCACCTGGGAAAGGATTACTTTTTCAGAAGAATGGTCATCTAAGGGTTGAAGCATACTCAGATGCAAGTTATGTTGATGACAAAGGGGATCGCAAGTCAACCTCAGGTTTTTGCACCTTTGTTGGGGGAAATCTGGTGAGCTGGAAGTGCAAGAAGCAGTCTGTTGTCTCCAGGTCTAGTGCAGAAGCTGAGTATCGCAGTATGGCGTCGACCACTTGTGAGTTAAAATGGCTGCGGGTTCTCATGTTAGATTTAGGAGAGGTCTACAACCATCCTCTACCTATGTTCTGTGATAACAAGGCTGTCATATACATCTCCAAAAATCCGGTCTTCCATGAAAGAACAAAGCACATTGAGGTCGACTGTCATTTCATTCGTGAAGAGATCTTAAAGGAACAAATTTTCACTCCATTTGTCACTTTTGATAAAGAGCTGGCTGACATCTTCACCAAGCCAGTTTCCGCCTCATTTCTTCATATTTGTGACAAGATGGGCATGATCGATATATATGCTCCAGCTTGAGGGGGAGTGTTGAAGTTGGTGACCGGGCGGTCTGGCGGTCTGTCTTGGCAAGTTGGAGACCGCGCGGTCTGGCGGTTTCCCTTCAGTAGGTTGGTTACTGTGCTGTTGCTGTTTGGTAGTCGGGCGGTCTGGCGGTTTGTCTCAGCCGGCTTGGAGACCGGACGGTCTAGCGGTCTACCCTGGCGATCTCTCTTTCTCTCTGGTGGTAGCTGTTCGGTTAGCCCTTCTGTCTAACCGCGCGACTTGTGCGGTTTGTTCTGTATAGTACACTTAGTCCTGTAAATTGTTAGTCCCATATCTCTTATTTGTATTCTCTCATCTCTCCTCCATTCTATATAAGGGAGGGCATACCTTTGTAATATATATTTTTTTGGATAATAAAACTTTGAATTATTCAAAATTTCGGCTTGTTTTTTTGTCGTTTGTTCGCTACTTTAACATTTTGCATAGGAAGCCAGCTCTCGCGAGTTTGTGGTGAGTTTGAGGCATTCCATCGGGTAGATATATAAAGTACCCGTTGTGTAGAGTCCGTAATCGAGAACGGATATAGGCATGATGTGTGAAGCCTATCCGGACAAGTTAGTCTGGATCGGTTATGTTGCATTGCATAATGGCCGGAGAAGACTCCGTGCGAATGTTTGTTTTTCGGGTTTTCTACGAGATAGATTGCAACAGGGAGCCTTGGGGATTAACTCAAAGGTGCACCCGGAAAACTGGGTGGATGCGTGATTCTGCCGTCTTGGTGGCGTGGGAGCCAACTTGTACATAACTGGGTTATGTAATATTGTGCGTTCGATTCACGGACTTCGGGGAAACTTAACTCGTGCCGATGATTTTAAATGTCGTGGCAAGTGAGCAACGGGTTGGGTGGAACCGTTCCTGCTCTATGCGGTTCGGTGTTTGAGGCCTACCGAGGGCATAGAGGTCGGGTCTTTGGCTGTCGATGATTTTAAGTGTCATGAGTTCTGCTTATAGGCTGTTGATTATTTTAAGTGTCATAACTTCTGCATAAAAGACTCAAATGCTCACGTGTGGTGTCGTCCAAGTGGCGGTGGTGGGACCGCGGTTTTTACCGGGTTCACCGAGAATGTGCCCTGAGTGCACGGGGTGTGTGACCATATGAGCCTACGCTTGTGATGTAGTGACATTACTATATTGTTGGATTATGCTAATAAAGTGCAGGGAAGGAGCATCGCCGCCCCGTGTTTGGGGCGGGATCGTTATAATTTGGTCAGCATTGTTGACTGTTGCTTTTGTTTGTCACCGTGCGGTGGATTGTGCTTGCAGGTGTTGCTGGACCAAGCGGTCAATAGCGGGCTAAAGCCCAAATTGCGAAGCCGGCCCTCGAAGGCCTAATTGGAGAGTTTTACTTGCTTTTGTTCATGTATGGCCGGCCTACGTGTCGTGGTATGGAAAACATGTAATATGAGTAAACCATTTGTAAGGCCTTAAGGCCAGTACTTGTGTATGTACTTCATTCCTGTTTGGCTTGTTAGTGGACATTCATGCTTGTTGCTGGGTTCTTTTAATTGCAACTATTTAAACCGCTTCCGCTAGAATGCTCTGTGTAGGACGTTGTGATTGGTTGGATGGTTTCCATTGAGTAACCACCTGGTCTGTCTGTGGTATATGGCGTCGGGCCCCGGCCGAACCTACTGTTATATGCTATGCGACGGATAGGGGGTGTTATAATTTTGTATCAGACTACTAGTTTCGGTCGGGCTTAAAATGAATTCGTGTTCGAATTCTTTTTAAGGGGTGGTGAGCACATGTGTGTGCGTCATCGTTATAACAACAAAAGAACCCATGAATTTCCACTTAGGAATTAAAATACACGTGTTTGGGGAACCTGCGTGTTCCTATAATTGTTGTTTGCAATTTTGTTTGGTCGCTTAACGGTGTTTTGTACCACTATAGGTGACCAGAAGCAGTGTTGGGCCGTCTGAACGTCGCATTTCGTAGGCTAGCAGTGCACCAAATGATGTTCCTGCAACACTTCCATCGGCTGAGACCATACGATTGGTTGTCGAAGCAGTGTTTGTCATGATCAATGCGCAGCCTGCAAGGCAAATGCAGCATCCCACTCCTGCGATGGAGCAGGTGCCTCTTCTAGAGGTTGAGCCGAGAAGAGTGGAGCAGGTAGTAGTGGATCCGTTGGTGCCGGGGATGGCAACCGAGAGACAGCTCAAACATGTTATGAGCTTCAATCCTCCTGTATTCTCAGGGTTGGGAACCTCATCTCAAGCTGAAGACTGGCTCTCCCGTGTGAAGAGAGTCTTGACAGCGACAGAGACAGAGGAGTGGTAGATGACCACTATTGCTATGTTCCTTCTGGACGGTAAAGCGAGACTATGGTGGGAAGGATTGGAGCTGCATCTATTGAGAGGAAGGAAACTTACAGATGTCTCGATGGAAGAGTTCTCGAGACTGTTCTTGGCTAGGTACCTCCCTTCGGTGCAGAGGATAGCGTTGGAGAATGCGTTCCTGAAGTTGGTTCAAGGAGACAGTAGCGTGGCTGAATATATCCACGAGTTTACTCGACTGAGTAGGTATGCTAGCTCCACCATCGCGGATGAGGAGCGCAAGACGAATCGATTCTACAAAGGGTTGAGAGATGATTTGAGGCTACTACTCTCGGGGCCTATGACGCAGGGCTTCTTGACCCTGGTCAACACAGCCTGGTCCTTGGAGAAGGATATGAAGAGCGTCCAAGCAAAGAAAAAATCTGGTGATAAGAGGTCAGAGTTCAAAGTGCCGAACTCCTCAAAGTCTGTGTTCCGGAAGTGGAAAAAGAAAGCTAGGACTTCGGGTCCAGCCCCCTCTGCTGGTGCTTCTGGGGCGACTACGGGTCTGACCCCGGGCGCATGTTACAACTTTGGGAAGCCGGGGTATTATGCCTGCGAGTGCCGGGGTGGACGTCCAAAGTCTGAGTTGAAGCCGGGAGCAACGTATGAAGGAAAGGGCAAGGCGGTGGTGTCGACCGCGTCCCATTATGCTCCGGCCCAACCGAGGGTGTACAATCTTGGCCAAAAGGAGGCCATCAAACAGGCGGATGTGGTGACAGGTAAAATTTAAATTTATAGCAAGCTAATCTTTTAAATACTTGTTATGTGCATGTTACCTTACCACTGCTTGTTTAGGATTTGTTTTGATTTGTCAGTATCTGGCAAGAGCAATCTTCGATACAGGAGCTTCACACTCCTTTTTGTCTGAAGAATTTATATCGTGCATCGGAGTACCTTCTTCGATGGTGAAGGACAATTTGGATGTGTTGTTGCCCAATGGGTGTTCGATGCACGCGGATAGAATCTGTGGTGTGAAGATTCGAATTGGGATCCAGGAGTTCCATTTGCAAGTGTCGTTATTGCTGCTAGTGGAATTCGACGTTATATTTGGCATGGACTGGCTCTCGGAGTAGCAAGCCTATATTGATTGCGGTAGCAAGGAAGTCAAGCTGGGAGCAGGTCGTGAGATGACTTTCACGGGCTTGAAGGGGTTGAGCAAGACGCTGATGTCTGCTCTTCAGATGGTGAAGGCGGTTCATGCCAGTGCAGAACTGTTCTTTACACTAGTGGAGGTTGCAAAGCCTAAGCCCGCGTTGGACAATATTTTAGTGGTATCGGAGTACACTGATGTGTTTCCTAGCGATCTTCCTGGAGCCCCGCCGCAACAGGAGATAGATTTTACGATAGAGCTCATTCCAGGTGCAAAGCCTGTGTCACGCTCTCCATATCGGCTAGCGCCTAAGGAAATTGCGGAGATGAAGGTTCAACTGCAAGAGTTGTTGGACCAAGGGTATGTGCGTCCAAGTTCTTCACCTTGGAGCGCGCCGTTCCTCTTTGTTAAGAAGAAGGACGGAAGCTTGAGGCTATGTATTGATTATCGGGAGCTCAACAAGTTGATGGAAAAGAACAAGTACCCGATCCCCCGGATTGATGATCTATTCGATCAGTTAGTCGGGTCGATGGTGTACTCAAAGTTGGACCTCAAGTCCGGGTACTATTAGCTGCGAATAAGGGAGAGTGATATCTCGAAGGCAGCGTTCAGTACAACATACGGGCATTACGAGTTTACGGTCATGCCGTTTTGGCTGACTAATACGCCGTTAGTGTTCACGGATTTGATGAACAGGACCTTCGGGGAGTACTTGGACCATTTTGTGATCATCTTCATCGACGATATTTTGGTGTACTCGCAGAGTGAGGAAGATCACTTCAGGCATCTTCATTTGGTTTTGCAGATGCTAAGGAGGAATCAATTGTACTCCAAGTTCTCGAAGTGCGAGTTTTGGTTGTCCTCAGTGGCATTCCTCAGTCATATAGTGAGTGGGGAAGGAATTGCAGTGGATCCGACGAAGATTGTTGCGATACGAGAGTGGCCTAAGGTTTCTACGGTAGCGAAAGTACGGAGCTTTCTGTGGCTTACCGGCTATAATAGGCACTTCGTAGTAAACTTCTCACGGATAGTGATACCTCTCACTACTTTGAAAAGGAAGGAGCAGAAGTTCGTTTGGACGTCGGAGTGCATGTGAGCTTTTGAGGAGCTGAAATGTCGATTGACCACAGCGCCTATGTTGAGTTCGCCGAGTGGGACCGAAGGTTATGAGATTTATAGCGATTCTTCGGGCAGTGGTTTGGGTTGTGTACTGTTATAGTATGGAAGCGTTATAGCATATGGCTCGAGATAACTGAAGGTGCACAAGAGGAACTATCCGGTCCATAACTTGGAGTTAGCGGCCGTGAATTTTTTCTTGAAGCTGTGGAGGCAATATTTGTACGGTGTGAAGATTGATATCTACACCGATCATAACAGCCTGAAGTATTTGATTGATCAGAAAGATCTGAACATGCGGCAACATAGATGGATGGAGTTCCTGGGGGTCTATACATTTAAGATCCAGTACGTGTCTGGTAAAGATAATGCGGTTGCGGACGCGTTGAGTTGTCGGGCCCCAGCTCAAGCCAATTAGTTATCGAACCATAATGAGCGGTTGGTTCGGGAGTTGGAGGCGTTGGAGATTTCTTGCGTGGATAGGCAGTCAAGTGCTGAAGCACTATTGAATTGGGCTGAAGTTTAATATGACCTGGCTGATCGGATTCGGCAGGCATTGGATATGGATGTCCACACGAAGCAACTCATGATAGAGGCTTTGGATGGGTCAAATTCCCAATATAAAGTTGTGGATGGATTGCTTTGGAAAGACGGTCGTCTTTGCGTCCCAAGCGTGGGTAGTTTGCAGGTGGATTTGTTGTACGAGGCGCACCATACCAAGTACTCGATTCACCCGGGGAGCACGAAGATGTACCGCGATGTTAAGAAATTGTTCTGGTGGCCAGGACTGAAAAAGGATGTGGCGTTGTATATGACGAAGTGCCAAACTTGCGCCTTGGTGAAGGCGGAGTGCCAAAAGCCGGGAGGATTCCTGAAATCCTTGCTTATTCCGGAGTGGAAGTTCGACGACATTACTATGGACTTTGTGCACGGGTTGACAAGGTCGCAAAAGGGGAACGACACCATTTGGTTGGTTGTAGATTGTTTAACGAAGGTGTCACATTTCATTCCGCATAGGATGGATGATCCGGTTGAGAAATTGGCAAAGTTGTATGTAGACAATATTGTGCGGCTTCATGGTGTGCCCCGCAACATCGTGAGTGACCGAGATAGGCGGTTCACGTCCAATGATTGGAGGCTTGTGCAGCAGATGTTGGGAACAAAGCTGAGTTTTAGCACAGCCTTTCATCCGCAAACGGATGGGCAGACCGAGAGGGTCAATAGGACAATGGAATACATGCTTTGCATGTGTGTCCTGGACTTTGGAAGGCAATGGGAAGATCACCTTTTTTTGGTGGAGTTCGCGTACAACAACAGCTACCAAGCGAGTATTCAAATGGCGCCCTTTGAGGCCCTATATGGTAGAAGATGTCACACGCCATTGTCCTGGTTAGAAACGGGTGAGTCAAAGTTGTATAAGCATCAAGAGGTGGAAGATTCTACTTCTTTGTTGTGAACCATTCGGGAGAGGTTGCAAATCGCTCAGGACCATTAGGAGAAGTACTATAATGCTAAGCATAGGACCGTGGAGTTCGCTGTGGGCGACTGGGTGTACTTAAAGATCAAGCCGTTCAAGGTTGTCACACGGGTGCGGCGCTTGAAAAATCTAAGCCCGAGGTACCTTGGGCCGTTTGAGGTTCTGGAGAGGATTGGCGAAACGGCTTATCGGTTGAAGCTATCGGTTAAGCTTAGTGGTTTACACGATGTATTCCATATATCGGTGCTTCGGAAGGCGGTGCTAGAGCCTTCGCAAGTGATCGCGGTTGATCAAGTGCCGGTGGATAGTGGGTTGACGACAAAGGTCAAGCCCGTACGGATTGAGGATTCGGAAGTCATGTGGCTACGCAATAAAGAGATCAGGATGGTCAAGATCCGTTGGGACAATTACGGTCGAGAAGAGCTCTCTTGTGAGATAGAGCAGACTATGCTTGACGAGTACCCGGAGTTGTTCCGCTCAGGTACAAAATTTAGTTTTGTACTTATCTTTCCTTTATGTAATTTCGTGGACGAAATTATTTTAAGAGGGGGAGAGCTGTAACGCCCCGAAACTCAAAAGAGCGACGAGAGGCGTTTCGAGCCAAATTTGGAATTTGGTAGGGGGCACAGAGCCTGGGACTCGGGCGTGTCCCAGCGCGTGTCGAGCTGGTTCGACGATCTGCTCGTGTGTTCGACATTTTTGGATTCGACGATCGTCGAGCAGAGAACACGGCCTGGGACACGGGCGTGTCGAGAGGGGTTCGATGATTTAGCCAAAGTCTACGTTCGACGATTTTCCAACAATCTGCGTTCGACGATTTGCCAGGGATCTACGTTCGACGATTTTCCAGCAATCTGCGTTCAACGATTTGTCAGGGATCTGCGTTCGACGATCTGGCTGCGTTCGACAATTTTGCCAAGGATCTGTGTTCGACGATCTAGCTGCGTTCGACGATTTTGCCAGGGAACTCTGTTCGACGATTTGGCTGGTTCGACGAATGGCCAGTTCGACGAATGGCCAGTTCGACGAATGGCCAGCGATCTTGGTTTGACGAATGACCAGTGATCTTGGATCAACGTTTTGGCAGCATTCGACAATCTTGGTTTGACGATCGTCGAGCGCGGGATGTTTTGTGGTGTGTTTGACACTCGACGCGAAGTGTTGACACACGAGTTTTGGCGGGAGTTGACTAATTGTTCCGACACTGTTTTGACGTGGACGTGTCCTGCACTGTTGGTGATTCGTGCGGTGTTTAGCCCCATTTGTCCAAGTCAGACCTGGATCGTATCTGTGCATCCCTTTTGTGGGATCTGAAGGCTGTGGTTATTTCTCGATGGGGTTATACCCGAGTCCAAGGTTTCAAAACCCTTATTCTTTTGTGTGGTTCTCTGTCTAAATCTTAGAGAGAGGGGAGAGCAAAAGAGGAAGAAGGAGTCTAGATCCAGTTATTGGAGGAGTTTCAGAGCTCCAAATCGCGAACTGACTTCGGATCTAGGAAGGCAAGGAGATTGAGGTGCTTTACATCTGTGTACATTTCCATGGCGCCAAGGAAGAATGCTAGGGTAATGATTCTCTACTTGAGCATGTGAAGCTCTCCTTCTTTTGCATAGGAAGCCCGCTCTCGCGAGTTTGCAGTGAGTTTGAGGCATTCCTTCGGGTAGATATGTAAAGTCCCCATTGTGTAGAGTCCATAATCGAGAACGAATATAGGCATGATGTGTGAAGCCTACCCGGACAAGTTGGTCTGGATCAGTGATGTTTCATTGCATAATGGCCGGAGAAGTCTCCATTCAAATGTTTGTTTTTTCGGGTTTTCTACGAGGTAGATTGCAACAGGGAGACTTGGGGATTAACTCCAAGGTGCACCCGGAAAACTGGGCGGATGCGTGATTCTGCCGTCTTGGTGGCCTGGGAGCCAACTTGTACATAACTGGGTTATGTAATATTGTGCCTTTGATTCACGGGATTCGAGGAAACTTTACTCGTGCCGATGATTTTAAATGTCGTGGCAAGTGAGCAACGGGTTCGGTGGAACCGTTCCTGCTCTATGCGGTTCGGTTTTTGAGGCCTACCGAGGGCATAGATGTCGGGTCTTTGGTTGTCGATGATTTTAAGTGTCATGACTTCTGCTTATAGGCTGTTGATGAGTTTAAGTGTCATAACTTATGCCTAAATGACTCAAATGCTCACGTGTGGTGCCGTCCAAGTGGCGGTAGTGGGACCGCGGTTTTGACCGGGTTCACCGAGAATGTGCCCTGAGTGCACGGGGTGTGTGGCCGTATGAGCCTACGCCTGTGATGTAGTGACATTACTATACTGCTAGATTATGCTAATAAAGTGTAGGGAAGGTCCATCACCGCCCCGTGTTGGGGGCGGGATCGTTATAATTTGGTCAGTATTGCTGACCGTTATTTTTGTTTGACACCGTGCGGTGGATTGTGCTTGCAGGTGTTGCTGGACCAAGCGGTCAATAGCGGGATAAAGCCCAAATTGCGAAGCCGGCCCTCGAAGGCCTAATTCAAGTGTTTTACTTGCTTTTGTTCATGTATGACCGGCCTGCATGTCGTGGTATGGAAAACATGTAATATGAGTAAACCATTTATAAGGCCTTAAGGCCAGTACTTGTGTATGTACTTCATTCCTTTTTGGCTTGTTTGTGGACATTCATGCTTGTTGCTGGGTTCTTTTAATTGCAAATATTTAAACTGCTTCCGCTAGAATGCTTTGTGTAGGACATTGTGATTGGTTGGATGGTTTCCATTGAGTAACCACCTGGTCTGTCTGTGGTATATGGCGTCGGGCCCTGGCCAGACCTACAGCTATATGCTATGCGACAGATACGGGGTGTTACAGCTAACAATTTGAATGAGGTTGACTTGCTGATGTCACCATCTGTGGACTTAGCCAAAAATCAAGCATCAGCAGCACAGGCGTTGAGTGAGCAAGCCTCACTCAGTGCCAAAGCACTTAGACGGAATTTTGTTTATCTTGGCGTTGAGTGAGTAAGCTACACTCAACGCCAAAACACTTATGCAACCTTTCTGCCGTTAGGCGTTGACAGCATTGAGTGAGCAAGCCTAACTCAATGCCAAAACACTTAGGCTATCTTTCTGCCGTTAGGCGTTGACAGCTTTAAGTGAGCAATCCTCAATCAATGCCAAAACACTTAGGCAATCTTTCTATCGTTATGCGTTGACAGCGTTGTGAGAGTAAGACTCACTCAACGCTTTTTGCCTTAGCATATTCTTCAGCCTCTTTTGCAAGCTTGGCATTGAGAGCATTAAGTAAGCATGCCTCACTCAACGCTTTTTGCTTTTGCCATGCTTTCTTCTAATTTGTGTTGAGAGCGTTGAGTGACCACACCTCACTCAACGCCTAATTCCTTAGTCATTTTCCTACTTCTTCAGCATCTTAAGCGTTGAGAGCGTTGAGTGACCACGCCTCACTCAACGCCTTTTGCTTTAGCCAGATTTTTTGAATCATGGCATCGAGAGCATTGAGTGAGCATGCCTCACTTAATGCTTTCTGCCTTAGCCAGATTTTTCTCCACCTTGGCATTGAGAGAGTAAGATCCACACAACGCATTTGGACTTAGCCAAATTCTGTTTTAGAAAGCACAGGTTATGACTGAATGAGACACAGTCAATGCTTTATCACATGGAATTGAGTGAGCTTGCCTCACTCAATGCGTGTGGACTTAGTCAAATATCAGCTCAAATTTTCTGTGGCTTTGATTGACTGAGCTTGTCTCAAAGCCTTTTGTTGTATAGCGTTGAGTGAGTAGACTTCACTCAACGCCTGTGGACTTAGCCACTTTCTCAGCTTGCCACTCATTTGGCTTTGACTGTATAGGATCCACGCAGCGCTATAAGTCATCTGACATTGAGTGAGTAACCTTCACTCAATGCCTGCTGATTTAGATAGATTTCTGTCAATCCACATCTTAGGTAAGTGTTTACCTGACTTAGCCACTTAGGCTACCTGTCCCATCATTGTTACTAGGACATCTTTCAATCACTAAACTTGAGCATGAGTTAGATCGCCACATGTGTATACATTGTTTGCTTGGCCTTCTTCAAATCTAGGACATTGGGATCAATGGACACAACAATCTCCATATATTTGAAGAAGTCGAAACCTATGCCAATGTATACACTTACATAATTATGCAACATATACAGAAAATATTAATAGAGCATGAATCATAAAAATATTGAACATAATCACAACAAATGATATTTCATTTAACATATAAGGAATTATAATGTTTGTGCATGAACCAAAATGTCATATTCCTTAGCCCTATAAGCAGAACCAAAAACTTTTAAAATTTTAGGTTCCCTTATCACAATCCCACAGCCCTTTGGCTTTTTAACTGCTTTCTCTTCAGCAACAGCCTTCTTCTTCCCTTTGATATTATTCTTGTTTGCTTTAGTTGCGTCAGCTTCTGCTTTATCTTTTTGCGTCTAAAAGTAGCTGAAGGGCTTCAGAAAGTACTTTGAGGGTTCAAATGCACTGGGAGGCAAAGTGTTGACATTCTTGTTCTTCTAGTAAATTCTCCTTTCAATGTCCCTCTTTTCCATATTTTCACTTTCCATTTTGTTGTACCACTTTCCTCTCTCTGACCTTTTGTTTTTGACCTGATCCCAAGCAAGCAGAATGATAGATATGGACTCTGGGCTCCATTGTTCGAAATCGAGCCTTTTCTCTATTTCTTCTCTATATTTCCTCTTCCTTATCCTGATTTCTTCTTCAGTTTCAGCAGCTGTAGTAATTTCTTTGGTTAGCAATGTCTGGTCCATAGTGGGGCTAAAGGAAGGAATCACAGTAGAAGCAGACTGTTTTACCCACTTGGCACCAGCACTATCACCTTCTTCAATGTACTGGACATACTCTTGATTATCTTATACCTGATCAGCAACAGACATTCTGTACAAGTTATCTTCCACTTGAGAAGGCATCATTAGGATGTTATTATACTGAACTTTCTCAATTCCCAATGAGCCTCTCACCACATTGGTTACCCAGACCGTATCTGTGAACACATCTGTCCACACTTGTGGATCTACCATTCATCTACTGACCATAGATGCTTTCTTCGTCATACCTATTTGAAGGCAACTTCACCTTCTTAAAAGGGTTAGGAGGCTTATATGCAATAGGTGAGTTGGAACTTTGTCTTTCCCTTTGGGATGGGCAACTCTAGTGTTTCCCTTGAACCCCATACCCTTCTTACCCTGTTGAGAAGAGAAGGAGTCTATCAACGATAACATTGACTTTGACTTAGAGAAACTAGCCACAATCCTTCTCTCCCTTTGAATCTTATCCTCAACATCACTTGTGAGACTATTCTTGTACTTAATGGTCCCAATATGGAAGAGTTTTATGACCTTTAGTTGGCTGGCTTCCCTTGACTTCTGATCTAGCAAGGATGTTGTCTTAGCCTGCTGGGAAGCAGCTAGCTGAAGGGAGTTAATCTCCTCAGCTTGCTTCTTGACCAACTTTTTGCTTCTTTTTAAATCATCTAGATGGGCACCATACTTATCAATCAATGATTGATATCTTCCTCAAATTCTGACCCATCTTCATCATTGGATGATGATGCATCAGAATTTGTACTAGTCTCATAATCTGAGTCAGAAGATGAGCTGGATAGAGAGAATACCTTATCAGGATCGTGATGATACTAGCTGAATTCTTCATCAGACCTGACCATCAGCCCATAGTAGGTGTTGGCATCTTATTCATCATCATCCTCATTTGATTAACTATCTGAGCATGACAGAGGGGACCTGATACCTATCCTAGTAGCAGGATAGTCTTCAGCTTCTTCTTCAACTTCTTCTTCAACAGTAAATAGCCCTATGTAGGCTTATTCTTCAGACTTAGAAGATGCTGAGTCAGACTGACTCCATCTCTTCTCCTTCTTTATAATGAAGGACTTTTACTTCTCGCCCTTGTGCTGGTGGACCTTTTTCTCACCATACTCTCTTCTCTTGACTAGGTAGTCAGCAATTACATGCCCAGTTTGCTGCAATAATAGCAAACAACTTTAGAGAAAACATGTTTAATAGGTTTTGAGTCATACCTGTCTCCCTTGGATTGTTCTTCCTGTGATGAGATGAGGAGGAAGGCCTGCTCCTCCACTACTTCCACTTCATAAACTTCTGAAACTGCCTAGAGAAGGCATCAAATTCATCATCTGAGCTACTGGAGTTTGATGAGCTTGGCCCTGTGCCACATGAATCAGCAGGCCTCCTTAGAGGAGAGGCAATCCTCTCCGTGTTCTTCTTGCTGATTTTAGCATTGAAGGACAAAGACTTTTCCTTGGCCTGGGAATTGACAGCATCCTCTTCAGCCTCCCTGGAGTTCATCTGCATCTCATGGGATTACAACTTCCCAAATAGATTCTGTAGTAATGGGTTGGCTAGATCGTCAACTTCTTTGATGGCACAGATCATGATATCCCATTTATTGTTAAGGGATCTCAAGAAATAGCCATTCAACTCATAGTTAGAGAAATGTCTGCCACATGAGATCAGACAGTTCACTATCTTAAAGAACCTCTCATAGTATTCAGTTATGGAATCCTTCTTCCCCTGCTTGAATGCCTCATACTATTGGTTTAGGATAGATTTCTTGTCATCCCTTACCTCCTCTGTCTATTCCATGTAGACAACAAAATAATCCCACATCTCATTGGTTGTCCTGCAGTGGACCAGATTCTGGAAAGTAGAATCATCAATTGCACTTACTATGATGTTCTGAGCTCTCTTATCCATGGTGGTAAGAATGACCTTATCCTTGGTCATTTTAGAGTTTTTCTTTGGTGTCTGGACTGTTTCATCCTGAACTAAGACATTCATATGGATGAAAGGTCCTTCTCTATCTGTAATAAAGATCCTTGGGTCGGATAATTACATGAAAAGTCTGACCCTCTCCTTCTAGATTCCAATGCTCTCCTTTTTTTATATTTGAAGCTTCATGGAACCCAGCTCCTTATTGTTCTCTCCTAAACCCAAAAAATATAATACTTGTAGCTACCCTTGGAGATCAACTCAGACTATTAAGTCCTTCTTGAGCAACCTCCCACTGATACTACTTGAAAGTCTTTAGTTTCATGATTAGCTAAACACCTAGAGGGAGAGGGGGTGAATAGTTTTTTAGTCTCTTGATAAATCTTTTTCTCCTTTAAGTGTGTTGTGAGTTAGTTATATGTTAGCATTCAAGAAATCACACAGCACACACTAGATTTATAGTGGTTCCCCACATTATATGTACATCTACTATCCCTCCTACCTTTCTAACAGTGTGTTAGACAAGGCACTTCTCCAAAACTCAGCTCCAAAAAGCTTACAACACAGATCCCTCAGGATCTCTCAGTCTCCTCTAAGACCTACCTCAGGCACAAAGCCCTACCACAGAGCAAAATTGCTCCTACAACTCAGTGATCCAAAGATCACCTACCTCAGACTAAATTAATAGTCCTACAGCTCAGGCTAGGAGTTTAGCCTTACAACTTAGAGAGGATGACTCTCCTACAGCTCTGGCACAAAGGCCCTACCTCAGATCCACAGAAGGATCCTACAACTCATGCACAAACGACCCTCCCACTCAAAGAGAATGACTCCCATACCTCAGGCAAACTGCCCTACCTCAGATCAACAAATGATCCTACACTCAGCCTTTATAATTAGTCATACACTCAGATCCAATGGATCCTGTAGAAAGTAAAGTGTTTGTTGATGATGATTTGACTACAAAGAAATATTCTATGAGCCTTATGCTTCCTGAGCTGAGAAAATCTCAGCGCTAACTTCTTCACAGCAACAAGAAAGATGATCTTCAGGAAACGGATGTTTATGCTGGAAGTAACACAGAAACACAGGTTTCTAATCTTGGTGGTGAAGACAAATGAGTTGACAGTTCTTTGTATTCTTCACTCAGCTAACCTTGACTGCAAAAATCAGACAGCTCTGCTTCTTCTTCTTCTTTCTCAAAATATTTTTCTAAACTTGTTGTAGCGAGCGAAAATCGCAACAGCTAACTATTTGAACTTCTAGATCAGCGGGTTGAACTTTTGCTCCAGGTTCTGCAACAATGGCGAGAGGAAGGATATGAGGTTTTGCCTTTTTTTGAAAAGTTAAAACCCTAAAAGTTCATCATCTTCCACCGATATTAATCCTTTTATTTTTCATCTTCCAATGCCTCTCTGATCCTCGAGACCACCAATAGTTTTTGGCTGCAACTTAGCTTTTATAGGAAAAGTCGTAGAGTGGCCGGTGACGCCATTTATCGTCTAATGTAGACTTCCCGCAACAATTCAAAGTTCTGCTAACTTTTGATGAGGTCAGCATCTGTGGAGTTAGCCAAATTCACAATTTCATCCTAGGCGTTGAGTGCGTTGAGTAAATAGCCTTCACTTAGCGCAAAAACCCTTAGCCAGATAATCTGCACTTCTATGCATTGAATGAGTTGAGTGTACCTTCATCGCACAATGAATTTGGACTTAGTCAATTACTTGTGAAATACTATACATTGAGTGCGTTGAGTGAACCTTCATCACACAATGCTTCTATACTTAGCCGCTTCTCTGAATGTCGACCATCTTACTGAGGTGTTGAGTGAACTGCATTACTCAACACTTCTGTACTTAGTCGATTTCCATCTTTATTAATACATTGAGTGAGCCTTCATCACTCAACGCTTCTGCCTTTGCATGTCTTCTTGATGAGATATTGAGTGAACTGCCTTCACTCAACGCTTCTGTACTTAGCTGATTTTCTTGATGAGCTTACGTTGAGTGAGTTGTCCTCACTCAATGCACCTGGACTTAGGCAGATTTCTCTATTTATATCTTCTTATGCTTTGACTGAACATTGTCCTGTCGACACTTTCTTCTTTGGGCAATGAGTGAGCAGTCCTCACTCAATGCTTCTGGACTTTGCTAGAATTATTGACAGATTTTTCAAATGCTTTGACTGCTTGAGCTTGACTCAATGCTTATTTCATTAGGCATTGAGTGAGTTGTCCTCACTCAATGATTCTGGACTTAGTCGAATTTCATCCTTGCCAATGCTGAAGCTTTGACAGACTGAGCTTTACTTGATGCCTCTTATTATATGACATTGAGTGAACTACCTTCACTCAACGCCTGTGGACTTAGACGCAAATATGCTTTGCAAATTGTTGGGCTTTGGCGGTCTATGCTTTACTCAGTGCTTTTTGGCATCTTGTGTTGAGTGAAATGGCTTCACTCAACGCTTGTGAACTTAGACAAATTCCTTTTGTTCCAGCATTCTTCCTGGACATCTGGCATTGAGTGAAGAAGCTTCACTCAATGCTTGTGGACTTAGACAAATTTTTTTCTCTCCACCTTTCTTTCTTGTGAACACCTGTCACAATCACATAGATAGCCTGTGTAAGAACCCCCACCCCCGGAACACAAGACACGGTCGAGGGGATTCTTATTCCAGAATAGCCACCTTGCGGTAGCTCCAACACACTGGTCAACCTGTACCACAAGACGCCAATCCTGCCGGCTAAAACTAATATCATCATTGTCAACTCAACATAAGAATAAGAGCAGAAGTCAAAATCCAAATAAGTATAAAGTCCAAAATCAAATGCATAAAATAAAAAGAAGAAACCAAGGCTTCTATAATATCAGAGTACATCATGCCAAGAAGGATACAAAATGAGTCTCTCAAAAACTAACATCAGTAACTGATGGCAACGATGGTATCATAACTTCAGGCCCTGTCACCCTGGCATGGCTGCTCTCCTGCATAACCTAATGCTGCGGGATTTCCTCCTAAAAAGGAAGATGTAGCAACTATTAGTCATAAATACTAAGTGGCTATCACATCCGCTCTCCCAGCGAGTCTTAGGAATCAGGCGGAGAAAAGAAGAGGGTACAAAATATATATAAACAATAGTACAAACAGGTGGTATAAGACTAATCAATATTAGAGTATATCAAAGCAACTACAAAAATTGTGTACATCAATCTACACAAGTAGTTCTACGATCAACAGCAGTATACAAGTAAAGTCCTATAACAAGAAAGGAACTCAACTTATATGAATGCCCATACAGATATATAAGTTAAGGATCAGCTTAATAATAAACTAACTCATCATATATGAGTGCCCATACAAACTTATATGATACGGAGTTTCTGGGATGCAATGTTATGCTATGAATGACTTATGATGACTCACCCATACTCACACACGTGTAATTGCTATGTCAACACGGAATTGTAGTTCCCACTTTTTGAGTAGTTAGGTAACCTCTCAGGCGCCACCCGTCATGGCCAGACAGTGATATTGGAACTGGCTTTAAATTACTAGGCGAACATCCACACTACCAAGACTAGGGCTCCGTACGCCTCAACGCTAAGAACATAACAACCGAGCTCACTTGCGTACTACGACACAGAGGTGTCTTGGGTAGATGTACACCAAGAACATATCCCAAAATGGCATACCAGTGTGGCACCAAAAGGGCCTCAATTATTAGAACAAAGGACACATCCAATCCACCCACTTAGTACGTAAAGGGCATCAAGAATGAGCACCGAGGACACAGCCAAACCGTCTAAAGTCTATCAGTCAACTCCCATCGGTGTAACGACTGGCGAGCCCATAGACCTGCTACACTATCCTTAACCCTGGATTATAACACCGTGTGTCAACTCACACCGCATGCAATTTCACATTTATGGGCTCTATACTGAGTCCCTTTTATTTATTCACATCCTGTGCTCAACAGCACGCAAGGGATCCCCACTGAGTCCTTTATCAACACATCATTCCAGTGCGGCAAACACAAACGCACTTCCAACCCTTCCACATTTCTTTGCAATACAAGGGTTCATTGTTTACTTAGGTGGTAAGCCACCTTACAAAACATACCAATCTCACTCTATTACCCGAAGGGAGACACAACTCTAAGCAGTGGACCACTTTACACCTTCCATTATTTATCACATCTCATTGCCATGCATTAATCTCTTCCAATTCCTTTTCAAGGATCAAGCATTCACCAACAAGTATGCTTTCTTATGATAATCACCACAGCATAATGATATTTCACAAATTCATCAACATGACAACATTATTATGAGTTACTCATTCAATCATCGAGCATCACATCCCCTTCCAAAACCTATTCCATTCTCCAGATTATAATCATGCACAATCATGTTTCACCAAACCATTTGTTTATCACGATCACGTAAGGCTATGTTTACCAAACCTCAACATTATTTTTCTACGATTTCTCTACCAAAAACAAACCCGGTTCTACACAAACCCAAGAACAACTTGTACTTAAGTCTTGGCTGTACAGTAACTTCGACTGGACATTCCCCAGTCTACAGGACTCCTATGAAAATGTGTAACCATCAGTTGGAAAGGTCTTTCCAAGGGCTACGACTTTTGTGTTTAGCTGAAAGCACTGATCTGGATGTAACATACCCAAAAACATTCTTGAAGTTCGCTACGCACAGAAAACATATTTCTGCACGCATCTTAAAGCAAGATGAACGACATCGGTTCATCTTCTTCCTATAGACATTTAATCAAAATTATTTATAGAATTTCCTCCTCCCTTATTAATAATTAATAGACCATTTCTATTCACAAAACCAAGTCCACCATCTTCACAAAGAAGTGAGGAGAGGTTGAAGACATCACATCTCTAGGGCATAAGCCCTAGCATGGTCTCTACCTAGGATATCTTCATATCTCAAGTCAAACACTTTTGAGTTGACATCTCTCCTACAAATAACTACATATCTAGCACCAAGGGAGAGTGTAGGAGGCTCACCTCATTTCCGACGATTCCGGCCATGTATCCTGTCACTCTCCTTGGCGGTATCTTTCTCCTTGTTGGTATTGTTCTTTACAGGGAGGAAAAAGGGAAGACTTTCCTCCAGAAAATCCGTCTCCGGTCTTGCAATTCCTTCCGCTTCTGTCGGGGTTGCACAATAACAACTCGGCAAAAATGGCGAAGTGATGGCAAGGGTTTCCGTAAATCTCCTTTTATAATGAGAAATTAGGGTTAACTCTTTTGCCATGTGTCGGCCTGACATTGGACCGCCATTATAATTAAAATTAAGTATTATCGAACGGACCGGTCCAAATAAGTCAATAGGCGTCAATCCTCAGACAGGTTTAGTTCATTTACGCAAGACAGCAAATCCCACCTGGGTTGAAAATATTCAAAGTAAAATTCGTCGTGTATAGCATACCCACTCGACGAATCGATGAGATTCGTCGTGATCACTCGATGCCTTAAATAAGTACAGGACTTCTAAGTTATAATTGTCGAGTGTACCTCCATTACTCGACGAATCGTCGAGTGTACCTCCTTTACTCGATGAATCATCGTGTGACATCGAGTGCACTCAACGCACTCAATGCCTTCAGGCCTCAACAATAGACAAGTCAAAAATCGTTGAGTATGCAAACCTTCACTCAATGAATCATCAAGTGGCGTCGAGTGCACTCAACGCACTCGACGCCTACATGCCTCAGAACAATTAAGTAAAAGGAGGTGAGTCCACGCAACACCTCTTTTACTTCACTTAACGCCAAACTTAATTCGTCGAATGGCGTCGAGTGGTGTTGAGTCCACTCAACGCCACTTTCACTTCACTCAACGTCGCAACTTCCAGAAACTATTCGAAGTAAAATACGTTAAGTGGTGTTGAGTCCACTCAATGACTAAGCTTAATTCGTCAAATGGCATTGAGTGGTGTTGAGTCCACTCAATGCCTCAGCTTATTCGTCGAATGGCATTGAGTGGTGTTGAGTACACTCAATGCCTCAGCTTATTCATCGAATGACGTCGAGTGTACTCAATACACTCGACGCCATGAGTCCAGAAAATATTCTAAGTAACATCTGCTCTATTCGTCGAGTCTAGTCGACTCACTTGACGCTTCCCGAGCCTGAGTTAATTCTCTTGACTCAAAATGCGTGCGAGGGGCCTAGTGCGAAACGGGATGTTACAAATCCTATAAAGAAAATAACAGATTTCGTCCACGAAATCAGGCTAAGGTTGTGGGGGAGTGAAGCACGAAAAATATAATAAACTTTTAAACTTACCTTGGGAAAACAACTTCGGGTACCCTTTTCTTTCCTAAGTGTATTTTTCTTTCCCATGATTACACCATTGGACCTTTACCAATGGTACACTTTTCCGCGGCAAGCTCCTTGTCTCGGTGTCCCCTATCTGCACCGGCTCTAGTCGAATAGATCTATCAGTTGTTACCGCTCTATCTGGGGTGGGGACATATTAGTCACACCGTAGTAGTGTAATGTTGATGCGCGGAAACGGAGAAGAGGAGAGTAGAGGGCGGAAAAGGAGAAGAGGAGAGTAGAGGGGTAGGGGAGCCGCGGGCACCAACAATTAACCGGGTGTGTTCGGTCTCACAGGCAAGGTGATGAGGCAAAGAGGTTGATTGATGAAGAAGGTTGCGGGGATAACAGAGAGGTTAAGCTTCATAATGCTCGGGAGTGGGTCAAATGCTTGTTCAAGGGTTTCGGGGATAGAGGAGGATGTTGATCCAAATGCGGAGATGAGAGGGAAGGTTGATCAGGAACTGTCGAGCAGACGGTTACTTTGACGGTTGTGCATGCAGGTTGATGCCGAGAGAGTTGAGCTGAGAAGAAGAGAGGTGGCCTCTAGCAGCGGCAACATCAGACTTCGCCCACCGCGGCTTAAATGCCACTCTTGTGACGGGATTTCCTTTGATTAATATGAGTATTACAGCTTCGGTTGCACCTTTACATGGAAAGCAATTAATGGGTACAAAGGGGGAAGTTGGCGGCTAAGGAAAGAAGGTGCCAGAGAGGAGGCCGCGTGGACTGAGCTGAGAGGCCGGCAGACCGCACGGTTAAGTGATCCCACAGTTCACTGGAATAAGACGAGCGGACTGCACGATCAGGCTTAGAGGGCAGAAGACGACGAGCGGACTGAGAAAGAGAGTCCATAAGGTTGATGCATAGAGCTTGTCATCGGGTGTCCTCGAGCGTGAGGCGATGTGAGCGACGCTGAATGAGAGGTATGGGGGCTATTTATAGGCGTGAGGAGGTAACGGCTTTTGGTAATGTCACCCCCGGTGAGTCGGTGATTTGTGCGAGTAGACAGTGGAGTCTGTCGAGTCCGCAATAGGCCGCGCGGTCTGGGACTTGCCTTCTGGATTTGGTTTTGTTGTTGGCGGATTGGTAGAAGTCCACCCTACTGTACTGAGCAAGCCCGTGCCAAGGAATACAGGCTGAGGTATTATCCGCCTGCTGTTAGGAAGAAGCGATTGTTGGGATGTTAGAAATCTGTGGGCTGAGCGGCGGACTAGGTGAGTCCTCCCAGCCCATGGCGGACAAGACGAGCCCGCCTCTGTTGGAGGGGGGCGTGCTGCATGGCGAGCTGGAGAGAGTCCGCCTCTACATTGGGGCATGTTGCTTGATGAGACTGGCGACCTGGCGGACTAAATAGATTATTTCTCCATCCTGCTGGAGGAGGATTATGTCTACTACAGGCGGACTGAAGGGTTGAACTGCATATCGAGTTCGTCGAGCCCGTGGCGGATGGGAGGAGTCCATTGTGTGATGCAGATTGACGGAGTTGGAGCAAGCCCACGCTCCTTGGGCGGACTGGGATGGAGTCCGCGAACTGTAAGAGTGCTGCTGGAGTAGGCGACCTGGCGGACTGAAAAAGCATGTCGCCCCTATGCTGAAGTCCGCCTCCTGTTGGATGGAAATGCTTGCCACCCCTACTGGACGATAAGTGCTTGGCGACCTAGCAGACTGAGGAGGCAGGTCACGCATACTGGCGAGTTGGAGCAGGTCGCCATTCCTGACAAGCGGCCTGGAGGCAGGTCACCGCTGCTAATGGTGGATGGCCTGGAGGCAGGTCGCCACTATTGGAGCAAAGTGAATCTGTGTGGTTAGCTGATCAAGCCATGCAGCCTGCAGGGGCAGACTGAGGAAGCAGTCTGTATCCCCTGCAGAACGAATGACTATTGCGTGACCTGGGCTGTCAGACCGCGGAGACCTCCCAAGCCGCACGACCTGAGTGGACAGAGAGGCCTATCTGCCCTTCCATTGAGGACTGGTTGCGACCTGCAGGGGGAACCTGCAGGAGACCGCAACAAGCAAGCTGGCTACCTTGAGAAGTATCACCGATTTCTAGGTTAACATAATCCCCACACTTTTTTAAGTTCCGAAGGGAACTTCAAAAAAGTAGGAGACCCACGGAAATCGTGATCCGCCCTAAAGGAAAAGGAGGACATAAGGAGAGATAGAACCTGTTGTCTCTCCTTAGGATGGGTTTGCCAATGTCTGTCTTTTTCCTGCAAAGGAGAAGTTAATGTAGGCAAAGAAGGGGGGAAACATCTTGTGTGTATGTGAATTGCCTTTGAACAATGAAGAAGGTGTGTATGTCTTCCACTGAGCTCTACAAAAACAAAGATGAGTGGAAGGAATACAAGAATAATAACTTGTAAGTACCTGATGAAGGCTTGCAAGCACCTATTATCTTTTACAAAAGGAAGAGTGAGTAGTATGCATGAAAGAAGTATGAGTTGCAAGTACCTGAAGGGGACTTGCAAGTGTCTGCTAGTCTCTGCAAAAGAGAAGTTATATGGAAATATGATATATAAGAGTAAGTTGCAAGTACCTGAAGGAGACTTGCAAATACCTACTAATTACAACAAAAGGAAGAGTGAGCAGCAGATATAATATATATGGGTAAGCAGCAAGTATTTGAAGTGGACTTGCAAATATCTGCTGATCTCTGCAAGAAAAGAGTTAGAAGCAGATATGATATATGAAAGTAGGCTGCAAGTACCTGAAAGGAACTTGCATGTATCTGCTGATCTCTGTAATGAAGGAGTTAGAAGCAGATATGATATATGAAAGTAAGCTGAAAGTACCTGAAAGGAACTTGCAAGTATCTGCTGATCTCTGCAAGAAAAGAGTTAGAAGCAGATTTGATATATGAAAGTAGGCTGCAAATACCTGAAAGTAACCTGCAAGTATCTGCGGATATCAGCAAGAAAAGAGTTAGAAGCAGATATGATATATGAAAGTAGGCTGCAAATACTTGAAAGGAACTTGCAAGTATATACTGATCTCTGCAAGAAAATAGTTAGAAGCTGATATGATATATGAAAGTAGGCTACAAGTACCTGAAAAGAACTTGCAAGTATCTACTGATCTCTGCAAGAAAAGAGTTAGACGCATATATGATATATGAAAGTAGGCTGCAAGTACCTGAAAGGAACTTGCAAGTATCTACTGATCTCTACAAGAAAAGAGTTAGATGTAAATATAATATATGAAAGTAGGATGCAAGTACCTGAAAGGAACTTGCAAGTATTTGCTGATCTCTGCAAAAAAAGAGTTAGAAGCAGATATGATATATGAAAGTAGGCTGCAAGTACTTGAAAGATACGTGAAAGTATCTGCTGATCTCGGTAAAAAAGAGTTAGAAGCAGATATGATATATGAAACTAGGCTGCAAGTACCTGAAATGAACTTGCAAGTATATGTTGATCTCTACAAGAAAAGAGTTAGAAGCAGATATGATATATGAAAGAAGGTTGCAAGTACCTGAAAGGAACTTGCAAATACCTGCAAATCATTGCAAAGAGAAGAGTGAGCAACAAACATAATATAATAAACTGAGATGCAAGTACCTGAACGGAACTTGCAAATACTAACTGTTGATGAGATAAGATAGATATGATCAGATAGCAGAAGAAATGTCTGTCAAGCTCTGTTGATAACCGAATAGAGATCAGATATAATATCTTTTATATGAAGTCCAGATCAATAAGAAGAAGTCATCTTAGTTAGATCTCAAAAGCATGGCTTGTCAATCAAGGAAAACCAAATACTTCGATTATTTATTTGTGTCATTAATATTTAATAAGAGTAGTTGAGAGCTTGTAAGTCATCATCTGATAGAGCTTCAAGTATGCAGTGCATATAAGACGAGTGTAAGCAAAATGAATGTTGCAAATCCTTTTGAGAGGTCGAATTTAACTTGTTAACTTTTGAAAGAGGCAGTTGGTAAAAAAGAGGTTATACTTGGAGATGACCAAGGAAGGTCGGATGCTGCCACAGGAGAGCACCTGTGGGCCTTATGCATCCCTTTCCTTAGAAAGGTATTTACGGGTATAGTCCTACTAAGAGCGGGTTGGCTGCGCTTCCTATAGAAGGGTATAATAAAAAAAACCATAGGAAATCCTGAGAATGATCGTTAGATACACTGCTCTCATACCTTAGGTACAACATCACTGATCAATTAGGCCAGATGCACCAAGTGGTCTATAACATTGCTCGCCTGTGGAAAAGATCAGCGGAGTTGTGGGACCCATGAAAGCACGAATTGAGAGTACCATAAAGTATTCGACTATCACAATCATGAGACGATCGAAGAGACAATGCTACACTTGATCGCCATTGCTTGTCAAGTAAAGATCATCGTAACTGTAATGTATCCTTAACGTAGCATAGCAGAGCTAACACATGAGACCTCCTAATGAGTTGTAAATATACCTAGTTTAATGTACATTATATTAGTCATTTTAGTCTATTTTTGTTATTTTTTTATATCTTTTCTTTAATAAATTGCTTCCTTTTTGTAAATATTTCCTAACTTATGTTTATTTTGATTTCCTGAAATTTTCAGAAAAAATCGTCAAAACAGTAATGTCACGCCCGTGTACTTTGTGTCACGCCCATGACCAGGGCATGATATTTCAAATTCAAGAGAATCAGCGCATTTGAAAAAGAAAAGTATGACACGCCCTGTCACACGGCCGTGTCAAATGCGACACGGCTGTAACCTAACCCGTGTCACCACACTCGACGTTTTGCGCTCGACGATCATTGACCAACCCGACACGCCCGTGTCCCATGATCCGACACGCCTGTGTCAGCCCGACACGCCCGTGTCAGCCCGACACGCCCTGTGACCAAGCCCGTGTTACCGCGCTCGATGTATTGCACTCGAAGTTCATCGACTCAACCCAACACGCCCATGTCAAGATGCGACACGGGCATGTAATCCTCCACCTGGCCCGACAAACTGGCGTCGGCAACTTTCGACGCAAACGACGCCTAGTTCAACCTCCCCGCCACGCCCAATGTCACGCCCGTGACCTGGGGCATGACCGCAACGTTTTCAGGTGTAATGTTAAATCTCCAGTCGAATCATCAGCCTCCATTTGAATAGTAGAGACATGCCCCCTGACACGCCCGTGTCAGAGGGTGTGTTCATCAAAAAATTTTGACTATAAATTGACAGCTACTGTTCCTTTTTTCCTGAACCATTTTGTATAGGGGGGAGGCTGTTAGATGCATTTCAAAGCTGTGTAAAGTGACTTTCTCCCCATCTCCTATGTTTGTTTTTAGCTTTCTCTAACACTCATTTTAGCTTAATAAAATGTTTAGATTTTTCTCTCTTCATATTGTTTTGGAATGGATCTAAGGCCCTCTCTTATGCAATCTTATTTTTGCTTTTGATTTAACTTCATTTTTGTTCTTTTAAAACATGTGTGTGTGTGTGTATGAGTTTAGTTTTTTTTTGCTTTCATAATTTCCATAAATTTCATAGTTTAGCTTTTTAACACCCTTTATATTCATCCTTATGAACCAATAAAAATTATTACAAAAGTGGTTCTGAATTTTTTACTTAGTCTTTTATTTTTTGTTTTGTAAAACTTTTCGTTCGTTTAACTTTTCTTCCACTTTTTAAGTGTTTTTATAAAGTTATAAGAATGGATAAATTGTTATTTTGTTTTTTCAAACACCTTTATTTCTGCTTTATTTTCAAAAATGTTTTCCTCTTTTTATTTTTCTGACTTCATTTTATTCATTTCTACCGCATTCTAGCGGTAAAAATGTAATCATTTTAATTTTTCGAGCACTTGTACTTTGCGTTTATTTGCAAACCTTTTTGCTCCTTTAAATTTTATCTTCACTTTTTATGCATTTCTACCGCATTTTACCGGTAAAAATGTAGTTGTTTTAATTTTTCAGCAAATTAGTTTTTCCTATTTTTTATACGTGTGCGTGCGTGTATGAGTTAGTTTAAATTGCTTTCTTTAAATTCTGAAGAGTGCGTGCATGTGTTGCATTTATTTTTGCCTAATTGTTAAGAGTTAAATGACGTGCTTTAATTTCCTTCCTACTCGTTTGAGTAGGACTTGTACGTGTGCATTTTTATTTCTGTAGTGTGAGTGCGTATTTCAATTACAGTAGAGTGTGTTTACTTTCTGTAGAGTGCGTGAGTGTTAGCATTTATTTCCACCTACTCGCTAAGAGTTAAATGACATGTCTTTATTTTTCTGTAATTATTTGAGTAGTATTTGTACTAGCATTTATTTACCGCCTACTCATTTGAGTTAAATGGCAGGTCTATGTGTGAGTTTTAAATTTCAATAGAGTGCGTGCGTGGTTGCATTTATTTTCTCATACTCATTTGAGTGGGACTCACTTTATTTCTCCCGCCCACTCATTTGTGTCAGGACTTGTAATTTTACTGCTTTCATTTTAGTACTACTCGTTTGAGTAGGACTTGCAATTTACTACTTTCCTTTACAGCTTTCTTTTATTGCTTTCATTTATTGCTTTATTTATTGCTTTTCCGGCAAGTCATCCCCATTCCGATTAGTGGCTAATCATTCTTAGCCCTCAGTATAGAAGAGCATTAGGACAAATAAAATTGCTTTAAATAATAAAAGGTCATGTTTTTCTAATTAATTAAATTAACTTAAGGTTTGCCTAGGGTTTACGAAGCGTAGAACCACATAATCGATGTGTGGTCTCTATTTCCGTAGTCCATATGCTAGCTAACTGAGAGGCCGTGCGTATGGACCGATCGCCCCTTGGTAAATGGAGTTCCGCACTAACCCTCGAGAGAGGAGGCTCGCAAACTCTACCGGATTGGGTTCCCCACCCAATAGCGGGGTTCTTATCGTAATGCGGGCATTAAGAGGAATCCTTCATCGGAAGAGATCTCGGTCGAATAGTCTTAGCGTTCAGGTGAGCGATATTCTTATAGCTAGGTGAGCTCATTCTAGTGGAACCTCCGCGGCCAAGTCTCCGCCTTACTTATTTTGAAATTTAGGATCTCTTTTTATTAAAAGTATATTTTAGTTCAATTTTATTCGGTGCTCTCGAGCTAAGCTCTTCATCGGCACCACATTTTTAATTGCTTTTATGTTCTGCTTTTTTTTGTTTTTATATATAAAAAATATGACTCGACAAGTTAAATATTAGTAAAATAATAGCCCCCTCCGAGAAAGAGTGGAAATAATCGACCAGACCTCGAGAACAATACGACCTCGATATGCCACACCGGAATATCATGTACTACACACGATAGGTGCACTTGCCTCCTTTTGTTAAAACTCGACTCAACTGTTTTATATCTAAATAATAAATACACGCGCCCCGTTTTTAAAATAAAACCAAATACGCTTTTCTTAAATAAAACCGCCCGGAGCGGCGCGAGCTCGTAATAATTTTTGGAGTTTTAACACGCATCAAGTTTTTGGTGCCGTTGCCGGGGATCGAACCCGGGTCACCCGCGTGACAGGCGGGAATACTCACCACTATACTATAATGACTATGTTAAAAAAACAATTAACTAATTAAAAATTAAAAACTATAAAATTATAAAACTAAAAATTTTGAACAATCCCATAAACCTAAAATAATTGAAAACCTCTCAAACACAAAAACAACAAAAAAATGAAAACAAAATAAAATCAACAAAAAAAAAATTTCATTACGTTTTATGAAAAAAAAACTATATACCAAAAAAAACTAAAAAGCTAACTACAAACCTCAAAAAAAATTTATTACAAAACCACAAAAACAAAAAAAAACAACTAAAAAACCTACCTAAAAACCAACAAAATAAATAAAAAAACTTACTTAAACACACACAAAAAAAGATTGTTATTACAATTGTATATATTTTATTTTAACTTATTTTGTTTCGCTTCAGTGCGATTCGCACTATTAGGCGTGCTAGGGTAGCGCATTTCTCTCACGCTCATAAGCTAAGACGTTAGCTTCGAGTCACAAACACATTTGCCCCCTACCGCCCATAACCTTTTCACAGAATTTATCTTTTCTATTTTTTGTATTATTTTTCTTTTCTTTTTAATAATGCAGGGTCTCAACCCCGGGCCTCCCCGAACTCGTCTTAGGGAAGCTTCTGCCCTCCCCTTTTATTTTTTTTACCTCTTTCATTTTGTCGGTTATTCGTTCTGCATACTTAGATTGCAACATTGGGGACAATGTTGGGTTTAAGTATGAGGGTGTTTTCCTATTCTACATTTTTTATATTCTGTACTTAGCAAAAAATAAAAAAAAATTTAAAATCTCAAAAAACAATTTTCATTGTTTTTTATAATAATCAAAAACTTCAAAAAAATTTAAAATCTCAAAAACAAAATTTTCATTATTTTTTATAATAATCAAAAAACTTCAAAAAATTCATAAAACCACAAAATTAAAAAACAATTATAAAACAAAACGTTCAAAAAATTTCATAAAATAAAAATTCAAAAAAAAAAATACTTTCTTTTACATTGTAAATATTTTTTGTAAAAAAATAATCTTTTTCTCCCCCCCTCCTCTTCTTTTGTAAAAACTCTCTTTTTAGTAAGCCCGTGGCGTTCGACTCATCGAACCGACCACCTAAATAAGAGTCTGTTCGCGGGCCATTGAGTTTTTACCTTGTACTTTTTTGTAAAAATTTTGAAACACCAAAAATCATAAAAAAAGAATAACACTAAAAATAAAAAAAGATGATAATCAAAATTCCAAAAAAAGAAAATAACTCTAAAAATAAAAAAATAAGATAATAATTCAGAAAAAAAATACAACAAAAGGATGAAAATAAAATACAACAAAATGATGAAAACACTAAAAAATTCCAAAAAAATATTTTGTTAATTATGTAACACAATCAAATCGAATATGACATATCTTAACTCTTTTTGCACTCCAAAAATCTAGTTGCGAGTTAATTTATAACCGAATTTTAGTTATTCTTTGCTTTATATTAGTTTATTAATTGAAGATCGATAGATTTAGATATCTGGGGTTAAGTTTTAAAAAACTTTCGTATGCTTTTTTTATTTCGATAAAGACCTGTTTTCAGCACTATTTCTAACCTATCTAAATAGTTGCACATTTCTTTTGTTAGAAAATAAGAATCTTAGATTTCAAGTTATGTTAACAACAAGCTTTTTTTCGCAATATAGGAACGTTTAATTTATAAAAGTTGCTCACAAAAACTTTTTCTTAAACTTAGTTTTATTTTTGAACAAAAACCTATCACTTTTTTCATGTCATATTTGGCATGATTTCAATCCTTATAAGATCCTATGTCAATGGGAATAAGATTTCATTCCAGAAACATAGGCATCCAATATTAAAAAGATTATATGTTATGGAGTAAGAAGATAAAATTCATTACTCTTACACATATATATTGGATTATTATGAAGTTGTTAAAAAAATATATTATGTTATGGAAAATAAGATTTCATTTTCCTAACATCCATTCAAACCAAAAGAATTCATTAGAGGTTCGAGCGAAAAAATATACCCTTGCCTCTAAAAATTCAAAGCCTTCTTCATATACCACGATATCCTACTCCGCCAACTCCAAATAATTCTAGATTTAATTTTAAATTTTTTTTGAGAGCATAATTTGTAAATTAAATTATTTCCTATAATTCTTACAAGCTCAAGTTTTCATAAATCCAATCTATTTTTGTAAGCCTAACAAAAAAATGTTTTTGCTATCTATTCGATCATATCAGAAGTTTTTAGCTAAACCTCTTCCTTTATTTAAATATTTGGCATAATTTAGGATTTAACTCTTATACCCCGGATATTCATTTTGATCTTTCTTTCAATTAAGTCAAGCGGTAGCTAAACTTAGGATTTCTTTAATTCATTATAAGTTCATCTACAACTTTTGTCATGGAATAGCAAAATCTTAAGTATGGGGGTATTTGATGAGTTGTAAATATACCTATTTTAATGTATATTAAATTATTCATTTTAGTTTATTTTTGTTATTTTTTATTTCTTTTCTTTAATAAATTGCTTCCATTTTGTAAATATTTCCTAACTTATGTTTATTTTGATTTCCTAAAATTTTCAGGAAAAATCGTCAAAATAGTAATGTCACGCCCGTGGACTTTGGGTTACGCCCGTGACCAGGGCGTGATATTTCAAATTCAAGAGAATCAGCGCATTTGAAGAAGAAAAGTGTGACACACCCTGTCACATGGCCGTGTCAAATATGACACGGCTATGACCTAACCCGTGTCATCACGCTCGACGTTTTGAGCTCGACGATCGTCGACCAACCCGACACGCCCATGTCCCATGATCTGACACGCCCATGTCAGTCCGACATGCCCCATGACCAAGCATGTGTCACCGCGCTCGACATTTTGCACTCGACATTCATCGACTCAACCCGACACGCCCGTGTCAAGATGTGATACAGGCGTGTACTCCTCCACCTGGCCCGACAAACCGCCGCCGGCGACTTTCGATGCAAACGATGCCCAGTTCAACCTCCCCACCACGACCAATATCACGTCCGTGACCTCGGGCGTGACCGCCGCATTTTCAGTCGTAATGTCAAATCTCCAGTCGAATCATCGGCCACCATTTGAATAGTCGAGACACGCCCCCTGACACGCCCGTGTCAGAGGGCGTGTTTGTCAAAAAAGTTTGTCTATAAATTAACAGCTTCTATTTGAGCTGTTGTTCCCTTTTTCCTAAACCATTTTGTATCGGGGGGGGGGGGTGGCTGTTATATGCATTTCAAAGCTGTGTAAAGTGACTTTCTCACCCTCTCCTATGTTTGTTATAAGCTTTCAGCAATACTCATTTTAGATTAATAAAATGTTTAGACTTTTGTCTCTTTATATTATTTTTGAATGGATCTAAGTCCCTCTCTTATGCAATCTTATTTTTGCTTTTGATTTTACTTTGTTTTTGTCCTTTTAAAACGTGTGTGTGTGTGTGTATGTATGAGTTTAGTTTTTTTTGCTTCCATAATTTCCATAAATTTCATAGTTTAGCTTTTTAGCACCCTTTATATTCATCCATATGAACCTATAAAAAACGATTACAAAAGTGGTTTTCAATTTTTTACTTAGTCTTTTATTTTTAGTTTTTAAAAACTTTTCGTTCGTTTAACTTTTCTTTCACTTTTTAAGTGTTTTTATATAGTTGTAAGATTAGATAAATTGTTATTTTTCTTTTTCAAACACCTTTATTTCTGCTTTATTTTCAAAAACCTTTTGCTCCTTTTATTTTTCTGACTTCATTTTATTCATTTCTACCGCATTCTAGCGGTAGAAATGTAATCATTTTCATTTTTCGAGCACTTGCACTTTGCATTTAGTTGCAAACCTTTTTGCTCCTTTAAATTTTATTCACTTTTTATGCATTTCTACCGCATTCTAGCGAAAAAAATGTAGTTGTTTTAATTTTTCAGCAACTTAGTTTTTCCTTTTTTTTGTATTTGTGCGTGCATGTATGAGTTAGTTTAAATTGCTTTCTTTCAATTCTGAAGAGTGTGTGCGTGTGTTGCATTTATTTTCGCCTACTCGTTAAGAGTTAAATGGTGTGATTTAATTTCCGTCCTACTCGTTTGAGTAGGACTTGTACGTGTGTGTTTTCATTTCTGTATTGCGAGTGCATATTTCAACTCAAGTAGAGTGTGTTTACTTTCTGTAGAGTGCGTGAGTGTTAGCATTTATTTCCGCCTACTCGCTAGGAGTTAAATGTCAGGTCTTTATTTTCCTGTAATTATTTGAGTAGTATTTGTACTATTATTTATTTACCATCTACTCATTTGAGTTAAATGGAGGGTCTGTGTCTGAGTTTTCGATTTCAGTAGAGTGCGCGCGTGTGTGCATTTATTTTCTCCTACTCGTTTGAGTAGGTGATGAATTGTAAATATACCTAGTTTTATGTACATTATATCAACTGTTTTACTCTATTTTTGTCATTTTTACTTACTTTTGTTCAATAAAATGTTTCTTTTTTTGTAACTATTATACTAACTTGTTTTATTTTATTTTTCAGGAAAAAAATCAAAATCTGCAAAAAAAAAAGCCATGTCACGCCCGTGCCAAATTGGTCATGCCCGTGACCAGGCCGTGACAGCTCAAATTTCCGTGAAGCAGCAAATTTCTGAAGTGAAAAGTTTGACACGCCCGGGGTCACGACCGTATCACCCAACACGGGGCGTGACCCAAGCCCGTTTCCACCCGCTCGACGTTTTCAGCTCGATGTTCGTCAACCCCCTCAACACGCCCAGCGTCACGCCCGTGACCTGGGGCGTGACCCTGCCGCTTGGCCCGACAAACTGCCGCCGGCGAATCCCGAAGTCAACAACGACTTTAATCGCCGAACGACATGCCCACCATCATGCCCGTGACCTGGGGCGTGACCGCCGCGTTTTCGGTCGTAACGTCAAATCGCCATCAAATCCGTCAGATCACCGAATTCTGCGGTTAAATAGTGCTGACATTCCCCCAGACACGCCCGTGTCGGAGGGCGTGTACTTGGAAATTTTTGCCTATAAAAGAGCAGCTGCTGTATGAGTTAGGGGTTCCAATTTTTGAAACCATTTTGATGTATAAGGGCTGCCGTTGGAGATTCTTTAGTGCTATGTAAGGATTCTCCCCCCCCCCCTCCTTTTGAAGTTTGTTTAAGCTTTTGTAATCAACATATTTTATTAATAAAATCGTTATTTTTCTTATCCTTACAATGCTTTAGAATGTCTTTGAAGGCCTCCTTTTCATCAATCTTAAGTACTTTTATTTTCATTTTCATGGTGCGTGTGTGCGTGTATGAGCTTAAAATTGCGAAATTTAAGTTTTAAAATGAAAACCTTTTTATTTTACTTCCATTTTAATCAAATTTCTAGCCATTACTATGGCCATTTTTTATCATATTCTTTAAAGAATCGGTTAGACTTAGGGTTTTACTTTCATTTTCTATTTTTACACCTTTTTAACCCGATTTACAAAGCTTTAAAAACAGATTATGCGTTACTTTAGATTTTTCAGGAACTTAGATTTTTGCAATTACAAAAAATATTTTCTCTCGAACAATTTTTATTTTCACTTTTTATGCATTTCTATCAAAATCTAACGGTAAAAATGTAAATGTTTTTATTTTTCGGGCACTTGCATTTCTCAGTTTAATTTGAAATCTTTTTGCTCAAACAATTTTTATTTTGCCTTTTTATGCATTTCTACTGCATTCCAGTGGTAGAAATGCAGTCATTTTAATTGTTCAATAACTTTGTTTTTCTTAATTTACGCCCGAGTGCGTGAGTTTATGAGATAATCTTTATCGTCTTATTTAATTCATGTAAGTGTGTGTATGTGTGTTTATTTATGTCGAGTGCGTAAGTAGTTACTATTCAAGTAGAGTGCGTGTGTTGTCTTTATTTTTCTGCCTACTCATTTGAGGTAATTGGCTGGATTTTATTCAACTAGAGTGCGTGTGTTGTTTTTCTTTTTTCGCCTACTCATTTGAGTTAAATGGCTGGATTTTATTCAAGCAAGTATTTGTAGCTTTTATTTTTCCGCCTACTCACTTGAGTTAAATGGCTGGTCTGTATTTTTAGTCCTACTCATTTGAGTAAGACTTGTAATTTTCATTATTTATTTTTCTGCCTACTCACTTGAGTTAAATGGCTGGATTTGATTTTTCGCCTACTCGCTAGGAGTTCAATGGTCGGACTTTATTTTGATGTAAATATTTAAGAAAGTCCTGTAATCGCATTTATTTTCTCCTACTCGTTTGAGTAGGACTCGCTTTCATTTCAGTTCTACTCGTTTGAGTAGTACTTGCAATTTTCAGCTTTTATTTCCCGCCCCAACTCATTTGAGTGGGACCTGCAAATTTCAATTATGCAATTTCTCTTATGTGTAACTTAGTTTTATTTTTGTCTCTTGTTATATGTTTGAATGAGTGCAGGTGTGTTTAATTGTAATAACTTTTCTAATGTTAGGGTATTTTACTTTTCTTCTTATTTTCTTTATAACCTTTCAGCGAATAGTTTAGAACGCTCGCTTAACCAAACATATAAGCTATCGCCATTCCGATTAGTGGCTAATTGCTTTTAGCCCTCGGTATCGAAGAGCTTTGGGATATAAAATGTTTTAAATAACCAAATGTCTAATTTTTCAATTTAATTAAAAACTTAAGGTTTACCCCGGGTTAATGACGCGTAGAACCACATATCGATGTCTGGGCTCTATTTCCGTTATCCATACTCTACCAAGCCAAGAGGCCGTGCATATGGACAGATCACCCCTGGGTAAATAGAGTTCCGCACTAACCCTCGAGAGAGGAGGAGCGCTAACTCTACCGGATTGGGTTCCACACCCAATAGCGGGGTTCTTAGCGTACTGCGGGCATTAAGGGGAATCCTTCGTCGGACGAGAGCCCGATCGAATAGCCTTAATGTCCAGGTGAGCGATATTCGTAGAGATAGGTAAGCTCATTATTTTGAACCTCCACGGCCAAGTTTCCACTTTAATTAAATTGAAACTTTAGATCTCTAGTTATTCAAATCTATTTTTAATCCTAACGTGATTCGATACCGGAAGTTATCTCTTCATCGTCTATTTTCTTAAATCTATTTTCGTCCTATTTTAATTTAAACCCTCAACTACTATTTAGGTAAAATAATAGTGTTTTCGGAGCAGTAGGTGTAGTCAACCCGTTCCCGAGAATAATACGACCTCGGTATTCTCCCGAATATCGAGTACTACTTGCAATAAGTGCACTTGCCTAACCTAGCAAGCCTGCGGCAATCGAGTCACAGAACCAACCAAAGTAAGAGTCTGTTCGCGGGCCAATCAAGTTTTTGGCGCCGTTCTTATAAATAAAACAAAAAATCCAAAAAAATTATAAAACAAAACAAAAATTCCAAAAATATTTAGTTTCACTTTGTAAATATTTTTCTTTGTAAATATTTTTATGTAAATAATCTTCTCTCTCCCCCTTTTGCTTCCCTCTCATTCTTGTAAATAACTTTTCTTTTTCTCCCAATCTTTGTAAATAGAATGAAAATTTTCTTTAAAAAATACACAAAAAAAACTTTTTATGTATATATTAATGTCATAAACTTAAAAAACCAAAACAAAAAGATAATAGTTCAAAAACTTCAAAAAAAATGAGAAAAACAAAACAAAAATAAAAAAAATATAATAAATGAAAAACAAAAAAATGAATTATGATAAAACTATAAAAATAAAAAAAAAATTGAGACAAATAAATCAAATATACCATGCTTAATTTTCTTGCTATCCAAAAATTTTGCTTTGAGTTTATTTATATGTGAATGTTATTAATTCTCTGTTTGCTATTCGTTTGTGAATTATAGACTGAAAAATTTAAACATTCACGGTTAAGTTTTAAAGAATTCATTATGCTTTGTTAAAAATAGTGAACTCGTTTTAGGCACTACTTCTAATTTTTCATTGATAGGAGCACGTGTATTATTGTAGAAAATAACGACTATAGGATTCAATTATGTTTACTTTTAGCTTTTTGAAAAATTGGAACTTACAATTTATTATGGTTGCTCTCAAAATTGTTTTTAATTAAAAATTCTAGTTTTCTTTTCTCACCTTTCTTATCATGACCTACTTGGCATGATAAAATTGTTATCCTTAAAAGATCCTATGTCAATGGAAATAAGATTTCATTCCGTAAACATAGGTACCCAATAGCTTAAAAAGATTATATGTTATGGAGTAAGAGGATAAAATTCATTACTCCTACACATATACATTGGGTTAAATTTTATTATGAAGTTGAAAAAAAATGATATTAGAAAAATAAGATTTCATTTTCCTAATAATCCAAAAAGAAAAAAAATGGAGGTTCGAGAAAAAATTACCTCGCCTCAAAATCAAAGTCCTCTTCATAAGCCAACATCAACCCCCTTAGCCAATTTCACAATTCTAGAATTAATTCAAAAAAAATTTTGAGAGCATAATTTTTAAATTGCATTATTTCCGGTAAAACTCCTATAAGCTAAAAGTTCATATAATTCCAAACTATTTTTGTTAATTTAACCAATACAATTACCGCTTTCTATTTGATTACATCAAGAAGTATTTTGGCAAAAGCTTTTGCGCTATTTAAACATCTACATAATTTTAGGACTTAACTCTTACACCCCGTATATTTATTTAGATCTCTCTTATAATTGATTAAGAGGTAGCTAAACTTAAGAGTTTCTTCTATTCCTTATAAGTTCACCTCAAACTTTTGCTCTGGAATAGCAAAAGCTTAAGTATGGGGGTATTTGATGAATTGTAAATATACCTAGTTTTATGTACATTATATCAGTCGTTTTACTCTATTTTTGTCATTTTTACTTACTTTTGTTCAATAAAATGTTTCTTTTTTTGTAACTATTATACTAACTTGTTTTATTTTATTTTTCAGGAAAAAAATCAAAATCTGCAAAAAAAATGCCATGTCACGCCCGTGCCAAATTGGTCACGCCCGTGACCAGGGCGTGATAACTCAAAATTCCGTGAAGCAGCAAATTTCTGAAGTGAAAAGTTTGACACGCCCGGGATCACGCCTGTGTCACCCGACACGGGGCGTGACCCAAGCCCTGTCCACCCGCTCGACATTTTCAACTTGACGTTCGTCAACCCCCTCAACATGCCCAGCGTCACGCCCGTGACCTGGGGCGTGACCCCGCCGCCTGGCCCGACAAACTACCGCCGGCGAATCCAGAAGTCAACAATGCCTTTAATCGCCGAACGACACGCCCACCGTCACGCCCGTGACCTAGGGCGTGACCACCGCGTTTTCGACCGCAAAGACAAATCGCCGTCAAATCTGTCAGATCACCGAATTCTGCTGTTAAATAGTGCTGACACTCCCCCAGACATGCCCGTATCGGAGGGCGTGTACTTGGAAATTTTTTCCTATAAAAGGGCAGTTGTTGTATGAGTTAGGGGTTCTAATTTTTGAAACTATTTTGATGTATAAGGGCTGCCGTTGGAGCTGCTTTAGTGCTATGTAATGATTCTCCCCCCCCCCCCCCCCTCCTTTTGAAGTTTGTTTAAGCTTTTGTAATCAACATGTTTTATTAATAAAATCAATCGTTATTTTTCATATCCTTACAATGCTTTAGAATGTCTTTGAAGGCCACCTTTTCATCAATCTTAAGTACTTTTATTTTCATTTTCATGGTGCGTGTGTGCGTGTATGAGCTTAAAATTGTGAAATTTATGTTTTAAAACGAAAACTTTTTATTTTACTTCCATTTTTATCAAATGTCTAGCCGTTACTATGGCCATTTTTTAATCATATTCTTTAAAGAATCGGTTAGACTTAGGGTTTTACTTTCATTTTCTGTGTTTACACCTTTTTAACCCGATTTACAAAGCTTTAAAAATAGATTATTCGTTACTTTAAATTTTTCAAGAACTTAGATTTTTGCAATTACAAAAAATATTTTCGCTCGAACAATTTTTATTTTCACTTTTTATGCATTTCTATCAAAATCTAACGGTAAAAATGTAAATGTTTTAATTTTTCGGGCACTTGCCTTTCTCACTTTAATTTGAAATCTTCTTGCTCAAACAATTTTTATTTTGCCTTTTTATGCATTTCAACTGCATTCCAGCAGTAGAAATGCAGTCATTTTAATTGTTCAATAACTTTGTTTTTTTTATTTTACGCCCGAGTGCGTGAGTGTATGAGATAATCTTTATCGTCTTATTTAATTCATGCAAGTGTGTGTGTGTGTTTGTTTATTTATGTAGAGTGCGTGAGTAGTTACTATTCAAGTAGAGTGCGTGTGTTGTCTTTATTTTTCTGCCTACTCACTTGAGTTAATTGGCTGGATTTTATTCAAGTAGAGTGCATGTGTTGTTTTTATTTTTTCGCCTACTCATTTGAGTTAAATGGCTGAATTTTATTCAAGCAAGTATTTGTATCTTTTATTTTTCTGCTTACTCACTTGAGTTAAATGGCTGGTCTGTATTTTTAGTCCTACTCGTTTGAGCAAGACTTGTAATTTTCATTCTTTATTTTTCCGCCTACTCACTTGAGTTAAATGGCAGGATTTGATTTTCCGCCTACTCGCTGGGAGTTAAATGGTCGAACTTTATTTTGATGTAAATATTTAAGAAAGCCCTGTAATCGCATTTATTTTCTCCTACTCGTTTGAGTATGACTCGCTTTCATTTCAGTCCTACTCGTCTGAGTAGGACTTGCAATTTTCAGCTTTTATTTCCCGCCCCCACTCGTTTGAGTGGGACCTGCAAATTTCAATTAGGCAATTTTCTCTTATGTGTAACTTATTTTATTTTTATCTCTTGTTATATGTTTGAATGAGTGCGGGTGTGTTTAATTATAATAACTTTTCTAATGTTAGGGTATTTTACTTTTCTTCTTATTTTCTTTATAACCTTTCAGCGAATAGTTTAGAACACTCGCTTAACCAAACATATAAGCTATCCTCATTCCGATGAGTGGCTAATTGCTTTTAGCCCTCGGTATCAAAGAGCTTTGGGATATAAAATGTTTTAAATAACCAAATGTCTATTTTTTCAATTTAATTAAAAACTTAGGGTTTACCCCGGGTTAACGACGCGTAGAACCACATATTGATGTGTGGGCTCTATTTCTGTTATCCATATGCTAGCTAGCCAAGAGGCCGTGCGTATGGACAGATCACCCCTGGGTAAATATAGTTCCGCACTAACCCTCGAGAGAGGAGGCGTGCTAACTATACCCGATTGGGTTCCCCACCTAATAGCAGGGTTCTTAGCGTACTGCGGGCATTAAGGGGAATCCTTCGTCGGACGAGAGCCCGGTCGAATAGCCTTAATGTCCAGGTGAGCAATATTCCTAGAGATAGGTGAGCTCATTATTTTGAACCTCCACGGCCAAGTTTTCGCTTTAATAAAATTGAAACTTTAGATCTCTAGTTATTCAAATCTATTTTTAATCCTAACATGATTCGATACCGGGAGTTATCTCTTCATCGTCTATTTTCTTAAATCTATTTTCGTCCTATTTTAATTTAAACCCTCAACTACTATTTAGGTAAAATAATAGTGTTTTCGGAGCAGTAGGTGTAGTCAACCCGTTCCCGAGAATAATACGACCTCGGTATTCTCCCGAATATCGAGTACTACTTGCAATAAGTGCACTTGCCTAACCTAGCAAGCCTGCGGCAATCGAGTCACAGAACCAACCAAAGTAAGAGTCTGTTCGCGGGCCAATCAGTAGGACTCGCTTTATTTCTCCCGCCCACTTATTTAAGTTAGGACTTGTAATTTTACTACTTTCATTTCAGTCCTACTCGTTTGAGTAGGACTTGCAATTTATTGTTTTCCTTTACAACTTTCTTTTATCGCTTTCATTTACTGCTTTATTTATTGCTTTTCCCGTAAGCCATCCCCATTCCGATGAGTGGCTAATTGATCTTAGCCCTCAGTATCGAAGAACATTGGGACAAATAAAATTGCTTTAAATAATAAAAGGTCCTGTTTTTCTAATTAATTAAATTAACTTAAGGTTTGCCTAGGGTTTACGAAGCGTAGAACCACATAATCGATGTGTGGTCTGTATTTCCGTAGTCCATACGCTAGCTAGTCGAGAGTCCGTGCGTGTGGACCAATCGCACCTTGGTAAATGGAGTTCCACACTAACCCTTGAGAGAGGAGGCGCGCAAACTCTACCGGATTGGGTTCCCCAACCAATAACGGGGTTCTTAGCGTAATGCGGGCGTTAAGAGGAATCCTTCGTCAGACGAGAGCCCGGTCGAATAGTCTTAGCATTCAGGTGAGCGATATTCCTATAGCTAGGTGAGCTCATTTTAGTGGAACCTCCACGACCAAGTCTCTGCCTTACTTAATTTGAAATTTAGGATCTCTTTTTATTAAAACTATATTTTAGTTCAGTTTTATTCGGTGCCCTTGAGCTAAGCTTTTCATCGGCTCCACCTTTTTAATTGCTTTTATTTTCTGTTTTTTTGTTTATATATAAAAAATATAACCCGACAAGTTAATTATCAGTAAAATTATAGCCCCTCAAGGGAAGAGTAGAAATAATCGACCAGACCCCAAGAACAATACGACCTCGATATTCCACACCGGAATATCCTGTACTACACACGATAGGTGCACTTGCCTCCTTTCGTTAAAACTCGACTCAACTGTTTTATATCCAAATAATAAATCCGCGCGCCCCGTTTTCTAAATAAAACCAAATAAGCTTTTCTTAAATAAAACCGCCCGGGGCGGCGCGATCTCGTAATAATTTTTGGAGTTTTAACACGCATCACCTCCCTTGATAACCGCTTTGTGTTAGATACCGGCCAAGATCTGAAGCCTGAGGTCCACCATCATAGATTGAGCAGCGCCCACTGCACATACGTGAACACTCCCCACTGTATGTGGTCATTGCTACCTTAAGCCTGAGAACAATCTACGGAGAGAACAACAAGATTCGGCGATATCTCAATGGTTCAACGATCTCTTTGGCAAAGAGAAAATAGAGGAAGAAGCACACTAAAAAGGGGAAGTGTGTCAGTATGGGATCTCTGACGTAAACTTCAATGAAATAAAAGAACACATAGAAGTACTTTTAGAAAGAAAATTTTCAAAACATGTAAAGTAGAGTAAGAGAAATCGGTAGTGGTTGTAAGGAGCCTTGAGGATTTGGCTTTGTTCTTCATCAGCTTAGAATAGTATTCTGAGGGTGCCCTCATCATTAGCATCGTAAGTATTGTCAATAACGAGGGGAGGGTAGTCGATCTGGCTTACTCCCTTTAAGCAGCAAGGAGTGTCTGCAACATCTTTGCCTTTCGAAGCTGATGGATCAGGATGATCATCTTTGGGGAACAGGTCACGTATTTTACCCTGCCTCAGCATCCTTTGCAATAGTTGATGAAGTGCTCGACAGTTTTCAATCGAGTGCGCTTTCTCCTTGTGGAATTCGCAGTACAGATCTGAGTCTTTAGATCTTTGATCAGCTGGGTGATAAGGCCTTTTGAAGTTAGCCTTATCCTTCATGATTTGGCTTACTTCTTGCATGGCCTCTTCTAGTTCAGACTCGTGAAAGTCGTCATCTTGTTGCTGATGAACCAAGGTTGTTTGCCAAGATAGGGATGGTAGCAGTAATAGTTGATCTCGGGGACGATCCTGATTCAGAAAGGAGTGTCGATAACATTGAAATCTTCTTCCCTTCCTTGAGTGGGATGGAAAATCTTTCCGAGGAGACCTCGGAGGTTGCTTGTAAGAAGGAGAGTCCTTCTCTATAATGAGTCTAGATATGAAGCTTTGGTTGCTCTTCTCACCTTGAATGTATGAGTTGGCTAGGCCAATCAAATCTTGATATGTTCTTAGTGCTCGGACATTAGATTCAAACTTGAGTGGCCCTTCACGCAGTCTATATATCAGAGCCACCCGATACATTTCTTGATCAACGATCTCAATGCCTAAGATCTCTTTCTGAAATTGATCTACAAACTGAGACCAAGTCTCATTCTCACGCTGCCTGATCTCAAAGAGGGCTTTTGGACCGCCCGTTATTTTTGTTGAAGTCAAAAATCTGGGCAAGAACTCCCTTCGTAGATCAGCAAAGGAAGTGATCGATTGAGGGCGAAGACCATAGAACCAATCCCTCACTTGTCCATCAAAGGTTGTCACAAGTATCTTGCACTTGGTAGCATATGAGAGAGTCCTGAGAGCTACGACTGATTCAAAAGCTTGAAGAAGCTTCATTGGATCGGTCTCTCTAGTGTTAATTGGCAACTGCGGCTCTCTAAAATTAGCTGGAGTCGGTTCATGGAGAACATTCTCTACAAAGGGTGACGACTCTTCCTGCTCCCCTAAAGCATAAGGAAAGAAGGGAGCATAAGTTAAAACTGCAAAAGGAACTGGAGGAGGATAGAAGGGAAAAGATACTGTAGGAGGAGCAAAGGTAGGAGCTGATGGGTAAGGATGACTTCCCTGAAAGTTCAGAAATCTTGCTGGACTTCCCCGGGCTGCTTCCCGAAAGACATTTTGACGAGCTGCAAACTCATCATATTGAGGCCGCAAAGGGGTCGCAGGCCCTTGCGGAAAGGTTGGTGTGTAAGGAGTAGGATAGACCAACGAATAAGCCGGAGGATAGGCTTGCTGATTCTCCAATGTTGGTGTTGGATTGACTGGAGGAATCAGAGCTGCTACAGATTGGATCTCTAATCGCCGCGTGATTGCAGCTAGAGTACGGTTGATAGCCTGAAACTTTTGGGCAGTTTCGCGGCGTGATTGCTCCAAGGCTTCCCAGAGAGGATCTTCACTAGGACTTAGAGCAAAGTTCTCGGCTGATTGATGATCCGACATGGTTAACTGTCAATTTTCACCGTCTATTCAGATCTGAAGGCCGCGTGTTAACTTTTGATGCACGGAAACAAAAAAGAGGAGAGTAGAGGGGTAGGGGAGTTGCGGGCACCAGCAGTTAACCGAGTGTGTTCAGTGTCACAGGCAAAGTGATGAGGTAAAGAGGTTGATTGATGAAGAAGGTTGCGGGGATAACGGAGAGGTTAAGATTATGAGTGCTCGAGAGTGGAGCAAATGCTTGTTCAAGGTTTGCGGGGATAGAGTAGTATGTTGATCCGTGTGCGGAGATGAGAGGGAAGGTTGATCAGGAACTATCGAGCAGATGGTTACGTTGACAGTTATGCTTGCAATTTGATGTCGAGAGAGTTGAGCTGAGAAGAAGAGAGGGGGCCGCTAGCAGCCGCAACAGTAGACTTCGCCCATCGCGGCTTAAATGCCACTCTTGCGACGGGCTTTCCTTTGATTAATATTTAGTATTACAGCTTGTGTTGTACCTTTATATGGAACACAATTAAAGGGTACAAAGGGGGAAGCTAGCAGCTAAGGAAAGAAGGTGCCAGAGAGGATGCCGCGCGGACTGAGTTGAGAGGCCGGCAGACCGCACGGTTAAGTGATCCCGCTGTTCACTGGAGCAAGCCAAGCAGACTATGCAGTCAGGTTGAGAAGGCAGAAGAGGGCGAGCAGACTGAGAAAGGGTGTATGCAGGGTTGATTCCTTGAGCTTGTCATTGGGTGTCCTCGAGCGTGAGGCGATGTGAGCGATGCTGAATGAGAGGTATGTGGGGCTATTTATAGGCCCGAGGAGGCAACGGCTTTTGGTAACGTCACCTCATGTGAGTCAGTGATTTGTGCGAGTAGATAGTGGAGTCCGCCGCGTCCGCACCAGGCTGCACAGTCTGGGAATTGCCTTTTGGAGCTAGTTCTGTTGTTGGCAGACTGGGAGAAGTCCGCCCCTGCTGTGTTGAGTGAGCCCGCGCCAAGGAATGCAGGCTGAGGTGTTATCCGTTCACTGCTGGAAAGAAGCGGGTGTTGGGATGCTGGAAAGCTGTGGGCAGAACACCGGACTGGATGAGTCCTCCCAGCCTGCGGTGGACGAGACGAGCCCGACAATGTTGGGGGGAGGCGTGCCTCTTGGCGAGCTGGAGTGAGTCCTCTTCTACATTGGAGCATGTTGCTTGATGAGACTGGCGACCTGGCGTACTGAATAGATCAGGTCGCCATCCTGCTGGAGGAGGAGTTCGTCTACTGCAGGCGGACTGAAGGGTTGAACGACATAGCGAATCCGCCGAGCCCGCGGTGGATGGGAGGTACCCACTATGTCGTGCGGATTGACGGAGTTGGAGCAAGTCCACGCTCCCTGGGCGGACTGGGATGGAGTCTAAGAACTGTAAGAGTGCTGCTCGAGTGGGCGACCTAGCAAACTGAAAAAGCAGGTCGCCCCCTCTACTGAAGTCCGCCTCTTGTTGGATGGAAAAGCTTGCCTCCCCTGCTGGGCGATAAGGGCTTGGCAACTTAGCAGGCTGAAGAGGCAGTTCGTGCATGCTGGAGAGGTGGATTAGGTCGCCATTCCTGACTAGCGTCTTGGAGGGAGGTCGCCGTTGCTGATGGTGGACAGCATGGAGGCAGGTCGCCGCTATTGGAGCAAAGTGAATCTGCGCAGTTAGCTGATCAAGCCATGCAGCCTGTAAAGGCGGACTGAGGAAGCAGTCCACAGCCCCAGCAGAATGAATAGCTACTAAGCAACCTGGGTGGTCAGACCGCGGAGACTGCCCACGCCGCATGGCCTGAGCAGGCAGAGAAGCCTGTCTGCCCATCCATGGAGGACTGGTTACGACCTGTAGGGGGAACCTGATGCAGGCCGTGACTAGCAAGCTGGCTACCTTGGGAAGGATCGTCGATTTCTGGGTTAACATGTACCATCCCATTTTGTGTTAGACCCCTCGCACGTGTTCTAAGTCAAGAAAATTTACTCAAGTTCGGGGAGTGTCGAGTAAGTAGACCGGACTCAACGAGTAGATCGGGAATTAACTTAGTAATTCTTGGAAGATTAGGTGTCGAGTGCGTTGAGTGGACTCAACACACTCAACACCAATTAACTTAGAGAAGTTCTGGTGGGTTTGGAATCGAAAGCGTTGAGTGGACTCAACGCACTCGACGCCCTTGGACTTAGAATTCTTCTGACGGTTTAGGCATTGGGAGCGTTGAGTTTGAGAGCGTTGAGTGGACTCAATGCTCTCGACACCATTTAACTTAGTTTATTTTGGTGGATTTATGCGTCGAGATCATTGAGTGGACTCAACACACTCGACGCCATTTAACCTAGTTCATTCTCGCCTGGTTGAGGCTTTGAGAGCGTTGAGTGGACTCAATGCTCTCGATGCCACTTAACTTAGAATGTTTCCAGCCATCGCTGAGGTAATTTCATCGAACTCAGAGATCAAAGGAGTAAAGGATAACAGGATAAATCGTCGAGCAAAGCTCGACGAAAGTCATCGGGCAGAGCTAGATGAAAGTCGTCGAGTAGAATTCGTCGAATGCCATAATTCTGCATTGGCGAATTTCGGCCCTGTTTGCTGCTCAACCGGATTTTCGGGAATTGCGCCAAATCGACTTAAATGGGTTGCATCCTTTCAAAATGACTCATTTAAAGTAATGTTAGGCGGTCCAATGTCAGGCCGACACATGGCTAGACAGTTACCCTAATTTCTCACTATAAAAAGGGACATGCGGAAAACCCTAGTCTACTTTTTATCACTTTGCCGAGCAGTTGTCTCTCCCAAGCCGACGGAATAGTGAAGCCGCCAGAGTCGAGTTTTGGAAGAAAATCATCTCTTCCTCTCTTTCCCGTGAAGAACGAACACCAACGAGGGAGAAGAAGATGTCCCCAAGATGTGTGACCAGATCCATGGTTGGAAACCTCGGAAACACCGAAACCAAAATGTACTTCCTACCCTCTCCCTTGGTGCTAGATCGGTAGTTATTCCTAGGAGAGACATCGAATCAAAAGTGTCTTGATTCGTGAGAGGAAGTGTTCCTAGGATAAGGCCATGTTAGGATTTCTACCCTAGAGATAAGTTGTCTTCGACCACTCCTTCCTTCCATGAGAAGATAGGGACTTGGTTTTGTGATGAAAGTTGGCCTTTGAGGGTGAACAAGAGAGGAGGAATTCTGGATGTGATTTTGGAATTTTGGTTGGAGGAAGAAGACGAACCGATGTCGTTCACCTCGCTTTAAGAGGCGCGGAGAAATCTGTTTTCTGTGTGCAGCAATCTTCTAGGCCGTTTTCAGACATGATGCGGCCAGATCTAGGCTTTCGAATAAACACGAAAGTCGTAGCCTTTGGAAATACCTTTCTAACAATGGTTACACGCCTTCACCTGATTCCTGTAGCCTCGGAAATCCTCGTTTTAAGTTGTTGTACAGTAATCCTTCGTGCACAAACAATGTTGAATTGGCTTGAATTTGGTAGGGAGAGACTGTGATACAATAACGTTAATGTTTTGGCAAATTTGGGCTATATGTATTTGCGATAAAGTATCTTAAAAGGCATTTGTTGGATAGATCCATAACGAACACATGGTGTAGTGAACGAAAGGGTTGACAAGTTGAGATGGTAGGATTGGTTTAAATATGTGAATCAATAAGGATGTACTTGACAATGGTAATACGTTGAATAATGATGAGTTTGGCTTGAAGATGTTGTACAAAATTGGTAGTGATTGTAATGAACAAATGGTTGTTGGCATTTAGTTGATGGATCCATGTGTGCATGAATGGTTTAAACTTGGTAAGGAATTGGAACCAATGATGATAAAGTTATGTGACCATACTCTATATGTAATTATGTTAACCGAATGGTTAATGAATATGTGAAGTACCATAATGTTGATGATGAAACCTTAAGCACCTTGGGCACGAGATTGTGAATGGGTGTAAGTGCGGGTGTTTGACCGCATTGGTTTGGTAATGTTAAAAAGAGACATATGTGGAGCCTTGGTCCTTTGGTAGTTTGTTCACAGAGGCACCTTCTGTGCCACGATGATGTGAAATTGCATGCAGTGTGAGTCGACACACGGTGTCGTAATCCCGAATTAAGGATAGTGTGACTGGTCTACATGCTTGCCAGTCATCACACCGATGGGAGTTGACAGTTAGACTTGCACGGTTGGGTCTTGGTCTTCGGTGCTCACTTCCCGAGGCACTCTCCGTGCTAGTGGACGGTTGGCCTTGGTCATTTGGTGATTTGTTCACAGAGGCACCTTCCGTGCAACGAATATAGGCTAGTTGGGTTGGGCACTTGGTGCACATTTACACGAGACCCCTTCTGAGCTGTAGTACGCATGTGATCTCCGTTGTTATATTCTTAGTGTTGAGGCATACGAAGGCCTAGGCTTGGTAGTGTGGATACCCGCCTAGTAGTGGAGAAGCCCGCTCCACTGTCACTGCCTGTCCACGACAGTTGACACCTGAGAGGTTATCTACCTGCTCGAAAAGTGAGAACTACAAGTCTGTGTCGACATAGCAGTTGCATGTGCGTGATCATGGGTGAGTCATTGCATTGTATTCATGTCATTACACTACATTGCATACACAAGACCCTCATCGTATAAGTTTGTGTGGGCACTCTTATACGATGAGTTATTATACTATTGAGTCGAATCTCAACTTATTTGTCTGTATGGGCGTTCATATAAGTTGAGTTACTTTTTGTTGTAGCTTTACCTTTTTATACAGCTGCAGATGATAGAATTACTAGAGTAGATTGTTTACTCATTCATTATACTGTTAATATACATTATTAATGCTCACTCGTTTACCACCTGTTTGTTCTACTACTCTTTTATATATATATTGTACTTGTCCTTTTTTCTGCCTAGTGCCGAGGAGTCGCCGGGGGAGCGGATGTGAAGCCACTTAGTATTTATGACCAACGCTTTCTACGTCTTCCCTTTTAGGAGGGAACCCCGCAGATAGACCACCAGCATGTTATGCAACAGGACAACTAGGCTAGGATGACAGGGCGTGAAGGGACGGTGCCATCGCTACCGTCGGTGACTGATGTGAGTTAAAGAGACTCATTTTGTACACGTACTTTGATATTATAGAAGATTGTTGTAGCTTCTTTTACTTGTGTACTTTTTGGACTATTTTACTTACGTGTGGATTTGACTTCTGATTGTTTTTGTCCTTGGTTGGGTTGCAATGTTTGATATTGATTATAGCCGGCAGGACAGGCATCTTATAGTATAGGTTAGCCATTGTGCTAACGCTACCGCAAGTTGGCTGTTCTGGGAATAAGACTCCCCTTGTGCCGTGTTCTGTGTTCCGGGAGGGGGGTCTTACAGGTGGTATCAGCTTGCTACGATCCTGAACTAAAGAAGTCATTCAACAATGGTGCCACCCCCGTTCGATTAATCAGTTTGGGGACAAACTGACTTAGCAGAATCAGTAGTCTGCCCTTATGTAATTCACACTAAGTATGTCCAATTTTTACCCTACGATTAGCCAACCCGACCTTAGTTTTGTACCTTTATATGTCGACCTCCTAAAGTTTGGATGATCCCAGGTATGTAAAAGTATTGTATAAAGTCTTGCGAGACCCCCTAGGGCAAGCACTTTTGTTTATAGCGGATTTTGAATCTAGCAGAGATAGTAGACATGGCAGATTCCCTAGGACAACCATTTTTGTTTATAACAGACTCGAGCTTGGCTGAGATAAAAAATATGGTAAAGTGGTCGGAAGAGGGTCTTTTGGATGTTCAGACAAGCGTTAAGAGACCCACTGAAGGAGTCATAGAAGCAGGATTCAGCTTCAATATGAGGACTATGAGGACGAAATTCACACATTATAAGCATTCGTCCTTAGTCTGCCTAAGTTTGTTCTAGGAATCTGGCTTGAGCCTTTACAATTTTGATACTTGGGCGTAATGGTTAGTGAGAAACCGGCCTATACTCTATTCGATACCGGTGCCACACACTCGTTTGTGTCGACATACTTTGTTAAAGATCTAAAAGGACTGTAATACTTCACTGGTATTTCTCGGAGAGTACGCCTCCCAGATGGCTCAAAGATGACCGCAACTGCCAACTGCGAATTGCAGATACTCCTTGGGGGAAAGACCTTTGATATCCCTGCCACAGTTTTGAGGATGCCAGAATTTGATCTCATTCTGGGCATGGCATGGTTTGATTGGCATTACGCAAGAATTGACTGTGCAGAGAAGCGAATTTACTTGAGACATGGAGACACTGATGTCATTTTTCAAGGTATAAGATTCGCATCAAGTTTGTTATTATCTTCGATTCATGCCTTGAAAGCTCACATGAGGGGGCATGAAGTCTACATGATATGTTTCGAACTGAAAGAGATGACAATAAATATGAAGGATGTGGGAGTGGTGCGGGATTTTCCCGAGGTAATTCCTGAGAAATTTCCAGGATTACCCCCGCATAGAGAGGTGGATTTTCAAATTAAGCTAGTACCGGGTGTCAAGCCTGTCTCTAGGACCCCTTATCTATTGGCCCCAAAGGAACTCATAGAGTTTATAGTTCAGTTGCAAGAACTGGTGGAATCAGGATTTGTTCGCACCAGCTCATCACCTTGGGGAATCCCTGTTCTGTTCGTTAAGAAGAAGGATGGGACCTTACGATTATGTATACACTATCTGGAGCTCAACCGACTGACGGTGCGGAACACCTTTCCGCTACCCCAGATCGACGAGTTGTTCGATCAATTTGTAGGAGCGCATTGGTTCTCCAAGTTGGATTTGTGCTTGAGGTATTACCAATTGAGGATACAGGAGGAGGACATTCAGAAAACAGCTTTTACCTCAAGTTATGGCTTGTACGAGTTCATTGTGATGCTGTTTGGGCTCATAAATGCCCCTTTAGCCTTCATGAGCTTGATGAACAAAGTATTTGAGCCTTATTTAGACATCTTCGTCATTGTCTTCATCGATGACATTTTGGTCTACTCAAAGACAGAGGAAGAGCATGTCGAACATCTGACCTTGATGCAGAAGAAGCTAAAAGAGCATGTCTTGTTTGCCAAGTTCAGTAAGTGCAAATTTTGGTTCCAAGAAGTTACCTTCTTCGGCCATGTGATCAGTGGGGCTGGACTAGTTGTGCATCCGACCAAAGTGCGTGACGTGAAGAAAAAGTCACCCTTGAAGTCAGCGGCTGATGTTTGGAGTTTCCTTGGACTTGTCGGGTATTATCGCAAGTTTGTAAAAGGATTCTCAAAGATTACCTTCCTCTTACTACTCTGACAAAGAAATGTGTGCCATACGAGTGGACACCCCAGTGTGAAGCTGTGTTCCAAGAACTGAAGGATAGACTTACTACCGCACCCATCCTAGCCCTTCCATCTTGGAAGGAAGGATTTCTAGTCTACACTAACGCGTCGTATCAAGGGATGGGAGTAGTACTGATGCAACACGGGCATGTGATTGCTTATGCTTCGAGACAGCTGAAGAAGCATGAGGTCAACTATCCAATACCTTATCTAGAATTGGGAGCAGTGGTGTTCGCCTTAAAGGTTTGGAGACACTATCAATACGACGTCCACTACGAAATCTTTTCAGACCAAAATAATTTAAAGTATGTTCATACTCAGAAAGAACTGAACTTGAGACAACGACGATGGCTGGAATTTTTATGTGATTATGAGTTTACCTTGAACTATCACCCCAGAAAATCAAATTCTGTAGTTGATGCTTTGAGCAGGAAGGTACTAGAATAGAGCCCCAAGTCCTGATTGATGAGTATGGAATTATCTCGGATGCTCGAAGAGATGGAGATTACCCTGCTATATAAAGACCATTCGGAAGGGTATACAGAGTACTTAACCGCGATGAACATAGTCTATGATATTCGGGACCAAATCTAGGTAGAGCAAGGAAAGGATGCTGCTCTGGTCCCGGTGTTCAAGTCAATAGAAGATGGGTCTACTGACGAGTATTCCCTAAGATACGACCTCGTTCATCTCCGTGGCCGACTTTACATCCCCAAAGGCGGTAAAATTCGTGAAGATATCTTGAGAGAGGCACATTGCTCTCAGTATTTGATGCATCCTGGGATTGCCAAGATGTATGCCGACTTGCGGAAGACCATGTGTTGGCTGGGAATGAAGAGAGACATCAGATATTCTATTACACACTGTGAGGCCTGTCAAAGGGTGAAGGCAGAATGCAAGAGCCCCAGTGGATTATTACAATTATTGCCCATCCCCGAGTGGAAGTTCGAGGATATCTCCATGGACTTCATCCACGGGTTGCCTCGCTCACGCTCAGGGAATGATTCGGTTTGGGTAATCATTGACCGCCTGATAAAGGTAGCCAGGTTTATTCCTATGAAGAAAGAGGCTCATGTGGATGTCTTGGTACGCCTCTTTGTGGAGTAGTTTGTACGGTACCATGGCGTGCCAAAGATAATTGTTTCTGAGCGGGATCGTCATTTTACCTCTAAAGAATGGAAGGTCGTACAGGAGTATTTGGGTTCACGCCTTACCTTCAGCACAACCTTTCATCCTCAAACGGATAGGGAGTCGAGAGGACCATCAGAACTTTGGAAGATCTTTTGAGGTTATTTGTGCTGGAGAGAGGAGAGAAGTTGTAAAGGCTCTTACCCTTGGTAGAATTCTCATACAACAATAGTCACCAGTCCAGTATCGGGATGGCACCCCATGAAGCCCTTTACGGAATAAGGTGTAGAACCCCATTGTCATGGGTGCAAGATGAAAACCTGAAGGTTTTGGGAATTGAGTAAATCGATGATACCGATGTCACTGTCAGACTAATATGGAACAACATGCTTGAGGCTCAAATTCGGCAGGCTAAATATTATAATGCAAAATACTGGATGGTGGAATTTCAAGTGCGTGACAAAGTATTCCTGAAGATCCGGCCGATGTATGGACTGTCACAGGTACGTGGTAGGAAGAAGCTCAGCCCAAGGTACGTCGGGCCTTATGCTATATTGGAAAGGATTGGCCATTTGGCCTATCGGCTGGAGTTACCGCCAGAGTTGGAGAATCTTCATGATGTATTCCATGTGTCGTCAATTTAGAAGGCACTGTTGCGTTCCGATCAACATATCCCCACCACTAATAGAACAGTAGCAACTGATAGATCTGTGCGACTAGAGCCGATGCGGATAGTGGACACCGAGACAAGGAACTTGCGTCGCAAGAGTGTTCCTTTGGTAAAGGTGTTGTTCTCTAATCATAGGAAAGAAGAATTTACTTGGGAGCTGGTGGACTTGATGCAGAAGCACAACCCGAAGTTGTTTCCACAAGTTAACATTTATAAAGCATAATATATTTCCTTGATTTATTTCCCCCACAACCTTAGCCTGATTTCGGGGACGAAATCTTTTATTTTGTTTATATGATTTGTAACATCTCATTTCATGCCAGACCCCTCTCACATGTTTTGAGTCAATAAAATTGACTCAAGTTCGGGGAGCGTCGAGTGAGTCGACTGGACTCAACGACTAGATCAGGAATTAACTTAGGAAATCCTGACAGGCTAGGCGTCGAGTGCGTTGAGTGGACTCAACACACTCCACGCCAATTAACTTAGAGAAGTTCTGGCGGGTTAGGCATTGAGAGCATTAAGTGGACTCATCGTACTCGACGCCCTTTGACTTAGAATTCTTCTAGCGGTTTAGTCATTGAGAGAGTTGAGTGGACTCAAAGCTCTCGATGCCATTTAACTTAGTTTATTTTAGAGGATTTAGGCGTTGAGAGCGTTGAGTGGAGTCAACGCACTCGATGCTATTTAACATAGTTCATTCTGGCCGGGTTGAGGCGTTGAGAGTGTTGAGTGGACTCAATGCTCTTGACGCCATTTAACTTAGAATGTTTCCGGTCATAGCTGAGGTAATTTCGTCGAACTAGGAGATCAAAGGAGTAAATGATAACATGCTAAATTTTCGAGCAGAGCTTGATGAAAGTCGAGCAGAATTCGTCGAACGCCATAATTCTGCATTGGCGAATTTTCGGCCCAGTTTGTTGTTGAACCGGATTTTCGGGAATTGCGCCGAATCGACTTAAATGGGTCGCGTCCTTTCAAAATGACCCATTTAAAGTAATGTTAGGCGGTCTAATGTTAGGCCGACACATGGCTAGGCAGTTACCGTAATTTCTCACTATAAAAAGGGACATGCGGAAAACCCTAGCCTTTTTTTCACTTTGCCGAGAAGTTGCCTCTGCCAAGCCGATGGAATAGTGAAGCTGCCAGAGTCGAGTTTTGGAAGAAAATCCTCTCTTCCTCTCTTTCTGGTGAAGAATGAACACCAACGAGGCAGAAGAAGATGCCGCCAAGAAGGGTGACAAGATCCATGGCTGGAAACCTCGGAAATGTCGGAACCAAAGTGAGCTTCCTACCCTCTACCTTGGTGCTAGATCTTTAGTTATTCCTAGGAGATACATCGACTCAAAAGAGTCATGATTCGTGAGAGAAAGTGTTCCTAGGAGAAGGCCATGCTAGGGTATGTACCCTAGAGATAAGTTGTCTTCGACCACTCCTTTCTTCCATGAGAAGATAGGGACTTGGTTTCATGAAGAAAGTTGGCCTTTGAGGGTGAACAAGGGAGGATGAATTCTGGATATGATTTTGGATTTTTGGTTGGAGGAAAAAGACGAACCGATGTCATTCGCCTCGCTTTAAGATGAGCGCAGAAATCTGTTTTCTGCATGCAACAATTTTCTAGGGCGTTTTCGGACATGATGCATCCAGATCTAGGCTTTCGACTAAACAAGAAATTTGTAGCCTTTGTAAATACCTTTCCAACTAGGGGTTACGCGCCTTCACCGGAGTCCTGTATCCTCGGGAATCCCCGTTTGAAGTTGCTGTATAGTAATCCTTCCTGCACAAATAATGTTGAATTGGCTTGAATTTGGTAGGGATAGACTGTGATACAATAACATTAATGTTTTGGCAAATTTAGGCTATATGTATTTGTGATAAAGTATCTTAAAAGGCATTTGTTCAATAGATCCATAATGAACACATGGTGTAGTGAACGAATGGGTTGACAAGTTGAGATGGTAGGAATGGTTTAAATATGTGAATCAATAAGGATGTACTTGACAATGGTAATACGTTGAATAATGAGGTTGGATTGAAGATGTTGTACATAATTGGTAGTGATTGTTATGAACAAATGGTTATTGGCATTTAATTGATGGATCCATGTGTGTACGAATGGTTTGAACTTGGTAAGAGAATGAATTGTAACTAGTGATGATAAGGATATGTGACCATAGTCTATATGTAATTATGTTAACCGAATGGTTGATGAATATGTGAAGTACCATTATGTTGATGATGAAACCTTAAACTCCTCGAGGCACATGATTGTGAAAGGGTGTAAGTGCGGATGTTTGACCGCACTGGTATGGTAATGTTAAAAAAGAGACATATATGGACAGTTGGCCTTGGTCCTTTGGTAGTTTTTCCACAAAGGCACCTTCCGTGCCACGATGATGTGAAATTGCATGTGGTGTGAGTCGACACAGGGTGTCGTAATCCCAGGTTAAGGATAGTGTGGCAGGTCTACGGGCTCGCCAGTCATCACACTGATGGGATTTGATAGTTAGACTTGCACAGTTGGGCCAGGGTCCTCAGTGCTCACTTCCCGAGGCACCCTCCGTGCTAATGGACAGGTGGCCTTGGTCCTTTGGTGTTTTGTTCACAGAGGCACCTTTCGTGCCATGAATATATGCGAGTTGGGCTGGGCACTTGGTGCACATCTACCGGAGACCCCTTCTGAGTCATAATACGCATGTGAGCTCCGCTATTGTGTTCTTAGCATTGAAGCATACGGAGGCCTAGGCTTGGTAGTATGGATGCCGGCCTAGTGGTGGAGAAGCCCGCTCCACTGTCACTACTTGGCCACGGCGGTTGACGCCTGAGAGGTTAGCTACCTGCTCGAAAAGTGGGAACTACAAGTCTATGTTGACATAGCAGTTGCATGTGCGTGATCATGGGTGAGTCATTGCATTGCATTCATGTCATTACACTACATTACATACACAAGACCCTCATCGTATAGGTTTGTGTGGGCACTCTTATACGATGAGTTACTTTACTGTTGAGCTGATCCTCAACTTATATCTCTGTATGGGCATTCATATAAGTTGAGTTACTTTCTGTTATAGCTTTACCTTTTTATACTGTTGTAGATGATAGAATTACTAGAGTAGATTGCTTACTCATTCATTATACTGCTGATATACATTATTACTGCTCACTCGTTTACCACCTGTTTATACTACTACTCTTATATATATTGTACTTGTCCTTTTCTCCACCCAGTACCGAGGAGTTGTTGGTGGAACAGATGTGAAGCCACAAAGTCTTTATGACTAACGGTTGCAACATCTTCCTTTTTAAGAGGGAACCCCGCAGATAGAGAAGCAGCGGGTTATGCAGCAAGAAAGCCAGGCTAGGACGATAGGGCCTAAAGGGACGGTGCCATCGCTACCATCGGTGACTGATATGAGTTAGAGAGACTCATTTTGTACACGTACTCTGTTATTATAGAAGCTTGTTGTATCTTCTTTTACTTGATGTACTTTTTGGAGTATTTTACTTATGTGTGGACTTGACTTCTGATTGTTTTATTCTCTTGGTTGGGTTGGCAATGTTTGATATTGATTATAGCCTGCAGGACAGGCGTCTTGTAGTACAGGTTAGCCCGTGTGCTAATTCTACCACAAGGCAGCTGTTCTGGGCATAAGAATCCTCGTGTGCTGTGTTTTGTGTTCCGGGAGGGGGGTCTTACAAGTAGTGCCTTCCGAAGCGATGACACATGGAAGACGTCATGCAGATTTTCTAGCTCTGGTGGTAGCTCCAGCCGATAAGCTAAAGGGCCAATTCTCTCCAATATAGCATTGAGCCCCACACATCTCGGGCTGAGGTTCTTCATACCACACCCTCGCGACACTCCAAGCATTGGCCCGATCTTCAAAAACACCATGTCACCCACTTATAATTCCACAATCTGATGTTTCGCATTATAGTACTTTGTCTGCCGACTTTGAGCCTCAATCAAGCGGTCTCATATCAATCTAACAAGCGCATCGGTGTCATCAATGTACTCTATCCCCAAAACTTTTGGATCTTCATCCTGCACCCATGACAATGGAGTTCTACACATTCTACTAAAAAGTACTTCATAGGGAGCCATCCCGATGCTAGCTTAATGGCTATTATTATATGAAAATTCTACCTGTGGTAAGAGCCTTTCCCACGACTCTCCTCTATCCAATACACACGGTCACAAAAGATCTTCTATTGTCCCGATGGTCCTCTCAAACTGACCATTCATCTGAGGATGAAAAGCTATGCTGAAGGTAAGGTGAGGGCCATGATATACTTGTACTGCCTTCCACTCTTTGGAGGTAAAGAGGACATCAAGATCGGAGACTATTACCTTAGGCACGTCATGGTACTGTACAAATTGCTCCACAAAGAGACACACTAAAACATCCACATGAGCCTCCTTCTTCATAGGGATAAATCTGACCACCTTCGTCAGGCAATCCACGATTACCCAAACTGAATCATTCCCAGAGTGCGAGCGAGGCAACCCATGGATAAAGTCCATGGAGATATCCTACAGGGCTCTTGCACTCCACCTTCACCTTCTAACAAACCTCACAACGTGTAACATAATACTTGATAGATTTCTTCATTCCAGTCCAGAACATGGTTTATCGCAACTCACTATACATCTTGGAAATCCCGGGGTGCACCGAATACTTCGAACAATGTGCCACTCTCAATATGTCTTCCCGGATTTCCCGACCCTTGGGAATGTTGAGTCGGCCACAAAAATGCACGAGGCCATCCTTTAGCATATACTCTTTAGCAGATCCATCTTTAATTGACATAATCACTAGGGCCAGAGAAACATGCTTCCCTTGCTCTGCCCGGATACTATCTCGGATGTCACATACTATTCTCATAGTAGGTGGATACTCAGTATACTCCTCAAAATGATCTTTATACACCAACGTGATCTCCATATCCTCGAGCATCTGAACTAATTCCATACTCATCAATCGACACTCATGGCGGGTACCTTTCTACTCAACGCATCGGCTACGGAGTTTGCTTTTCTGGGGTGGTAGTTCAAGGAAAACTCATAATCACACAAAACTTCTAACCACTGCCACTGTCTCGGATTCAATTCCTTTTGAGTATGAACATACTTTAAATTCTTATGATCCGAAAAAATCTCGCAGTGGATGCCATATAGATAGTGCCTCCAAACTTTCAAGGCGAACACCTCTGCCCCCAACTCCAAATCATGAACTGGATAATTAGCTTCATGATTCTTCAGTTTCCTCGAAGAATAAGCAATCACATGCCTGTGTTGTATCAGTACTGCTCTCATCCCTTGATATGATGCATCAAAGTATACTTGAAATCCTTCCTTCCCGGATAGAAGGGCTAGGATGGGTGAGGTTGTAAGTCTATCTTTCAGCTCTTGGAATGCAGCTTCACACTAGGGTGTCCACTCATATGACACACCTTTCTTTGTCAGAGCAGTGAGAGGAATGGATATCTTTGAGAATCTTTTCACGAACTTGCGATAATACCCAGCAAGTCCAAGGAAACTCCGTACATTGGCCGCTGACTTTTAGGGCGACCATTCTTTCACGGCACGTACTTTGGCCAGATCTACAGCTAGTCCAGCTCTAATAATCACATGGCCCAAGTAGGCAACCTCTCGGAGCCAAACTTCGCACTTGCTAAACTTTTCAAACATGGTATGCTCCTTTAACTTCTTTAGAACCAAGGTCAAGTGTTCAACATGCTCTTCCTTTGTCTTTGAATAGACCAAGATGTCATCGATGAAGACGATGGAGAAGATGTCTAGATATTGCTCAAACACCTTGTTCATCAAACTCATGAACACTAAAGTGGCATTTGTGAGCCCAAACGGCATTGCGTTGAACTCGTACAAACCATACCATGAGGTAAAAGCCGTTTTCTGAATGTCCTCCTCTCGTATCCTCAACTGGTAATTCTCCGAGCGCAGATCCAGTTTGAAGAACCAATGCGCTCCCACTAGTTGGTCGAATAACTCATCTATCCGCGGTAAGGGATAGATGTTCCGCACCGTTAATGATTGAGTTCCCAGTAATCTATACATAACTGTAGCATTCCATCCTTTTTCTTGACAAACAGGACAGAAGATCCCCAAGGTTTTGAACTGGGATGAACAAACCGTGATTCCACTAACTCTTGCAGGTGAACTCTAAATACCGCGAGTTCCATCGGGGCCATTCGATAAGGGGTCCTAGAGATGGGATTGTCACCTGATACAAACTTAATTTAAAATTCCACCTCTCCATGCGGGGGTAATCCTAATAATTTCTCAGGGAAAACCTCAGGAAAATCCCACACTATTCGCACGTCTTTCAAATCGATTGTCATCTCTTTTAATTCAAAACAGACCATATATACTTCATCCCCTCTCATATGGGATTTTAAGGTTCGAATTGAAGATAATAGCATACGAGGTGCAAGTATAATACCTTGAAAGATGACCTCAAAGTCTCGATGCCTCAAGGAAATTTGTTTCTCCGCACAATCAATCCTGGCGTGGTGCCAATCTAACCATGCCATGCCCAGAATGAGATCAAATTATGGTATTCTTAACACTGTTGCAGGGATATCAATGAACTTTCCGCCAAGAAGTACCTCCAATTCACACTTTGTGGATGCAGTCATCTCAGAGCCATCCAGGAGGCGTACTCTCCGAGCAATACCGGTGAAGTATTGCACTCCTTCTATGTCTTTAATGAAGTCTGCTGACACAAACGAGTGTTTGACACCAGTATCGAATAGAGTGTAAGCAGGTTTCCCACCAACCATCATGGTGCCTAAATAACAATTGTACAGATTCGAGCTTGACTCTTAGTATATCTTAGGCTATCAAAAGGGGTAAAGTTTATAACATAATAATTAAATCACAACATATCGGCAATCACGTCTTGAGGGTTCCATTCCTACACCAAGTCTAGCGCAAACACTTGATCCTGAGCAGTTCCGGGATTCCTTCGTTGTGGTCCTCGTCCTTAACGACGCATGTGTCCCCGTCCTCATGGAGCTGCCGGATGGAGGGAAGGGGGAGATTTTCCACCTAGCTGTGGGCAAAAGAGCAGGATGTGGCCGTACTAATTACACTGGAAGCAAACTTGCTCATGCTGCTCCCTGGGTCGCAGATTCATTTGTGGTGGAGGTAGTGCTAGATGTGGTGTCGGACGCTCCATCCTTTAATTCTGACGGAAGAGACCCTCATCTCTGTTGTTTCCTCTTCCTTTATTGTCTTGCCTCCTTCTATAACTGGGACCTGCTCCTATTACCCCTTCAACGGGTCTCTTACCACTTCCTAGATGATCTGCCTCTAGCCTTTTTGCCATATCAATGTTCTCTGCTAAGCTCGCATATGTTATAAACAAAAGATCATGCCTCCAGGGATCCTGCAAGCCTTTGTAGAATCGCTTAGCACGTAACATCCCTCAGACTTCTAGACCCCTAGGATGGTTTTGTCATGACTAGGTCATGACAAAACCCTGGAATGTATCAAAACGTTGGGGTGAACCTGGGAATTAGTGTGTGAACCACCTTGGACTACAAATAGTAGAATTCCAATTACTAGCATAGGGATGATCATAGGGCTTCAACTTGACTCCATGACCCCACCACAACACCCCTAACACCTTGGGTGGTCCATAGGGTCACTAAGGACCCATTGGGAGCAATCAAAGTAGTCAAGTTGACCTAAGTCCACCCAAACCCTAAATGGGTCAAACTGACCTACTTAGGATCAATTGGCCTTCCCTTATCTAAGTGGACCCCACACATGCCTTTATAACCCTAATGTGAGCTCAATGGGTCACCAATGACCTAAGGGGGTCAACCAAAGAGGCTAAGTTGACCCAAGTCAACTCTATCCCTAAAGTGGTCAAACTGCCCTAACTAAGGGGCAAGTGACCTCCAAGGTGGCAAGACAACCATACCCAACCCTACCTAGACATTACGGGAGGCCAATGGATCACCAAGGACCCATTGGGGACCACCCAAAAGTTCAAATTGACCAAGCTCAACTCCACCCGAGTATTTAGTCAAACTAGCTCAAATGGGCTAACTCAAGCTCAAGCCCAATCCACTCAGCCTAACTTTATTTTAATTAATATTATGAGCTAATGGGCTGCCATTAGGCTGGATTAGTCATCAAATTCAGTTTTGGTGAATAGGAGAGAGAAAAGCTTCATTTCTCTTTATGGAGGAGAGAGAAAGTGAGAAAAGAGGATCATTCATGGCCATGGAAGGCCAAGGGCCTCCTCAATTCTTATCTCATAGTAAGGATCCTCCTCCCTAGTTAGTTAGGAGGAGGTTGACAGCCCTGGCCAGCCACCAAAGTGGCTGAATTCAATTCCTCCAATAAGGAAGAGAGAGATAGAGGAAAGAGAAGGCCATTGATGGTCATAGGAGATCAAGAATTCCTCTCCTCACCTCCATTTGCTAGATTCATCTTCCATGGTTAGTTAAGAGAATATCAATAACCATAACCAGCCATATAGGGCTGAATTCAGTGAACCCATGGATGGCCGAAATTTTCCATTCATGGCCATTAATGCTACACCCATCCTCTCCCCTGTTTAACCCTTTTAAAAGCTTCCCTGGCCCAAGAGCAGAAGTTTCCACACTTTACCTGAAGGAGACGAGCAAGTTGACAGTGTTGTTGTAGGGCACCGAAAAGCTCCACCACCGGCCATGGCGCACCACCACCACACTCGTCGACAAGCCCACTTACAGGTCCTCCTCTACTCCTCTCTTCGTGGGCTAGCATCTTAGATCTTTTTGGAGAGAAATCGGGCTCAATTGAGCACGATCGGTTGAGGGAAAATTCTGAAATTTCATGGTTTTTCTACATTGCGGGTTTGCCAGAAACCGCCCCTCCGGCGGCCGTGCCGCCGCCCGGCGATAGCCCCCACCTCAACGAAGGTGGTGGCGGTGGATGCCAGCCAAGGAGGTGGCTGGGTGGCCGATAATTGGACTTGGAATGTGCTCCAGGTCGGGTTGATCTCAGACCTTGGCTGGAGGAAGAATAAAGATAGCAAACCTTGGATCTACTTTAAGATCTGTGCTAGATCTAGTGAATTAAAATTTGATTCACTCATTTTCTGTCACAGTTTTTGGGCTGTTTTGAACTAATTATTAAAACTACTTAGGGTCCTCTACAGTAAATGTGTCTACATGAAAGTTGTAGCCTAAGAGTCTAGTTTAATTTAAAATTAGTATGAACCAATTTGGAATTCAGTTCAGACCACAACCCTCATTTTAGTGAGGTCTATAACTAGGCTAGATCAGATATTGTTTTGAGTGCCCCCATCAATCTACAAATTCAAATGACTAGAAATTTTGAATGGGGGTAATTCTTACCTATACCTAGAACCTATCTAAAAATAGGAATTTTTGAAAAACATTTTCCTAAAGTTTATGTAGAAATTTAATAATTAATGTATGAATTATTTAATGGGTCTAATAACCTCCAAACCCTCCCAAATTTTGGTGAGTGGTCCTTTTGGTTAATATAGGACTCTGTATAAACTTTCATTTAATTTGGATAAGAATTGGTATGGAATTTGGTCAACCGTACCTTAGGCGAAAAAGGGTAAATTAGGGTAAAATGCCCCTTGTGGTATTGAGTGACCAAATCACCTCAACAAATGTTGAAACGTGGGTCACTCAATTTTTATGACATTTAACACCCTCACATGGAGTTTGGGGTGTATTAGGGTGGATTTTCCATATAACCCTAGTTCAAACCCTAAGGATGAACATTGGGGGCTTGTGAAGAACATTGTGTGATATGTCCATGTATTGACTTGGAGTTTTGTCCATGTAATCCTAGGATGGTAAATAGCCCTAGGAAGGAATTTGGTGACATTTAGACTTAGACACACAACATAAACCAATTAGGGATAGTTTAGGCATATACCTTTTATGAAAAATTTAAGATTCATATGACCTTGGAACCTTATGAAATGTTAGTAGAAGTGATTTTATAATTCTATTGACCTCTGAAATTTATTATAGGATGATTCGAAAAGAGTTGTTCATACTTGTAGTTATAATCTCCACCTTGCCCTTTTTGATGATCTTGAAGTAACCATGGTTAGATTAACTTTGAATGACGTGAAACTCTAGAAAGGTTAATTAAATATCATTTAGAGGCTCTAGTAAATTATTTGGATCATTTGGACATTTCCTCTTAGTACCTCATGTGTTAAGTGAACTAGTGCACCATATTTTTATAAATAGATAATAAATATTATATCATGCTGAAAATTTATGTTACTTGGCCATAAAACGTTTTTGGGCATATTGAGGCTTAGGAAAATGTTTCAAGTTGTTTGGATGAGTTTATAAGAATGCTTTTTCACAAAGTGCACTTTAATGGATTTACTTGAAGTATTTTCTATATAGCCTACTGACATTGGAATTGCATGAAACTTAGTCAGTAGAGTTTATGATAATTATAAGGCTACGGTAATTTTATGTACTTTTTGGACTATGATTTATGGTACCCCCTCTTTAACTCCAATTATCTGAATTATTTTGAATTAATTATTTAGAGGTCTATACCTTTATAAAAATCTATGAAATTTGGTATTTGCAGATATTTTGCTATCTTATAGTATTCATAATTTTTGGGTGGCCAGAACGTTAGGAAATCTAGTACTTCATGTTTAGAATTACCCATGGCCTAACTTTTGGAAAATTTAATAAATGCTAAATTAGTTAGGAAAATTAAAAGTTTCTGAGTTTAGGCTAGATGTGTCATGATAGACAAACAATAATTATCTTAGGGTATTTAGATAAAAACTTGGAGTACCTCCTATCATGTACATCATATAGCTTAGGTTGGTCTGCATTTAGTAAAATTTCGGAAATTTTGATAACATGTTGAATGATCATTGGGTGATGAGATTATTAGTTTACTGATCTTAGTAAGGTGGAAAAAATAAAAAGATAGCTTCATTAGGAGTCATGATGAGGAGAGTGTTGGGTTGTCAAGTGTTAAGAGATGCTCGGGATCGACGAAAAATCGTCTTTCCTGTAGAGAGAGGGAGTCAAAATACACTAGGATTAGATCCACAATAATGTTAAAAGGGATTGAGAATTGGGTAATAACCAATAATAATAAGTATCTTGCAAAAGGGAGCTTTGGGCTTCAGCCTATCGTAGTTCTTAGTGCCCTCGAGAGCCCTTCACAAGGAATGCCTTGGGCAGTACAAGGTTAACATAAGTCGTAGGAATAAATGGAATGGAAGAGTAAATAGAAATACACTAGGGTTACACCTTACATTCACACTCCCCGTTGTTGTTGGAGTTAGGTTAGGTCTCACGAGCGGTAGTAGCCTCAGTTGTTCTGGTGATGGGCAGGTTAGCCCGGCGAGCCCATGGCTCGGTAGGTATTTGTGACGGATGGGATTGTCCAGATGAGCTTTGGCTCGGTAGATATTTATGACAGGACGCGGATTATCCGGGGAGCTTTGGATCGGTGGGAAATACATTTAATGTTGTATGTGCAAAAGATATATGGTGGTGGGTCTTCGGTATTGGAGAGTCATCGCACCGACACCAATATGTTGACTAGGCAAGTGTGGTTTAGCACTTGGCCAAATAAAGTCTGGTGCGCTAGCTGGCAAGAGTACGTAGGAGCTCCACTTAGTACACAATTGTTGAGGCGTACTGGTAGGTCTGACTGGTAGCGTTGATACCGATTTAGAGGTTGGGCGAGGCCCAACCCACCGCTTTCGTTTGACACTATGGAGGTATCCTGGGAGGTTATGCTCCGGAAAAAGGGAAACTAAAGGTCCTGTGTGCACAGAGTCGAGTGTGTTTGTTGCACTTGCATGTTCATACCATTGCATACCTGCATGTCCATAACATAATCATTGCATATAACCCTTGACACCTATTTTACATAAATTGGTATGAGGACTTTTATACAATAGGCCTTGCAAAATGACCCCTTGGTCTATAGGTTTGTATGGGCATTCCTATACGGTCATGGTTACTTAGTTTACTTTCTTGTACTATACTTTCTTACTTGTTCTTGTGTATACTTATGCTGCTTGTTTACTACTGCTTACTTTTACTTGCTAAGATTATATGTTCATGTTAGACTAGTTTCGATGTCACCCGCTTACTTTGTTATGCTCCACATTCATTACCTTCCCTTTCCTCCTCCCCACTCGGTGCCTAGGAGCCATAGGGGAGGGGTGGGGGATGATATGACTTAATCTTTTAGACTAACGGTCGTTGACCAAATCATTTTATGGGATTGTGGAAGCCGAACTAGGAGACATAGCCCTAGAGGCGGTTAGTGCGCATAAGAGACGGGGCAGTCTAGCACGGGAGTCCAGCTAGCATGGATGGTGAGTCCTGACCAATTAGAAGATATTATAGATTTGCTTCTGCGATTGAGTGATTTGTAGTGTGGATTTTGATGTATAGGCAGGATCCCTTTTATTAGTACTTGATTTATTGTTACTATGGACTCTCCCTTCGTGGAGATTTATATTTCATTGTGATTTTAGTGGACCAGTATATGAGTTTTTCATTACTATTATATTTATTCTACTCTTCTACATTGGGTATGGCCGGTTGGATCGATATTTTATAGTGACGACCTTCCAGAGTGCTGTTGGTGTTCACCGCAAAGCTGCGGTTCTGGGCATAAGACTCGGTTGGTTTTGCCAATAAAAGGGGGTCTTAAAAACTGGTATTAGAGGGAAACCTCGATCGGAAAGAGTAGAAGTACACTATCCCAGGGTCACCCCCGCTCGAGTTTAGTTTGAGGAAAAACTAAGCAGCGGAAGCTGTGGTGTGCCCATGTGTAAAAATCATAGTATATAGTACCATAAATCAATGAGTTAGGCCAACCCAACTAGGAAACTCAACTTACCAAGACGATGGTTGTCCTGATATATCAGTGGTGTGGGACTTTGCGGATGTGTTCCCAGAGAAGCTACCAGGATTGTCGCCGCACCACAAGAAGGATTTCCAGATTCAGTTGGTGTTCGGGAGCTAAGCCGGTGTCTAGGGCTCCCTATCGGATGGCTCCAAAGGAGATGGTGGAGTTCAGGAGTCAGTTGAAGGAACTGGTGTAGGCTGGATACATTAGGCCAAGTTCCTCTCCTTGGGGTGCTCCGGTCTTATTTGTTAAGAAGAAGGATGGGACCCTCAGGGTTGTGCATCGAATATCGTGCACTAAATCTGGTTGACAGTCCAGAACACATATCCGCGGCCAAGAATCGATGAATTATTTGATCAGCTAGTAGGAGCACACTTGGTTCTCGAAGCTGGATTTGAGGTCGGGGTACTTTCAGTTACGGATTCAGGAAGAAGACATCTTGAAGATGGCGTTTAGCAGCATATATGGCCCGTACAAGTTTATCGTGATGCCCTTTGGGCTCACAAATGCGGCATCGGCTTTTATGAGCTTGATGAACCGGTTGTTCAAGCCGTACCTCGACAGATTTGTCATTGTGTTCATAGATGACAATCCTCATTTATTCAAGAAGATGAAGGAAGAGCATGCACAACATCTGGCTTTAACTCTAGGAGAAGCTCATGGGAGCATCAGTTATATGTTAAGTTTCAGGAAATGCCACTTTTGGCTGACGAAGGTGGCATTTTTAGGTTATATTATCAGTGGAGCGGGATTGGCGGTGGATCCCACGAAGATTCAGGCAGTGCGAGACTGGCCTCAGTAGAAGACGGCCACGGATGTCCAAAGTTTTCTGGGATTGGTCGGGTACTACTGGAAGTTTGTGCAGGGATTCTCTCAGATAGCCCTTCCACTCACTTCCTTGATCAAGGAGGACACTCCGTTCGTTTGGATGCCACAGTGTGAGGCGGATGATGAGTCCGAATATTTATTGGGTTTTTCGGACACATCTGGGGCTTGTTTTCTCATTCGTGCACTACATTTCAACCGGATATCAGTTATATTTTCATCACTCGGTCATTGACTGCTTTGTGCTCTGTTTTGGCCCGTGGGTGTGCAATTGCACACTCTTTTGTTGGGGGAAATCACATGGTGCGCCCAATGGCTCTTTCTTATTGCTGTTGATTGCTTTTTGGTGTTGGGAGCAGGTGCTCTAGCTGGTTTTATTGCTTTGCAGGTGGTCACGATGTCCAATTTCATTTTTCGTTTTCTGTGTAAAATGCACGGTCGTGCAAATTTCTTCGCGCATGATCTGTTGACAATTGTGCATTTTACACAGCAGTTTTAGGGACATCTGTGGCTACTCTTGCGTTTTGTTCACGCACGGTTTCGGCCAAACCGTGCGAGAACGAAACGCACGGTTTTCCTGCAGCATTCCTATCTGCACCATTCTGTGGTTGATCGTGCGATTTGTTCACGCACGGTCGGCAGCGCACGTGCGCGATTAAAATGCACGGTTTTCTTGTGTGCTCCTGTTTTCCAGCTTTCTGTCGTTACCCGTGCGATTTCCTTCACGCACTGGGCGGAAGCGCCCGTGCGCGAGTAAAACGCAAGGGTCAACGCCTCTCCTTCCACAGGCTTGTCCTGTAAATTAAATAACGTATGGTTGATGCACAGGTCGTGTGCCAAACCGTGCGTGCAAATTTTTCTGACCTGCTTCTATATAAATTGCAAGATTTCTTCTTCTAGAAAAATGGTTCGAACCAGTCCACCTGCAGCACGCCATTCCTGCTCCTTTGAGCGGGAAATCTTCCCTCCAGCCACCTTTTTCTCTCTCCTCCTTGGAGAGTTGATCAGGCCACCATTTCTCCTCCAAGAGCTTGCAAAAAGCTTGATCTCTGGTTTCCATTATCATCTCCAAGATCCAAGCTCCATTTCAAGCTCATAGGTTGCTGCATCCATGAAGTTTTCCAGGATAGATCCATCCCAACGAAGATTTACTAAGAAGACGGGGTATTCGAAGGAAGTGACAGCCCTTCTGGACTTCGGACATCCATCCATAGATCGAGCCCGGAATAAGGCCCAACAACCCTTGAATACTGGCCGTGAATCGCGGAGAGTCTTCGTGCGTTTGGTTGTTTCTTTCACCGTTCACTTGTAGTATTTCCTTTTTCTGTATATTTGGGTGTTGGAATGATGTGTAAGAACATTGATAGCTTGAATATTTCAGCATGTCTAAGTGTTTGATATATTTTAGTTCTGGATAGTGTGCTTGACTTAATATTTTCTCTTGTTCTAGTTGTGATTGTGTCGTTCTAGCAATTGCTAGAAGCGTGCGTTGCGAAGAGGTGTTTGTGACCCTCATTAGCTCATCCATCTTCCGTGTTTCTCTCTTGAGTAGTCCACCCAATAGATGCGGTGGCGGCGAACCGCAATAGGATTTTTAGCAATAGATTTAGGAAAACCCCAAATCAAAACACCCTTTGGTTACTTTAACCGCTTACAATCCATTTTTTCAAATAGCGAAATCACACTCCCTACTTGCACTCCTCGAGAGATCGATATCCGAGGATTCAACTCCTCACATTATTGCATTGATTACGATCGGTACACTTGCCAACGCATCAAGTTTTTAGCGCTGTTGCCGGGGAGTGCAACCGTTGTGTGAATTTTTCTTTTGAAAAATTTTGCAAGTGTTGTTGGTATTTTTGAAAGAATTTTTTTTGTGTTGTATGACAGATCCCAAGTCCAGGTGAAAGGGTTGAAGATCTTGGTGCTTGAGCTAGAAACTATGCACGTGCGAGTCGAGCTTGCCTGCGTGCTACTGCTGCTAAAGAGAGAGTGGAGAATAATGGCATAGGAGGAAATGGCCATGGAGAACGGGTTGTTGCTGGCAAACGGTGGTCCAGACACGCGTTAGGACAATGCGTGATTTCACAACCCCGACTGCAGGAAGTGTTTACCCGGGCTTCGGGCTGGCCATCGTAAACAACCACTTTGAGATAAAACCCACCACCCTGAATATGATCAGGAATAATACGCAGTTCTCAAGATTGTCGAGTGAGGACCCGTAGCTCCATCTGGTGGAGTTCTCATAGATTTGTGGCACATTCCAGTATGCTGGAATTTCTAACAATGTTGTGAAGCTGAGGTTGTTCCCGTTCTTGCTCAGGGATAAGGCAAAGGCCTGGATGTATATTATTGTTCCAAGGACCACTACTACTTGGGAGGCATTGTCCTCTATGTTCTTGGCAACGTTCCACCCGGTGGATAAGGTAGTGAAAGCTTTGAGGGATATTGCAACATTCCGGCAACTATACCATGAGACGTTATCTGAGGCGTGGGAGTGATTCTCGGAATTGCAGCGTCGATGCCCATAGCATGGCTGTGAGACATGAAATCTAGCTGAAATATTTTATTTTGGTATTTTGCCTAATTTCAGGGCAATGATCGACACAGATGCTGGTGGCACGATAATTAACTCATATCCGGAAGAGGCATTGAGGCTACTTCCAGATACAGTCTCCCATAACACTTATTGGACCGCCGGGAGAAATGCCCCTAGAGGGGCGAGGACTTTGTTTGAATTTAATGTTGTGGTGCAGCAATCATAGGCGAGCCATCACACTTTAGATGGAAGGAATATGTTGACAAGATCGGCCCCTCCTCCAGCTCAGTTATATGGACATATCTTATCAAGGTTGTGGTAATCCTTGCCATCATGCCTACGAGTGCACCGCTGGAGGAGGGGCCGTCAGGTAAAATGTCTGATGAAAATGTGAATTTTATAAATAGTCGAAATCGTAATGTTCCATTTAATAATGTTTATAACCTCAATGTGAGAAATCATCCCAATTTCTCATGGAATCAGAATGCTCCTGATCAAAGATGGTAGGGAGGCCAACATCAGTTTGATGCCCAAGCCTCTAGTAGCCAGCCACGACCGCTGCATATGGGTTTTTATCCTAACGTGCAAGGAACTCATAAAAGTGCTTTGGAAGAGATGATGGAGAAGTTTGTGGAGATGGCCCAATCAAATATGGCCACTCAAACCACATCTATGAGGAACTTGGAGACACAGCTGGGTCAACTGGCCCTTGCATTCTCCGAGCGTACTCGCGGCACCCTCCCTAGTGACACAGAGAAAAATCCTCGTGAGCAAGGGAAGAGTGTTGGGGATGCATAGGAGTGCGATAATAATGAATTGGCCATCAAATGTGAGATCAATGTAGTAGAGACAATACCTTTATGCGATTCTGTATCATCCTGCAACATTCTTGCTTCGCAAGATGTTGAAAAATTAAATTTAAGTATCAAATCTGATCTCCAAAAATCTCTAGTGCTAGCAGATGGATCGGTAGTTAAGATCGATGGTGAGATCAAAGATGTGGATGTAATTATGAATGGGGCTACTGTGGTCACTGACTTTCAGGTGTTAGGACCTATTGGTAACACGTCAAAACCTATCTTAGGACTCCCATTCCTAAAAGCCAGTGAAGCTACCTTGCAATTCAATGCGAGTGGTGTCACTTTGGCTCCTAAGGTCAATCTGACTCTACCATCTTCACCTCACCATATTAGTTCAAATGAACATGGAGAATTTTTGCAATTAAATGACTCGTTATCTAACGATGTGTCTAGTGCTTCTAATACAGGTCTTCTACTGAAGGAACGCGAGCGAGTTAAGAAACTGATCGAACCACTGACGGTAGCTGAAAAAGAGATAGAGACAGAGTCACCTGACGTGGAGCAAGATTCCAATGAGAAGAAATGTGAGCTCACCGCGCCTGTAGAAAGCGTGCAGAAATCTGATTTGAAAACTTCTATTTTTTCTAACAAAGTTTGTAAAACTATTAAACAGGTAACTTGGGCTGATCTTTCACCCACTGCGGGTGAGGAAATGATGCCCCTAGTTGTGAAAGATAAACTTGTTGCTAAAATGGTGGGCGTGATCATACCACCCAGGCAATCCCCTTTTGTGGATTTGAAACGAAAGGAGTTGTTCTTGAGCAAGGTGTAGAAATGTGGCCGCCGGTGCGAGAAGGACGAGGTTAGGGGTAGGGTAGACTCGTCTACCCTGGGCCCTAAAGCCTTCGCCTCGCCCTCATCTCGCATATATAGGGGGATCTATCACAAATCAGCGTTCAGCTAAGGAGTGAAAGATCTCCGGAGCCTTTTTTCAGTTTCTGCTTTCGGCTGTGTGTGGATGTAGACTTTTTCATTACGTGTTGAACTTATGATTTGAACATTATATAAAACTGTTAATACATGTATTTGGTCCACCTTAAGGACGGTAAAGAAAAGTGCTTATGGGAGACAACCCAATTTTGCCGCTTTTAATTTATTCATATAGGCTGCTGGAATATATGTTTTGAGTATGCGTGGTTTGAAATAATTTCATGTGCAGGTGGAGTTAGTTTGAGCCGTGGACTGTCTGCTAAAATTAACGCCAATCTTTTGGTATGATCATTTGCTGAGTGAAAGATATTGTACCTAATCACCTAGAGGGGGGGTGAATAGGTGACTTAAATCTTTTTAAGTTTTTAGGCAGAATTCAGATTAATTCTCAGAGGTATAACTACTTTTACCAAGCAAACAAACAGCAATCACAGCAAACCACATACACACTGTGAACACACAGGTTTATAGTGGTTCCCCAATGTTTCGGTACATCCACTTTCCCCCTCCGCCTATCTAGTAGTGTACTAGATTCGGCCAAACTCCTCCACTATCTCATATCCTCAGATCTTACACTCAGAACCCCAAACCAGGTTCCTACAACTCAGGCCCAAGGCCCTACAACTCAGCTTCTTCACAAAGCCTACACTCAGCTTCTTCACAAAGCCTACACTCAGCCACCAAGGCCTACACTCAGCCACAACAGGCCTACACTCAGAGATTCAAATCTCCTACACTCAGGCACTCAAGCCCTACACTCAGCCTTTATAATTACAGGCTTACAAACTCAGATCCCTAAGGATCCTACAAGAAAATATGAATACAAAATGTAATCTCTACAACTCAGAGAAAAGAGAGAAGAGTTGTGAGTTTCTTGATGAGTTCTTGGAAGAACTCAGTTGAGATCAAACTGACTTGGCTTTCTTCAAAGCTTCTTGAATGTAGAACACAATAAGATTGATCTCCTCTGCAGTTGATCCTTGATCTCTGCTACTTAAGATTCAGAACAAATCTGAACCCTTCTTCTCAGCCTGGTTCCAAACGACTGACTTCTTGGATGGAGCTCTCTCTCTCCAACTTCTTAGATCTTCACTAGATTCTTCAATGAATAGCAAGACCTTCTTTGTATTACTTGAACTTGTGTTTAATCATCTGAACCACTATTTCTGTAGACAGTGTAAGCCTATTTATAGGCCTTCTTCATGGAAACCGGCTGGTCCGGTTCATAACTGATTTGTGACAACTCTGACAGGTGCAGTAGACCGGCTGGAATGACAGCTGTCAAGTCATCCAGTCAGTTCTTGAAAATCTGTAACTGTCTGTAGGTGTCGAGACTGTCTGTCTTTAAGTGTCGACACTTATAGACCAAGTGTCGACACTAGCCTACAAGGTGTCGACACAACTCCCTGTGTTGTAGATTGTATATCTCGACACAGCTTCTTCTTCATGTGTCGACACTGATATTGAGTGTCGACACAACACTTTGTTCTTCAGCACTTTGTTGAAATCTTGTAAGTGTCGACACAACTCCTTTGTGTCGACACATCTTCATGTGTTGAACTTGTTAAGTGTCGACACTTCTTCTTGGTGTCGACACATGTCTTCAGTGTTGATACTTGCTGAGTGTCGACACAGCTCCTTGTGTCGACACATTCTTCTTCTGTTGAGACTTTTGCTGAGTGTCAACATATCTCCTTTGTGTCGACACTTGTACTTAGAATATTTTGTTGAACTTTGCTAAGTGTCGACACAGCTCCTTGTGTCGACACTTTCTTCAAGTGTTGAGTCTTCAGCTGAGTGTCGACATATTGTTCTGGGTGTCGACACTTTCTTCAAGTGTTGAGTCTTCAGCTGAGTGTCGACACATTCTTTCTTGTGTCGACACTTTCTTTAAGTGTTGACTCTTCTGCTGTGTGTCGACACATTGCTCTGGGTGTCGACACTTATACTTAGACTCTGCTGACTTTTGCTGAGTGTCGACACAGCCTCCAAGTGTCGACACTTTCTGATGTAGACACAGTTTCACTGGGTGTCGACACAACTGCTAAGTGTCGACACTACTTTACTGGGCTTCTCTTTACTAAGTGTCGACACAGCTCCTTGTGTCGACACTTTCTGTCTGGTGTCGACTCTGCATCCCTGGTGTCGACACAAGTACTCCAAGTGTCGACACTGCTTGCCTAGGTGTCGACACAAGTGTTCTTAAGTGTCGACACTTTCCCTTTGGGTATCGACACATGGACTTAGAAACTTTTTCATCTTTCCTGCAAATACTTAACCTGCACAAGTAAACTCAAAACACATCAAATACATTTTGATGTATATCATTGAGTTGAGTGAGGCTTCTTCAAATCAGGTACATTAGAAACAATGTACCCAACACTGAGCATGGGGTAACATCTTCCCTCAACTTTTATTTTTCTATTTTTATTGCAATTCATGGATAGATTGTTTTGTATAAGTCTGGTGAGGGGAAGTTTCACGAGTTATCTTTACACATGCACTTGCATATCACAAGAGTATTTTCATTTTCAGTTTTTATTTTATCATGTCAGCATTGTGCACCTACACCGCATGAGCGCGCACTTAAGCACGCGCTCGGCCCAAGTTTAATTTATTTCTTTTGTGTTAACTTTAAGATAGTTGTGCTGGCTTAGGATTTTAGGATATGGTAGTGTAAAACTCGTGCAGTGCTCCTGTAGAGGACTCATGGGGTGTAGAAATAGTATAGATTTAATTTTTCTTTATGCTTGTAGATTTATGCCTTTTTGCATTTGTAAATAATATTTGTACAACTCAAAACTGTGGAATCTGAAGCAATCGAACGGTAGTGTAGGAATGTGTGTAGCTGCCACTAGCCTCGTATTGCTCGGGTCGGGAGGAAGAATCATCTTTCTCGGTGGCTAAGAACTTGCCCCAAGCTACTCTCGAAGCATTGGCGCATGGTTAGTCTAGCATGAGTGTGATGTAGGCCATCATTTTGTCAATTTGAGCTTTGTACCATTCCTAACGTCTTATCCTCTCTAGCCCCGTTGTACCTACCCCTTCTTTTGATTCAGCTCCACTAATAATTCACCAAAGCCCTATAACCTATCCTTGTCGTACACCCAAGTTGAGCTTTAGTATTTTTCATCTTCATTTTGTGGTGTGGATATGGAGATATTCGTTGTGAATAAGTGGATGAACTTCCAAATTTGTATTTGCTGAAAATGATAAAAGTTAAAAGAAAAGTAAAAAAGAAAAATTGAAAGGAGATATGCAATAGAAAATTCTACTTGAGATTTTGTGGTGGTAGGCGGTGCACACGCCCAAGTTTTAAGGTTTAAGTCTGGTAGCGTGGTGCTCCTGCTTGTATTGTTGGCAAGAGGATGTTTTTTAGTAGCGCTCATTTGGGTTTGGTGAATAGCCTTCTCTTTTATCTTTGTTTATCTCACCGAAACCCAAGCCCCACTTCTCCCCTAAAGTCCTATGGATTCGCGCTCGAGTCAAACTAGCGCTGTGGAGAGAGTGTGAATGGGCAAGCATATGGTCCACGATATTGGTGGATTCCTTTGGAGGTGATCCCGAGCCCCGGTCTTTGGCAATGCTCAACTGAGTGGCTTGCCTACATTCTTCCTACGCATGATCGGACGATTTCCAAGAGTTCTATTTTTGAGTATATACAATACCTATTTACACATGTCAAAATTTACAAACTTCGTAGTATAATTAAAAATTGTATCTATTATGTTTTCTATGCCCATGCAGTTTTTGATTTCTCGCTTTACCTTATTTTTGAAATCTCTATGCCAGCTATCTATTTTCTAGCTCACGGAGAGATGATTTGCTCGGGATGAGCAAATGTTTAAGTCTGGTGGCGTGATGAGTCTGATATTTATAGGGTTTTTTGGACTCATCTTGTAATGACTCCGTCCGTTCATATAAAATAGAATAAAAGGTCCGGCCGGGCCCCACACCATATACCACAAAACAGGCGTCGAGGCTACAGGTTAATACCAAATTAATATCGCATCCTAACACAGAGCATTCTAGCGGAAGCTTTTAACAATTAGACTGAATTCAACTAGGAATGTCCACTAATATAAACCAGCACATTTATATAGGAATGTACAGCAAATACAATAATGTTTGGCCTTAAGGCCTTACAGTTCCTTCTTTACAAGTGTGGATTCCATACATCGGCGCGCAGGCCGGCCACACATGAACACAACACAAAGAGACTTTGCTTAGCCTTCAAAGGCTGGCAGCACCAGCAACAGCAAGGACTTCAGCCCGTTTTAATTCCCGCTCGTCTCTCCAGTACCTGCACAGAGACAGCCCACCAAAATGGTGGCAAACAAGTCAACAGTCAGCATTCAACTGACCAATTTATAACAACCCTACCCCTTTCCCGGGGTAGTGGTATTCCTTCCCTGTAGGCATAGGATTGTATAAGCAGATATATCACACAATATGCACTCACGCACATACAATATATCACAACCGTCTGCCACGTGGCCTGATGATCCGTTCACTCAGGGCACATTCTTGGTGTACCGGCGAACCAGGGTGCCACCACCTTCTAAGGTCCGAAACCCAATGGTAAAATTTGAGCATTTAGTCTTAACGACGTGCAGGACTAAGACTCTCATTATGCTCTCCAACTAACCACACTATCAGGTCTCCAAGTCGGTCGGACATAACGCAGGTACGGATCAGCCACCCCCCGTTGCTCAAGTCGCCTTGCCATCATGAATACCAACGTACTCGAGGCCAAATCTAAGGCGCAGGTCAGTTTCACCTTTCCTGTTCGACACGAAGCCTTTTTAAGAGCTCACAGCTCACACTAGCCACACTGCCCACCAAGGACTGGCGTCAGAATAGCCACAATGTCCACCAAGGACTGGCTTCACAATCAAAAGGGGAGTTCATGCTAGCATCCTTCGCGATCGCTGAGCGGGTTCAACAAAACTCTCTTTCTGAAACAAACTCCGCCCAAACTGTTGAAACCAAAAAACAGTCTCCTATGGAGTTCACCTTTAATGTTCGGCACGAAGCCTTTTTAAAAGCTCACAGCTCACACTAGCCACACTGTCCACCAGGACTGGCTTCAGATAGCCACAATGCCACCAAGGACGCTTCACAATAAAAGGGGAGTTCTGCTAGCACTCCGATGCTGAGCGGGTTCAACAAGACTCTCTTTCTGAACCCAACTCCGCCCAAACTGTTGAAACCGAAAAACAATCTCCTTGGGGAAGGGGTGATTGTGCGCCTACTTCACTCCTGCAAGCAAAACAACAAAAGAAATAAGGGAGAACTGACCCAAGGGATCGGCAGGGAGGACCCACGACACACCCAGAAGATCTGAGAGCGCTTCCCCTCCTTAGCCAAAGGCCAAGCTAAGGTACCCTCAGAAAGCACTCGAAAACTGGAGCAAGAGAGCATAGGAAGCATGCATTCTGGGGTACCCCTTGGGTCCTATTTATAGTTTTCAGAATCTGAACCGCAAATAACCAAACTGAAATGTCCTGAAGTTACCAAAATACCCTTGATTGGGTCTGCCAACTGCCAAACTCCGCTGTTTTGAAGGGATATGTGTAGACCAGTGGGGGAAAATAGTAAAAAGTACCTCATGGATCAAGGTGAGATGGGGAGCCTGGCCACCTCGGCAGATTCGTCTCGCCTACTGTTGTTGAGCTCCGTTGCGAGAGCGCGAGCTGGGACGGCGAGCTCACCCATCCGTCGACGACCATTAGTCGATCTCAGCCCGACGAGACTTGACTTAGCTCGGCAAATGCCGAGCTCATGGTCAACAAATGCCAAGCTTGGGTTCGGTTTCTCCAAGCCGAGCTCGCCCACTATCTTCAGATTGCTCTGCTGGGCTCGCCTGTTGCTTGGACGATCTGAACCGACCGGTCTGGTTCCTGGCGACCTCACTCGCCGGATACGGGGTTAAACATAATCCCCACTCTTTTTGAGCTTGACGAAGCTCGGAAATAAACATCCAACCCCAAGTGTTCGGCGAGTGCGGGGTGGATCAGAGGGAATCTTCGGGTGGGGTCCACCTACAGCTATATATATATACACCTGCATACCTGCCTAACTTTTGCCATTCCCTTTTTTATAGCCCTGCCGAGATGCCGGTTCCCAAGGAGATCCAAGAGCGCTTAACTGAGCTCACCAAGCCTCAGCTGCTCCCATAGCTGCCTTGACCGTGGTCCCAGCTGCCATATCGCAGGGTGGCTCTGCCAAGCCTAACTCCAAGAAAATGAAAACATTCCCTCAGGCGGCTGAGCTCATCTATGATGACCTGAGGACCACCTTGGAGCACGGGAACGGCTCCTCCACTCTTCCTTCCCCTGAGAAGGGGAGGAATATTGTCGAGATCTGCGATGACCCAGACAGCCACCCTGATGGCACGGAGGATGCCGCGCCGCGAGACACCACCCCGCGAACCAAGACCACTCTTGGGGACTCGCGGTTCACGACTCCGGAGAACCGTCCCCGGGACCCATCCCGTCCCATTGGGACCTTGGGGGTGAGCTCGAAGAGGCCGAGCTCGTCGTTGCACACCTGCTCTCCCCAGCAAGCTGTCGTGACCACGGGGGCAGGTCTGGAAACCATCCCCATCCCGGGATTCGAGCTTCTCTCACCGGGATCGTGCGGACCAGGTCGCGGGAAGGATCTGAGGAATATCCATCCCCGCATCTCCTTTGAGTTGTCGAGCTCATCAGGTAAACTTTGCCTAGATTCCTGCCTCATGCGATTTTCCAGCATACCTCCTTTTGCTGATGTTTGCCTCCACAGTTCCCCCCAACCAATCCGCTGCCGAGAAATCTTTGCGGGCAGCCCATTACTCTCCCCTTCTCTCCCCAAGCTCGCTGGACTCTTACTTGGGCCCCGAAGTGGATCAAGGCAAGCTGACGAGGAGAGAGGTTAAGCTTTTCAAGAAACTGGTGTGCGAGTTGCGTGAGGTGCAGGGGGTCAACGAGGCATTATAATGCGACCACGCACGTCTTGCTGACAAGTTGCGGAGAGGCCAGGCTAGCGAGCTGACGTCCCCTTCCCGGCTCCTGGATGAGATTGACGACGGCCTCTCAGTGGAGCAGAGGAATTAGGTGAGGATTCGCGAGCTGCTCCGCGCGCGGTAGTGTGGGGGACGGGGGATGCGAGGCCAGGGTAGATGAAAGGCGGCTCCCTTACCGAGCCAACCGGTACTCGCCCCTTGCTCTCCTCCTGCCCGCGCGCCCCGCATTTTTACTCCTGCACTTGGCATGTAATAAATAACTAAACATTCTTAGGTATGTGGTATTCAAATAATATGTTGCTTTTTGTTTAGCATGTCATGATATGGAATGTGCCGGAAGTCGGCGAGCTGGGGGTTGGTAAGCTGGGATGGCGAGCTGGGCCGATTGGACAGCTTGGCCCTAGGTTTCGTTTTCTATAAATAGCTCCCCCCCCCCCACCCCCACCCCCACCAACCCTGTATGATGTATTAACTGCTGATTTTCTCTCTCCCTGTGCTGTTCTCTTTTCTGTTCTCTCTCCACCCCTCCTTTTGCGAGTATGGGCAAGACCAACCTTGATGCCGATTACTGCTCCAAGTGCGCCCATCACTTCACTGACTATTGTTTCTTTGAGGGGCACACAAGCGAGGCCGAGCTCGCTGAGTTTGTTCGCGACCATGTGTCGCCAGGCTTAGAGGCACGCCAGCCGAGGCAGGGGGAGGCCATCAATACCTTCTATGATGACGAGCTCTCCTTCCCCATCTCTCACTTTGAGGTTGGGTTGCGCCTTCCCCTCTGGCCGGATATCCGGCAGATTCTTAAGTATTATGGCGCGATGCCCGCGCAGCTGAACTACAATGCCATCGCCATGATGGAGGCATTCGCGAGCTATCTCCGGCGAGAGAGGATTCAGTTCAACCTGACAGTATTCATGAAACTCTACTCTTATAAGGTGACGTCGGATGGGGTCGCATACTTCGGCAGCTCACTGATCAAAGTTCGTGAGATCGCGAACAAGCACCATAACTGGATGACCAAGATCGCCTTTATCAAGGGAGATCTCAGCAACATCGCGTACTCTCCGTAGCAGAAGGGCGAGGAGGTCTACTACCCCCCGGCCATGTCTGTCAACGATGCCGACCTCCACAGATACTTCCTCCACAAGTACTTCGAGGTCTCCTTCCTGTGAAGGGGCCTTGACGCGCTTCTCCCCGTCCTACCCGGCGAAGGTATTGTCCTCTCCATATTGCCGAGTTCGACAGATTGCCGAGCTCACCACATTGCTGTCAAAAATCTTTTAACCTTTCCAAGTTTTTTCTTGCAGGAGAGAGTATAATTCCCGTGAACCCGCCTTTTGCGGACTCGGGACTGTGCCTGAACACTCTCACTTGAGAGAAGTCTGCGGCGGCGGCCTACCGAGACGAGGCAGCCTTCTCCAAACCTTCTTCCAGTAAGAGACGGCCTGAGGGTGTGGGGTCTAGCCCGCCCCATCGCCAACAACTACCCAAAAAGATGAAGAGAGCCTTGCTGGCTCCGTGGGGGAAACAACATCAACAACATCAATCCAGCCGCAGATACATGAGCTCGCCTGAAGTCGCCCCTAACGCGTCGTCGGAGAGCCCGCTGAAGGAAATTACCAGTAAGGGGAGGATGGGCAGCGAGACCTCCGATCCCCCTCCAGCGATCTCGCCACCTCCTTCGACGAAGAGGACGGCTCGCGAGCGCGGCGCGCCGAAAGAGCATCCCCTCTTCAACTTTGGGGGGCTGTGGAGAGACTCGACGGGCGAGCCCATGGTGCAGTGGGACGAGCTGGCCCACCGGGTATCCATCTCCACTCTTCATCCCTGTTGGCATGACAGTGAGCCTGCCACTGGTCACGCTTACGCCCTCGGCTTCGGCCTCTATGGCTGGGAAGACGACGAGGCCTACACGGGCATGATCCTGCGGCAGCTCGGCCATGATGGCATGTAGGCCTACCTGCGAGCCATGGAGCTCCATCATATGCTGGTGCGCCGCAGCTTCGGTCTCAATAACCAACTGCAAAAAGCTGAGCAAGCCCGTGATGTCGCCAAATAGAAGGTCGCTGATCAGGCGAGGCATCTCGACATCGCTGAGGGTCTTCTCGCCCAGGCCGCCGACGGGCTGGTGAGTATCAGGCTTCTTCTCTCTTTTACTTGAAATATTTTGCGCTGTTAAAGAATTTTTCTTCTGTCAGGATGACAAGGCCGGCGGAGAGTTGCGGGCCCGCAATGTCGATCAGGGGGAGGAGATCGGCCAGCTGCGCGCCCGGCTTGCCAAGCTTGACAGGGAGAATGCGAAGCTAAAGGATGAGAACAAAAACCTCAGCCGCGAGGTCCGCCATCAGGCAGAGATTTTCTTCCCTCCCAGCGGCGTCGATCCTACCCTCCCCTACAAGAGGCCGAGGATCTTTTGCGAGGCCGACCTCACCGAGAGGTTGCAGATCAACTCCATCTAGGCCACTGAATGAACCCTCCAGATGATGAAGGACACTGGAGTGTTGGTGGAGGGATGCGAGGAGATTTCGGCCCGGGACCTGATGTCGAGCCTATTCCCGGCGATGCCTCCCAGCGAGAAGGAAGACAGTCTGGATGCGATGTTCAGGAAGGGCTTCCAGGATCTGTCAGGCGAAGGAGGGGAGGACCACCAATCTGGCGGGATGGGGGGGTGGTGGGGGGTCGGGGGCGATGTCTAAATGTATATAACCTGTAGTCTCGCCGAGGCGAGCTCAACCTATAAATTTTTTTACTTAATGAAAGAATATTTTTGATACCTTTTGTCCATCATAGTAATGTCATTATACATATATTTTCTTTTGCTGGATTTCTCTGCCATGCCTTATTTGTCTGCGAGCACTCTCCCCAGTGACCTCGCATAGATAGGTACTGCGAGTAGGGTAGTCGTTAGGACTCGCCCCTGAGAGCATATCTTGAGAGTTCGGCAATTCTCAGGTCTCGCCAAACTCGCTCGCGGGCTGCCCATGATCTTATCAACTGAAAACCAAATTCACAAAATTTTTCCAAGTAAAAAACAAAGTGGGGGCGAGGTGTCTTGGCAGGATCCACCTCCCTTTAGCGAGGTCCAAGGGCTTGGCTCGTCACCCTTCTGCCAAGGCCGAGCTGAAATAGCGAGCCCAGACTCGCCCCTGCCGAGCTCTTCTCTTAATCTTAGAAGGGCCAAGTTTGTTAGGCACTACCGGGGGGGTGTATGACTTCCCCGGGTGACCTCCAGCCTTGTCAGCTAGGTGAGAGCCTGACAGCGGGATCTGCTCGGTGTCCAAGACTGACACCATCGAGTGACTTCCAGCCCTGTCAGCTAGGTGAGGGCCTGACAGCAGGATCTGCTCGAGGTCTAAGAATGACACTAAGTGACTTCCATCCCTGCCAGATAGGTGAGAGCCTGGCAGCGCGATCTTCTTGGGGTCTAAGGCTGATACCATCGAGTGACTTCCAGCCCTGCCAGCTAGGTGAGAGCCTGAACATGGGATCTGCTCGAGGTCTAAGGATGACACCGAGTGACTTCCAACCCTGCCAGCTAGGTGAGAGCCTGGCAGCGGGATCTACTCGGGGTCCAAGGCTGATACCATCGAGTGACTTCCAGCCCTACCAGCTAGGTGAGAGCCTGACAGTGGGATCTGCTCGAGGTCTAAGGATGACACCGAGTGACTTCCAGCCCTGCCAGCTAGGTGAAAGTGTGGCAGCAGGATCTTCTCGGGGTCCAAGGCTGATACCATCGAGTGACTTCCAGCCCTGCTAGCTAGGTGAAAGCCTGATAGCGGGATCTGCTCGAGGTCTAAGGATGACACCGAGTGACTTCCAGCCATGCCAGCTAGGTGAGAGCCTGACAGCGAGATCTGCTCGGGGTCCAAGGCTGATACTATAGAGTGACTTCCAGCCCTGCCAGTTAGGTGAAAGCCTGACAGCGGGATCTGCTCGAGGTCTAAGGATGACACCGAGTGACTTCTAGCCCTGCCAGCTAGGTGAGAGCCTGCAGCGGGATCTGCTCGGGGTCCAAGGCTGACATTATCGAGTGACTTCAAGCCATGCCAGCTAGGTGAGAGCCTGACAGCAGGCTCTGCTTGAGGTCTAAGGATGACACCGAATGACTTGCAGCCCTGCCAGCTAGTTGAGAGCCTGGCAGCGGGATCTGCTCGGGGTCCAAGGCTGATACCATCGAGTGACTTCCAGCCCTGCCAGCTAGGTGACAGCCTGACAGGGGGATTTGCTCGAGGTCTAAGGATGACATCGAGTGACTTCCAGCCCTGCCAGTTAGGTGAGAGCCTGACAGCGGGATCTACTCAAGGTCTAAGGATGACACCGAGTGACTTCCAGCCCTGCCATCTAGGTGAGAGCCTAATAACGTGATCTTCTCGGGGTCCAAGGCTGATACCATCGAGTGACTTCCAGCCCTGCCAGCTAGGTGAGAGCCTTACAGCGGGATCTGCTTGAGGTCTAAGGATGACACCGAGTGACTTCCAGCCCTGCCAGCTAGGTGAGAGCCTGACAGCGGGATCTGTTAGGGGTCCAAATACAATTCACTTCTCCATGCAAACACATTGCGGCAACATTAGTATGTTAAAGAACTTTCATTAAAAATCAAAGTACCACTTACATGTTTCAAGGGAAAAAGCGTTTTAAGTCATCACATCTCCAGGTGAGACTTAAGGTCTCGCCCTCCACATTTTGGAGTCGATATCCCCTTATCTTAAAGCTTTTTTACAATAAATGGACCTTCCCAGCTGGGGTTGAGCTTCCCCACGGTTGTCGACCTTCTTGTTGCATCCACCTTATTCAGTACCAAGTCCCCCTCCACAAATTGCTTGACTCTAACGTGCTTGTCAAAGTACTTGGCCATCCTCCTCTTCACCTCTTCCTATCGGACGGCGAAAAGGTCCCGCAGTTCTTCCACCATGTCAAGGGAGAGCCGCAGCTCTTCCTCGTTCTCAGCCTGCCATTCTTCCCTGCCTTCCCCTGCTATGACAACTCGAGGTATTTGAACTTCAAACTCCATGGGGAGCACTGCCTCGCACCCATGGGAGATCTTGAAGGGGGTCTCTCCTATAGCAGTGTTGGGGGTGGTCCTCAGGGCCCAGAGCACCGCGGGAAGCTGCTCCACCCAGCTCCCCTTCAGATTTTCCACTTTCTTCTTTAGGAGCTCGACAATTATCATGTTCGCGGCCTCCACCTGCCCGTTGCTCCTGGGGTGATGGACTTAGGCAAACCTGAGGTTGATCCCAAGTTGCTCACAGAAACAGGTAAACTCCGCGCTGGTGAACTGAGGCCCGTTGTCCGTGACAATGGCCTGGGGCAGCCCGTGCCTGCAGATGATATCCCCCCAAACGAAGTTTCTGATGACCTGGGAAGTCACCTTGGCCAGCGCCTTTACCTCCAGCCACTTGGAGAAATAATCGATCATTACCAGTAGGAACCTTCTCTGCCAACTAACCTGGGTGAACGGTCCAACCAAATCCATTCCCCAGATGGAAAAGGGCCAGTGGGTTGTGATACTCTTGAGTCGCTGAGCTGGTTGTAGCTGGAGGGGGGCAAACAGCTGGCCCTTGTTGCACCTTCTTGCGAACTGCGTCGCATCTCGGCCCAGGGTGGGCCAGAAGTATCCCTGCCTGACAATCCTCCCTTACAGGGTCCGACTCCCGGAGTGACTTCCACACTCCTCGGAGTGGACTTCTTCCAAGATTCTTTGTACTTCACCCTTGGCCACGCATCGAGCCAACATCCCCGAGAGAGACTTTTTGTACAACTGCCCGTCCTGGAGGAGGTAGTACACGACTTGTGCCTGAGCTTCTTCTTTTCTACCACCTCCAGATACTCTCCCTTGGAAAGGAAAGTTACGATCGGATCCATCCATGAAGGCCGCTGGTCTATCTCCATAAGCTCCCCCTCTTTGATGGAGGGGCGGAACAAGTCGGTGATGGTACCCCCCACCAGGGGACCATGCTTCGCTAGCTGATTGACCTGCTCATTCTCCTCCCGGGGGACGTGCTGGATGGAAAAAGTTTGGAACGTGCCAATGACCCCCTTTACTTTGGCTAAATATAGATGCAGGGTAGGCTCTCTCGCCGCGAACTCCCCGTTGATCTGGGAAGCTACTACCATGGAGTTAGAAAGGAGCTCCACGTCCAACACCCCCAGCTCTCTGGCCAGGCGTAACCCTGTTATCACGGCCTCATACTCGACCTGATTGTTGGTGATGGGAAAGTGCACCACCACCGTCTGCTCAATTCTAGTCCCCTGCAGACTCTCTAAGATCACTCCCACTCCTAGGGAGTGCTTCCTCGAGGAGTCATGTACCTACACCTTCCAAGGGGTCAGATGAGTGAGCTCTTCCTCCGCCATCTCAATTACATAATCAGCTAAGAATTCAACCATCGCTTGAACTTTGATCGAGAGGCGGCGGACGAAGGAGACGTCAAATTCTCTTAACTCCACTGACCACTTATCCAGCCTGCCAGAATGCTCCACCCCCTCAAAGATGTTGCAGAGAGGATGGTCAGTCACCACTCGGATTGAGTGTGCCTGGAAATAGGGCCGCAGCCTTCGAGCCGAGATGACCAGGGCGAAGGCTAGCTTTTCCAAAATTGGATACAAGAGCTCGGCCTTCCTCAAGACCCGGCTCACGTAATATATGGGTAGCTGCTTCTTCCCCTCTTCCCGAACCAACATAGAGCTCAGGGCCTCCGCCCCGACCCCGAGATATAAAAATAGGTCCTCCCCCTCCTTTGGCCCTTGGAGTAGCGGAGCCTGAGTCAACTGCATCTTGAGGGCCTGGAATGCCTCCTCGCACTCCTTGGTCAATTCAAACTTTTGACCACCCCTTAGTGTTTTGAAGAAAGGGGATCACTTCTCCCCGGCCCAGGAGAGGAACCTACTCAGCCCTGCCATCTTCCCCGTCAGCCATTGCACCTCCTTAGTATTTAGTGGTGACCCTAGCTCCATGACAGCGTTGACCTTATAAGGATTCGGCTCGACCACCGCAGGGTTGAGGAGGTGCCCCAAGAACTTCCCCCTACTAGCCCCGGAGACACACTTCAGGGGGTTTAACCGCATCTTGTACTTGCGCAGGGTAGTAAAGGTCTCCTCTAGGTCCTGTAGGTGAGAGTCCACATCCTGACTCTTGACCATGAGGTCATCTACGTACACCTCCAAGTTCTTCCCTTCTTCTGTTTGAAGACCCTATCCATCAACTTCTGGTAGGTCGCCCCAGCATTCTTTAGCCCGAAGGGCATCATCTTGTAACAGTAGCATCTATCCCCCGTGATGAACGAGACATCCTTGACGTCCGGGGGGTGCATCCTTATTTGATGATAACCTGAAAATGCATATAGAAAACTCATTATAGAAAAACCAATGGATGAGTCAACCAGTGCGTCGATCCGAGGCAAGGGATAACAGTTCTTAGGACAAGATTTATTAAGTAAGGAGAAATCGATACACAAATGTCACCGGCCGTCTCCCTTTTTAACCATTACTACATTAGAGACCCTATCGGGGTATTGGATCTCGGACACGAAGCCAGCCTTGAGAAGCTTTTCCACCTCCTCTCTGATGGGCTCTGCCAGCTTGTCCGCGGTTGACCTCTTCTTTTGTTGGATGGGGCGTGTTCCCGTGTCCAAGTTGCGACGGTGGCAAGCCACATCCCCGTCAACCCCCGACATCTCTGCGGCGCTCCATGCAAAGATGTCCACGTTCTTCTGGATGCATTCCAACATCCTGCCCTGAGCCTCTGGGTTCAGCCCCCCGCTGACGCGGACCTTCTCTACCCTGCCTCCATGGGTGAGGACCTCCAGCTCTACAACCTCCTCCACAGCCTCCAACCTGGACTGCTCTCCCCATTCTTCAACATCCCTCTCCTCTGGGATGAGGACCTCAGCTTCCACCTCTTCTTCCACAGCCATCGCCTCCACCAACTCCTCCCGATATCCTCTTGCTGCCTCTACCCCAGCACAGCTATCCGCCTCCAGCTCCTCCCTACCAGCTTCCTTCTCTGCCTTCTCCATCCTCCACTCCATTTCCTCGGCTCCCTCCTGCCAAAAAATGGAGTTCATGGCGGTGACGTAGCATTCCCGCGCCACTTTGGGGTCCCCCCTGACCCTGACCTGAATTCCCTCTATGTTGAACTTCAAGCATTGATGTAACGACGAGGGGACGCAGCTGAAGGCACTGATAAGGGGCCTCCCGAAGATGGCGCTGTAGTTGCTGGGGGCATCCACGATGACGAACCTGCAGTTCCTGGACTGCCCCCTAGGGTGACATGGAGGCCTACTCCTCCCTCCACTTCCTTCCTCTCCCCCGAAAATCCGAACAATGGTCCATCCGAGGCCAACACCCTCTTCGCCTCCACCTTCATCGCATCAAACGCCTTATTAAAGACAATGTTGACGGAGCTTCCGTTGTCAACGAGGATCCTGGAGACGGTAAAGTTTTTGATGGCTGTCTGGATGACCAGCGCATTATAAAAAGGATACTCATGATCCGCCATATCTCTCCTGGAGAAGGTGATGCTCTCTTCTGGGGGTGGGGATTGGAATGTGGAGCCAATGCTCCGGCGATATATGATGTAGAGGCTTGCCTTTCGGGAAGCCTCGACCCCCCCCCCCCCCCCCCCCCCCCGTGGATCACTCTTATCCCTCCCTGGGTCCCAACATCCACCCGGTCTTCGCTACGGTCCTCCTTCACCCGAGGCAGGACCTCCTCGATCCTCACTTCCTGACGCCCCTACTGCTGCTCCCTATTTCCCCTTATTTCGAGGAACTCCGGGCACGTGGCTGTGCCGTGCCTTTCCTCCTGATGGAAGTCGCAGTAGGGCAACTCCACCCTAACTTCTCTCCTTCTCCTCCTGGCTGCTCTCCTCCTCTCCCCTATGGCTATGGCCATAGCCTCTTCTTGATCGGGGAGTCGAGGCCTCTGCTCCTGCCTCCAACCCGGGGGGTGGAATTGATCACGTCCCCCTTGGTGGCCGTCCCTTCCTTGGTACCCTCTCTATGGACCCTGCCCTTGCCACTCGGGCCTCCAGCCTAGCCGACAATCAGGCTCCTGACTCCCCCACCTGGGCTGCTGCTGCCCCTGGAGCTGCCTCTGCTCCCTCTGTCGGGGCTCTCCTCTCCTCCTATCCTCTTCCTCTTCTTGGCTCCTTCCCCTCCTCTGTGGCCCACCTGGCCAGCTTTCGGGCGAACTACGGGTATGACGCATCCCCGTCAACTTCTCTCGCCGCCCTCTCCATCAACTCCTTGTAGGAGAGGGGGGGGGGTATCCTCTTCAACTCCATCCTGAAGAAACCCTGCTGCAGGCCAAGGGTGAAAGCCATCATCAAACTATGGCCCGACATCTCCTGGACCTTGGTGACCTCCTCTTGGAACCGGTCTACGTAGCTCCCCAGCGTCTCATTCACTCCCTGCTTGATGTGGAACAGGGACTCTGACTCCTCCTTCCTCCTCTTTGATGTAGTGAACCTCAGCATGAACCCCCGGCGCAGGTCCTCGAAACAGTAGATTGAGCTGGTCGATAGCCGATGGAACCACTCCCTCGCCTTCTCCTTGAGTGTGATGGAGAAGAGTCGGCATTTGAACCCATCCGACATTTGCCGGATTGAGACTACGTCCTCAAACCACTGGACGTGTTGGACCGGGTCTCCCTTCCCGGTATAATAGGACATCTCGAGTTTCCTGAACCCTTCTAGAACTGGAGCTGAAGAGACCAACTCGCTAAAGGGGCTACCTCCCCCTACTGGGAGAGCTGGCGAGTCTCGCGAGGCCAGCTCACCGAACCGGCCTCGGCCTGCCGAGCCGGAGAAGAGCTCGCGCCCGGGGAGCTCGCACCCCCAGCCCTCCTCGTCAATTTCCTTCCCAGCTCGCCTGTCGGGGGCGTCCTCGCCCAGAAAGGGGGCGGCTGCGATCTGGACTGCTGGAGTCGAGCACCCGGCTCGCGTGCCGAGTGCGAACTTGACGAGGCCTAGCACCTCGTTCCTGAAATATTCAAACATCCCCACCGTGGCCAGAGGTGGGGGGGGGGGGCGGCGAACTCGACCTGTCAGGTCCCTGTCCTCATGTCATCTAGCTCGCTGAAGCTTTTCTGCACTGGCCACTCTCCACGCTCACCGTACCAAAATGTTGAAACTGAAAAACGGTCTCCTATGGATTTCACCCTTGGGGAAGGGGTGATCGCATGCCTACTTCACTCCTCCAAGCAAAACAACAAAATAAACAAGGGAGAACTGACCCAAGGGCTCTGCGGGGAGGACCCACCACACACCCGGAAGATCTGAGAGCGCTTCCCCTCCTTACCCAAAGGCAGAGATAAGGTACACTCAGAAAGCACTCGAAAACTGGAGCAACAGAGCATACGAAGCATGCATTCTGGGGTACCCCTTGGGTCCTATTTATAGTTTTCATAATCTAAACTGCAAATAACCAAACTGAACTGTCCTGAAGTTACCAAAATACCCTTGGTTGGGTCTGCCTACAGCTAAACTCCGCTGTTTTGAAGGGCTATGGGCAGACCAACAGGGGCAAAATAGTAAAAAGTACCTCGTGGATCCATGCGAGCTGGGGAGCTTGGCCACCTCGGCAGATCCGGCTCGCCTACTATGGCTGAGCTCCGTTGCGAGAGCACGAGCTGGGACGGTGAGCTCGCCATCCGTCGGCCACCATTGGTCGATCTCAGCCCGACGAGTCTTGACTTAGCTCGGCAAAAGCCGATCTCGCGGTCGACGAATGTCGAGCTCTGGTTTGGCATCTCCATGTCGAGCTCACCCACTATCTTCAGATTCCTCTGCTAGGCTCGCTTATTGCTTGGATGATCAGAACCGACCGGTCTGGTTTCTGGCGACCTCAGTCGCCAGATACGGGGTTGTACATAAACCCTGCAGCATCCTGCAGTGCCAGAAACTGGTCTTACCATAGCACACAACACAAGCATCACAAGGGTATTTTCCTGGACTACCACTCCAGTACTTCCTGCTACTGCCCTTCATATGTCCAACCCATCGACTCCACAAACTACACGTTTAACTGTGGAGTCTTCTCCAGTGTGCAAATGAAACATCACCAATCCAGACCAACCTGTACAGATGGGTTTCACACAACATGTATATTCCATATTACACATTTCCGGATCTATATGCAATACTATTGGGGATTCTAAGAATCAACCTAAGGGAAATCCCTACGCAATCCACCCTCTGGTAAGGGAAATCCATGCACATGCCAAAAATAAGGACATCACATATCCAAGAAGGAAGATCATTACCCTTGACTACTGTAACAACCCCATCCGTTCATATGGTATATTCTAGAAGGTCCGGCCGGGGCCCCACAGTATATATCACAAAACAGGCGGTGAAGGTACATGATGATATCAGAGTCGCGCATCGCACCTATCACAAAGCATTCTAGCGGAAGCCTATACTACAACTTGAACTCCTCCCTTGAATGTCCAACAACTACAACAGTATATGTTATAGCACATAGGAATGTCTTACACCTGTACACAAGTTGGCCATATGGCCTTACACGGCTTTCACACAGTGGCTTCAACTATTGGCGCGCAGGCCGGCCACAATAAAAGAAAACACACAACAAGCAATACATATAGCTTTCGAGGGCTAGCAGCAGTAGCAGCAACAGCAGCAGGAACATTAGCCTTGCCGCCACATATTCTGGCCTCACAGCCGCTTGCTCCTGCCTAAGTGGCTGGCCTTGGATCATGGTAAATAAAGCCTCTGCAACTAAACGCACATATTCCGCAGATGGTGGAGGTGTAGGCACCTCGGCTGGTGCCGTACTTTCATCAGAACACTGGGGCTCAGACGGCCCAGCTCCAGTTCGTGTCACCTAAAGGTGGACAAGACACACACATTAGTGGTCGTACCCAAGCAAACAACACAAAATAAGAACACGCAGGTTCCTCAAACACACAACTGTGCATTCCTATCATGGACATTCAGGAGTTCATTCGTAGACTTTGGTTTGCACAAACACGTGCTCATCACCCCACAAAAGAAGTCGACCACGACTTCGAGAGAGAAAGACCAAAACAACCGATACCAAAAATGTAACAACCATCCGTTCATATGGTATATTCTAGAAGGTCCGGCCGGGGCCCCACAGTATATATCACAAAAAAGGCGGTGAAGGCATTGTATGATATCAGAGTCGCGCATCGCACCTATCACAAAGCATTCTAGCAGAAGCCTATACTACAACTTGAACTCCTCCCTTGAATGTCCAACAACTACAACACTATATGTTATAGCACATAGGAATGTCTTACACCTGTACACAAGTTGGCCTTATGGCCTTACATGGCTTTCACACAGTGGCTTCAACTATTGGCGCGCAGGCCGGCCACAATAAAAGAAAACACACAACAAGCAATACATATAGCCTTCGAGGGCTAGCAGCAGTAGCAGCAATAGCAGCAGGAAAATCAGCCTTTAGGCGTCCCGCTTGTCTCTCCAGCACCTGTATAGGGACAATCCACCCAGCGGTGGCAAACAGAAGCAAAGGTCAGCGTTCAGCTGACCAATTTATAACGACCCTACCCCTTTTCTCAGGGCAGCGGTAATCTTCCCTGCAAGCATATCAGATCACAGCATGGAAATATATCTCATCAAAATGTGCTTTCACGCACACATGCCATCACAACCGTTCGCCACCCGGCCCAACGGTCCGTGCACTCAGGGCACATTCTTGGTGTTCTGGCAAATCACATGCCCACCACCGTATCAGGGTCATCACCCAACGGTAACTTACTTTAGCATTTACTCCATGGCGTGCAGCTGGAGTTTTATAGTCTTAGTGAACCGGGATTAGCCCTTAGCCCCCCATGGTCTCACGGCGTGCAGGCCTAGGTGTCTTGCTGTGCGCTCCAACATACCACACTTTCTGGTCTTACGTCGGATGGACATAGCGCAGGTTGGATCCCCCACCCCCCGTTGCTCAAATCGCCTTGCCTTCTCTGAGTACAGCGTACTCATGGCTATATAAAGGTGCGGGTCGGTCTCACCAATCCTATTCTTGGCATACAGCCTGGGTGTTTCTCTACACCCATTTCCTTATCACAACAGCGGGTCTTTCCTGGGTATCCCAGTACTTCCTATTACTCTCTTCACAGGTGGACACCGCAAAATCACAAATGTCAGGGGTCTTTCCTGGCTATACCAGTACTTCCTGTTACTCGCTTCACAGGTGGACACCCTACGACATCAAGCATCACAAAGGGCCTTTTCTGGTCACACCAGTACTTCCTGTGCCTCATTCACAGGTCGGACCCAAAAACATAACACGACTATTTTCCTGGGCTACCACTCCAGTACTTCCTGCTACTCCTTTTCGCAGGCATAACCCGTTGACTCCTTAAACTACACGTTTATCACGGAGTCTTCTCTGGTTCGTATGCAACATCACCAATCCAGACCAACCTGTCAAGATGGGCTTCACACACCATGCCTAATCCGTACTCCATTTCCGGATCTATATGCCAACAAAGGGGATTTCATGAATCAACCAAAAGACTCCCAAAATCAGCCACCTCTTGGTGGGGGAATCACAAATATATGCCAAAAGGAAGCCTTCACATGGCTAGGAAGAAAAGTCATTACCCTTGACGACCGCTTCGGTGCCATGAACTCAAAGCTAGCTTGAATGGCTCACAAGAACTTTTCCTCCGCAACACCGGTCTCGGAGCTCTCGTCGGCAAACTGCATCACCACCGGTAATCAGCCCCCTTTCCTCCTCCTCCTTCTTCCTCTCCCTTTCTCTCACTAGAAATGAAGAAATAGAAGCCAAATAAGAGAATTGAGATTTCTCTTCTCATTCACGGCCTTAAGGAAATAGGGAGGCAATTCAGCCATTGGATCCAGGCTGAAGGAATGGACGGCCATAAAAATGCCAGAAAAGCTGATTTTTGCCTGACACGGCTTGTGACACGCCCGTGTCCCAGGTCGTGTGCCTCAAGCGGTGGTCAAACGACTGATCCAAACCAGTGACACGCCCATTGCACATGCCCGTGTCATGGGCCGTGTCACCCAACACGCCTCCAGATACGCCCGTGTCTGTGGCCGTGTGCATCGGCGAAAATAATCCCAAAAGAACCCAAGACTTCACACGGCCTGTGACACGCCCGTGTCCCAGGCCGTGTGCCCATACACGGCACTTTGACACGCCATAGCGCAAAATTCGTCCTGCTGAGTTCATCGACTCGAATTGACACGCCTTGTGACATGCTCGTGTCACAGGCCGTGTTCAACTTCTCGACACTCAACGACCGCATCTCGACACTCGATGATCGTCGAGCAAAAGTCGTCGAGTACACGACACGGCCTGGGTCGTGTGCCTCCTCTCGACACATCGTCGAGCGAAAAATGTCAACAACCAGGCCGCTCGTGGACATGGCCTCGACACACCCTGAGACACGTCCGTGTCTCAGGCCGTGTCTGCTGTTCGACGACCGTCGACCCCAAATTTCGTCGATCTCACAGCCAAATCATCGACTCCAGCTTGACACGCGCTGGGACACGCCCGTGTCCCAGGCCGTGTCACCCAAAAATTGCCTGCGGAGAAAATTGGGCTGTTACAATGACCTCTTTGGAGGCATGGAAATTTAGCCGTTTAGAAAGCACAGTAGTGGCCTTGCCTCCACAAATCTGGCTTCGGATCTCAATTCGGAACTCGGAAGCTCAACCAGTGGCCGGCTCCCTTTCTTCTCCTCCTCCTTGCTCTTCGTTCTCTCTACTCTTTTAGAAAGAGGATAACCAAGCTTAAATGATCCTTATCTCTCTCAAAGCCTGGACTTAAAACAGCAGGGAGAAGCTTGGAGCATTGGATCCCAAATGAAGGATACGAGTGGCCACAAATCGGCCTCAAACATCAATTTTTGGGCTGACATGGCCTGTGACACACCCGTATCACAGGACGTGTACCTTAAGCGGCACACGAACCGACTTACTCCGAACAAGACACGACCATGTGACACGCCCGTGTCACAGGCTGTGTGCCCTGACACACCTTCAGACATGCCCGTGTCTATCCCATATTCACCAAGCCTCATTACCTTGGCCAAATCCAGAGAAGGACTCGGCCATGTGACATGCCCGTGTCACAGGCCATGTGCCTAATACTAAAGATCTTCGACTGCAAATCGTTGAGCTCAAGGCGTCGAGTGCATAACAAGACACGACCCTGGACATGCTCATATCGCAGGCCGTGTGCCACACTCAACGCCACACTACACTCGGCGCCATCCTGCCTATATAGAACAGGACATGGCCTGGGACACGCCCGTGTTCCCGGCCCTATTAGCAGGACACGGCCTTGGACACGCCCGTGTCCCAGGCCATGTTGCCCAGGCTACTTAGCCTATTCTTGCTTGAGAGATTTGGGGTGTTACAACCATCCCTTCCTTATAAGAAATTTCGTCCCGAAATTTACACACAGCAAGCAACTCACTAGTCAAAATGTTATAACTTCGAAATGTCTGTTACAATAAGAGATACACTGTAAAACAGTTTAACCAAACAATTCGGACAATTCAGCTCGCATGGTCTGCTCTCGCTCCCATGTTAGCTCCTCACGGCCATAATTGTCCCACCGGACTTTAACCATCCCGATTGTCTTGTTCCGCAACTGTTTATCGGCTTTATCCTCGATCCGAATGAGCCTAACCTTCGTCGTTTGCCCATACTCAACCGGCACGTGATCGCTCGCAAGTACTTGAGCTGGATCTTTGATGACTTTCTGAAGCACAGATATGTGGAACACATCATGTAATCCACTCAACTCCGCCAAAAGAGCTAGCCGATAGGCAGCTTCCCTAATTCGCTCCACCACTTCAAACGGACCAATATATCTCGGACTTAACTTTTTCAGACGTCGAATGCTGGACACGCCTTTGAAGGGTTTAATCTTCAAAGATACCCAATCGCCCACCGCAAAATCCACATTCCGATACTTGGCATTGTAGTATTTTTCTTGACGATCCTGGGCTATCAGTAGCCTCTCCCGAATAGAGCATATCGTCGAGTTAGCTTCTTCGACTTCTTTAAGCTTATACAGTTTGGATTCACCTACTTCTGCCCAAGCTAACAGTGTACGACATTTATGACCATATAATGCTTCAAACAGTGCCATACCAATGCTCGCTTGGTAGCTATTATTGTTAGTAAACTCCACCATATATAGATGATCTTCCCACCTCTAACCAAAATCCAAGGTGCACTTTCAGAGCATGTCCTCCATCATTCTGTTGGTTCGCTCAATTTGGCCATCAGTTTGGGGATAAAAGGTCATAATGAATGCTAACATTGTTCCGAACAATTGATGGATTAGCCTCCAATCATTCAATGTGAATTGCCTATCATGGTCACTCACGATGCTACGGGGAACACCGTGCAATCATACAATCTTATCCACATAGAGTTTTGCAAAACTTTCCACTGAATCGTCCGGCTTGTTCAGAAGGAAGTGAGCTACTTTAGTCAACCGGTCTACGATCACCCAAAACGAATCATTCTCGCATTGAGATCTCGTCAATCCATGCACGAAATCCATCGAAATATCATCAAACTTCCATTCTGGAATAGGTAATGACTTCAAGAAACCTTCGGGCTTCTGGAATTCCACTTTTACCAAAGCACAGGTTTGACATTTAGCTAATGAGCTATAAATTTCTTTAGCCCTGGACACCAGAATAACTTTTTCATGTCCTTGAACATCTTTGTCAGTGAATTGATTATTTTGTAAGTGAACTTCATACATCAATTCTTCTCTCAACCTACCCATACTTGGGACGCATAAACGACCCTCTTTCCGCAAAAGGCCATCTAGCCCATCCTTTGCATAGCGTTGGAGACTTTCATCAAGCTCCGTTGCTCGTCGAACCCTGTCCACAATGTCATATTATACCTCCGTCTAGTTTAAGCATGCATCGGTTGTGGAATTCTTGTCAACAAAAAAAATCTCTAGCGCTTCCAACTCCTGGATCAGACGCTCATCATGCATCTGCAACCAATTTGCCCTTGACGGAGTCCTAAGACTCAAGGCATCAGCGACCATGTTTCTCTTCCTAGGAGTGTAGTGAATATCAAAGGTGTAGTCCCCAAGGATCTCTATCCACCTTCATTGTCGCATATTAAGATCTTTCTGATCCAATAGGTACATTAGGCTCTTATGGTCCGTAAAGATATCCACTTTTACGCCATATAGATAATGACGCCACAATTTAAGTGCAAAAATCACCGCCGCCAACTCCAAGTCATGGACGAGATAGTTTCTCTAATGCACTTTCAGTTGGCGTGAGCCATAAGCAATAACCTTTCCAAACTGAAGAAGAACGCAACCTAAGCCGCTCCCTGAAGCATCACTATATATCTTATTGCCGTCTGTACCACATGGCAATGTCAAAATAGGCGTCGTAGTCAAGCCGCCCAAGCTGCAACTGCTACAAGCCGAATAGCACACAGAGTCTGCTGAGACCGCGAGGTCAAGCGGACACACCGTTATTCACTGCCTGTTGAAGAACTGAGGAACAGACCGCCTACCCGCCTGAGACTGGCGGACAGGTTATTGGAACTTGAACACGCTGAAGCAAAAAACTACAAGCCGCAGAAGCGACCAGCTAAGACCGCAGAGACCGCACACTTCAATGCCCAACTCCTGGCTCCTTGAAGCTAGCCACGCGACCTGCACACAGTAAACCGTCAGCACTACTCAACCCGCGTGGACAGAAAACCGCAGACCGCAATACTTGCCCAAGCCCAACTTACTGTTCACTCCATTACTATAGATGTGTCGGGGGGTTCCATTTATAGGCGAGGTGAGGAGTGTGGTCACCACCCTAGTCAATAGAATCACCACCCCAGCCCGCGCACTAGCAAAACATCTGTCCGCTGAGTCCATAAAGACTTAGCCGGATTCCAAGAAAACCGCCAGAAGAAAGGAACTGATGTTCACTACCAGACGGCCTTGAACCAGTCCGCCCACAAAATGCGGACAAGGTACAGTCCGCACAGTCCGCACACATCATCTCATGGACAACCACAACTCCTTCAGTGACAGTCCGCACATGCAAGAGGCAGTCCGCATAGCACAAGAGAAAAGCTTCCATCCGCCACAAGTCCACGACCAAAGGCAGTCCGCCCGGTCAACAGCGGACTTGGCGGATACTGCAGACACACTAGACTTGTCACAGAATGTGACCAAGTCCAGTAAATCACCAAAGGTCTAGCATGAGCTCGGTAGACAAGGCCCAGTCCGCCAACACCCAAAGTAGATCGCCAATTACACCAAGGTGAGCAACTCGCCAATACCACCAAGGTACGCTGATCGCCAATTCCACCAAGGTAAGCAGATCGCCAAAAACTACTCGCACAACTGCCTAAACAAATGACCAACTGCCGGACTCCGACACCAGTCCGTACAGTCCTCCACAGCAGTTAGCACCTGCTGTACCACCAGAGTTCGGCAAGGGCCACAGCCAAACTCTAAGGCCAGTCTGCCACAGCGGACACCGCAGACACGCCAGTCCGCAAGCCTCCCACGGGTAAGGCACCCAATCCGCCAGTTAACACAAGCTTGCAACCCACAAGGCCACTGAATAGAGCACTGCCAACAGCTCGCAAACTGCAGTTCTCTCTCTCCATTTCGCCAGGCCCGACATCCTTGGCTATAGGCCAACCAAGCCGCACAACAGACCGATCAAGCCGCATACCAGGCCTCACAGGCCGCTCTTCAACAGCCAAGCCAACAAGACAGCCAACACCCAGGCCGCAATCTACAGTCCGCCTAGGCCACGGACTCAGTCCGCATAGGCCGCTTAGACCGCCCGGCCTGTCCATCACCCACTTCTACTTCACAAATTTCAACACTCCCCCTTGAAGTGAGAAGTGGTGATCAAGCCCAGCAAGCTACGTAACCGCTGAAAAGGCCACTTTGACAGCGGCTTCGTGAAGATGTCAGCAAGATTATCTTCACTCCGAACATGCCCGAACAGAAGAGATCCCTCCAACACATCCTCCCTTATGAAGTGGTGCTCGATCTCAATATGCTTGGTCCTTGCGTGACACACTGGATTGTTTACCAATTTGAGAGCACTCTCATTGTCACCCCGGAGTAAAGTATGTAACAACCCCATCCGTTCATATGGTATATACTAGAAGGTCCGGCCGGGGCCCCACAGTATATATCACAAAACAGGTGGTGAAGGTACGGGATGATATCAGAGTAGCGCAACGCACCTTAACACATTGCATTCTAGCGTAAGCCTAAACTAATACGTGAACTCCACAAGTGAATGTCCAATATATAAAACATCTCCACATTGTATATATATTAGGAATGTCTTACAACAGTACAAAAGTTGGCCTTATGGCCTTACATGGCTTTCAAACAGTGGCCTAAACATTGGCGCGCAGGCCAGCCACAATAAAAGAAAACACAACATTCATTTCAAATAGCCTTCGAGGGCTAGCAGCAGCAACATCAACAGTAGGGACATCAACCTTTATGCATCCCACTTGGCTCTCCAGCACCTGTACAGGGACAATTCACCCAACGGTGGCAAACAAAAGCAACGCTCAGCGTTCAGCTGACCAAATTATAACAACCCTACCCCTTTCTTTCGGGGCAGCAGTAATCTTCCCTACAGGCATATCATATCACAAGCATGGCAATATATCTCATATAATGTGCTTTCACGCACACATGCCATCACAACCGTTCGCCACCCGGCCCAACGGTCCGTGCACTCAGGGCACATTCTTGGTGTTCTAGCAAATTACTTGCCCACCACTGTATCAAGGTCACAACCTAACGACAACTCTCTTGAGCATTTACTCCATGGCGTGCAGTCGGAGTTTCTAGTCTTACAACACCGGGATGGCCCGTAGCCCCCCATTATGCAACAGGCCACACTTTCTGGTCCACTTAGGACGGACATAACGTAGGTCGGATCCTCCACCCCTCGTTGCTCAAATCTCCTTGCCTTCATCGAGTACGGCATACTCGAGGCTGAATCAAAGGCGTGGGTCGGTCTCACCAATCCTGTTCTTGGCATTCAGCCTGGGTATTTCTATTACACCCATTCATCTCACAACATCAGCGGGTCTTTCCTGGGCACAACAGTACTTCCTGTTACTCGTTCACAGGTACGACTCCGCAATATCACAAATATCAGGGGTCTTTCCTGGGCACACCAGTACTTCCTGTTACTCTCTTCACAGGTACCACCTACGACATCAAGCATCACAAAGGGCCTTTCCTGGTCACACCAGTACTTCCCGTTACTCATTCACAGGTATGACCCAATAGCACAAGCATACACGGATATTTTCCTGGACTACCACTCCAGTACTTCATACTACTACCCTTCACAGGCATAACCCGTTGACTCCTTAAACTACACGTTTATCACGAAGTCTTCTCTGGTTCGTATGCAACATCATCAATCCAGACCAACGTGTCCAGATGGGCTTCACACAGCATGCCTATTCCGTACTCCAATTCCGGATCTATATGCCAAGAAAGGGGATTTCATGAATCACCCAAAGATTCCCAAAATTAGCCACCTCTTGGTGGGTAAATCACATACATATGCCAAAAAGGAAGCTTTCACATGGCTAGGAAGAAAAGTCGTTACCCTTGAAGACCGCATTGGTGTCATAAGCTCCAAGGTAATTGGAAAGACTCGCAACAGCGTTTCCTCCGCAAAGTTGGCCTCGGATCACTGCTTGACACTCACAAGCTCCAATAGCAAACATCCCTTCTTCTTCTTCCTCCTTCTTCCACTCCCTTTCTCTCTCTAAACTTTTAGAAAGATACAGGCAAGAACCAAATGAGAATCCGTTCTCTAATTTCGGCCTTAAGGAAGCAGGAAAGAACCTCAACGCTTGATCCTAGCTGAAGGAAAAATGGACGGCTACGAAAACGCGGAAAATTCGAGTTTCGCGTCCGACACGCCCTGTGACACGCCCGTGTCACAGGCCGTGTCCTCAAAGTGGTGGTCAAGCCTCTTTATCTCCGCCAGATCGTAGAACCCAGACTCGGGCCAAATCGTCGAACCCAAGGCCCGATCGTCGAGCCCATGGCCCGATCGTCGGGCCCACGGCCCGATCGTCGAACCCGCATTCGACGATTTTCGTTCTACGATTCAACAGCGATCGTCGAGCTCGCCAGCGATCGTCGAGCGCGCCAGCAATCAGCGAACATCGCGTTCGACGATATCCGTTCGATGATCCTGCGTTTGACGATCCTGCGTTCGATGATTTTCCCGCGCTCGACGAATTGGCCAGCGCTCGACGATTTTCCAGCGCTCGACGATCTCTGTTCGACGATTCCGCCAGCCCACGAAGCCTTGGGTAAATAGTCGAGCTCAAATCGTTGAACACAGATTTTCGTCGACCTGATGCCAAACCCGAGCGGGACACGCCCTCTGTCACGCCCGTGATCCAGGGCGTGACCACCTAAACCACTTTTCGTCGAACGACTTTTGTCGATCTTGGCACGACTCCGCACCCGAGCAGGACACGCCCGTGTCCCAGGCCGTGTCATCCAAAATTTTGCCTGTTGATAAAATTGGTCTGTTACAACCCTCCCTCCTACAAGAAATTTTGTTCTCGAAATTAGTACACAGGAAGGCAACCAGCAACCAGCAACCAAATAGTTATAACATTAAAATTTTCATGTTACAACAACATTCTCTCCACTTATTGCAGAAATAGCTCGGGAAACTCCTCTCGCATGGTTTGCTCTCGCTCCCACGTAAGTTCCTCACGGCCGCAATTGTCCCACCGGAATTTAACCATTCCGACCGTCTTGTTCCGCAACTGTTTCTCGACTCGATCCTCGATCTGAATGGGTCTAACTCTCGTTGTTAGCCCATACTCCACCGGCACACGATCATCCGCGATCACTTGAGTTGGATCTTTAACGGCCTTCTGAAGCACCGAGATGTGAAACACATCATGTAATCCACCCAAGTATGCCGACAGAGCTAGCCAATATGCCGCTTCTCTGACGCGCTCAACCACTTCAAAGGGACCCAAATATCTTGAACTCAACTTTTTCAAACGTCGAATCCTGGAGACACCTTTGAATGGCTTGATCTTCAAGTAGACCCAATCGCCAACCGCAAATTCCACGTTCTGATGCTTGGCGTTGTAGTACTTTGCTTGACGATCTTGAGTAATGAGTAGCTTCTCTCGAATAGTCCGTATGGTTGAGTTTGCATCATCACCTCATTAGGTTTAAAAACTCGAGCTTCGCCGTCTTCTACCCAAGCCAAGGGAGTACGACACTTGCTTCCATATAGAGCTTTATACGGTGCCATCCCAATGCTTGCCTGTTAGCTATTATCATACGCAAACTCCACCATATAGAGATGATCTTCCCATCTCTTTCCAAAGTCGAGGGCGCACATCCGGAGCATGTCCTCCATCGTTCTGTTGGTACGTTCAATTTGGCCATCCGTTTGGGGATGAAGGCCGTACTGAAAGTCAACTTCGTGCCCAACAGTCGGTGAACTAGCCTCCAGTCATTTGACATGAATCGCCCATCTCGATCACTACGATGCCCGAGGAACACCGTGAAGCCGTACAATATGGTCCAACATAGAATTTTGCCAAACGTTTGACGATCATCCCTCTGTTCGGGAGAAAATGTGTCACTTTAGTTAGCTGGTCAACAATCACCCAAATGTAATCATTCCCTCGCTGAGATCTTGGCAACCCATGCACAAAATCCATGGAAATATCATCAAATTTCCACTCTGGGATCGGCAGCGACTTCAAATAACCACCCGGCTTTGGCATTCTGCCTTCACCATCGCACATGTTTGGCATTTGGCCACATAGAGGGCAACATCTCTCTTTAGCCCTGACCACCAGAATAGCTTTTTCATATCATTGAACATCTTTGTGCTCCCTGGGTGAATGAAATACTTTGTATAATGCGCTTCATACATCAGTTCTTCAATCAATTTACCCATATTCGGGACGCACAAATGACCCTCTTTTCGCAAAAGAGCGTCATTCCAGGAGAATTTGCCCTTTGGCCCCTCGTTAACATAGCGTAAGAGATCTTCATCCAACTCCATTGCCCATCGAACTCGGTCCGCAAGGTCACATTGCACCTCTGTCCAGTTCAAACATGCATTGGTAGTGGCATTTTTGTCAACACAATATATCTCTAATGCTTCAAGCTCCTGGATAAGACGTTCATCATGCCTTTGTAACCAATTCGCTCTAGCCGGAGCCCTCCGACTCAAGGCATTCGCGACAACATTCCCCTTCCTGGGAGTATAGTGAATCTCAATGGTGTAGTCCACGAGGAACTCCAACCACCTTCTTTGTCGCATATTCAAGTCCTTCTGCTCCAATAGGTATTTTAGGCTCTTGTGATCTATATAGATTTCCACCTTCACTCCATAAAGGTAGTGTCGCCACAACTTTAGTGCAAAAATCACGGCCGCTAATTTCAAATCATGGACGAGATAATTTCATTCGTGCACCTTCAGCTGACATGAGCCATAAGCAATTACCTTTCCATTCTGCAGAAGAACGCAGCCTAAACCTCTCCCTGAGGCATTACTATAAATCACAAATCCATTGGTCCCACTTGGCGAAGACAACACCGGCGCTGTGGTCAACCGAATCTTCATCTCTTCAAAAGCTCACGCGCACTCTGGTGTCCAAATGAACTTCTGATCTTTACGCGTCAACGTGGTTAACAACATAGCAATCCGCGAGAAATTCTCAACAAATCTTCGATAGTAGCCTGAAAGTATAGGGAAACTCCTGACCTCGGCCACAGAAGACAACATTGGCAACTCTTGTATGTCCCTTATCTTCGCTGGATCCACTGCAATTCTCGCTCCACTCACCACATGGCCCAAAAAAGCCACTAACGATAACCAAAACTCGCACTTCGAGAACATTGAACTCATAGTGCCCGTAATGCATTTCAAATGCGGTTTTGGGAATGTCACCTTCCCAAATTCTCAACTGGTAATAACCAGACTTCAGGTCCAACTTCGAATAGACGGTCGAGCCCACTAGCTGATCGAATAACTCATCAATCCGCGAAATCAGATATTTATTCTTTTCGGTCAGCTTATTCAGTTCATGGTAGTCAATACATAACCGCAACCCACCATCTTTCTTCTTTACAAAAAGCACAAGCGCGCTCCAAGGTGACATGCTTGGGCGTATATAACCTTGCTCCAACAAATCTTGTAGTTGGACCTTCAACTCAGCCATCTCCTTTGGCGCGACGCGATATGGCGAGCGGGCCACAGGTTTCGCACATGGCACCAAATCGATCGTGAATTCAATCTCCCGCTGGGGTGTTAGCCGAGGCAGATCTGTGGGAAACACATCTGTAAATTTTGCCATAATCGGAACCTCGCACACAATGGCCTTAGGCTCAACAGCCTGAATCAGTGCGAAGTAACACTCCGCACCCTTCCAAACAGCCTTGATTACTTGGAGTGCAGACAGCAACGTCTCGACCACTCCTCGCATACCTGCGAACATTGTCTCTTGTTCGGTATTCTGGCCCAACATGATCTCTTTGTACTGGCAATCAATCATGGCATGCTGCTCCGCAAGCCAATCCATCCCAAAAATCACGTCAAATTCCGATATCGGCAATACAGATGCAGCCAAACTAAAATCCCGACATCCTATTTGGACCGCCACAATGCAAGCTTGATCCTCAAGCATCCAACAGCCATTCGGCAACACCACTCTGACGCTATCTGTCTTTGCACAACTATGTATCCCAAGCCGCGCTATGAACTCGCTAGACAGAAAAGAATGCGATGCACCCGTATCAAACAGTGCTCGCGCCAGCATGTCCCAAATCATCACAAATCCTGTGACAATCATGTCACACACACAAACCGCAAACACATATGCACTAAGCAAAGCAGACGAGAAACAGTATATGCAAAACTAAACTCATACCTGTGAAGACGTCACTCTGCTTGATGGCCTCCTGCAGACCCAGATTATAGACCCTGGGCTGCGCCTACGAGGCGGAGGAGTCCACTACTGCCTTGCCTTTCACCACATATGACGCTCCCGCCTTCTTTTCACTCTTTGGCGGCACCCGACAATCTCGAGCGATATGACCCACCCGGCCACAATTATAGCATGCACGAGTATCCGGCTTGGAGGTAGCCCCCGACGTTGCTCCCGATGCAACTGATGAAGGTGTTTGTCCACTTGTCTTGGACTTCTTGCCCCATTTCTTCTTATAAAATCATTTCCCAGGTCGGGGCACCTTCCACACCGGTTACGTCAAGAACAAAGCTCTCTTCCCCAGCACCCTCTTCATATCTTTTTCCAGCGCGCTCGCAGTGTCGACCAACGCCTGGAATCCTTGGTTCACAGAACTCGAAACCTGGAAACTCAACTCGTCCCTCAGTCCTTCATAGAACCGATTCGTCTTCCTCTGCTCATTAGCAAAAATAGAACCTGCATACCGCCTAAAGCGAGTAAACTCATGCAGGTACGCGTCAACACTGCCATCACCTTGCGTCAGCCTTTGGAATTCATTCTCCATGGCAATCCGTTGCACCGCAGGAAGGTGATTCGCTAGGAAGAGTCGGGAGAATTCTTCAATCGATACTTGTGTTAAGGGACGACCCGCCAAGTGATGCATCGGGATCTCATCACACCATAATCTAGCTTCTCCTTTAAGCAGGAAGGTAGCTAAGGTGACTTTCTGATGCTCCTCCGATCCAATCGCCATCATGATTCGCTAGACGCGCGATAGCGAATCCTCAGCCTGCGTAGGAGTTCCCACTCCCGAAAATGTAGGCGGATGGAAACTCATAAATCGCGTCAACTGCTTCTCAGCCGCTCGAGGAGCGACATCCACTACAGGTTCAGGCCTTGCCGCCACCTGTTCTGGCCTCACAACCGATTGTTCCTGCCCAAGTGACCGGCCTTGGATCATGGCAAATAAATGCACATGTTCCGCAGACGGTGGAGGTGTAGGCACCACGACTGGTGCCGTACTTTCATCAGAATGCTGGGGCTCTAACTGCCTAGCTCCACTACGTGTCACCTAAAGGTGGACAAGACACACACATTAGCGGCCTTACACAAGAAAACAACACAAAATAGGAACATGCAGGTTCCTCAAACATATGACTTTGCATTCCTATCATGGACATTCAGGAGTTCAATCGTATAAACTTGGTTTGCACAAACACGTGCTCGCCACCCCACAAAAGAAGTAGACCACGACATCGAGAGGAAAATACCGAGACAGCTGATACCAAAAATGTAACAACCCCATCTGTTCCTATGGTATATACTAGAAGGTCCGGCCGGGGCCCCACAACATATATCACAAAACAGGCGGTGAAGGTACGGGATGATATCAGAGTAGCGCAACGCACCTTAACACATTGCATTCTAGCGGAAGCCTAAACTAATACGTGAACTCCACAAGTGAATGTCCAATATATAAAACAACTCCACACTGTATATATAATAGGAATGTCTTACAACAGTACAAATGTTGGCCTTATGGCCTTACATGGCTTTCAAACAGTGGCCTAAACATTGGCGGGCAGGTCGGCCACAATAAAAGAAAACACAACATTCATTTCAAATAGCCTTCGAGGGCTAGCAACAGCAACAGCAACAGCAGGGACATCAACCTTTATGCGTCCCGCTTGCCTCTCCAGCACCTGTACAGGGACAATCCACCCAACGGTGGCAAACAAAAGCAACGGTCAGCGTTCAGCTGACCAAATTATAACAACTCTACCCCTTTCTTTCGGGGCAGCGGTAATCTTCCCTACAGGCATATCATATCACAAGCATGGCAATATATCTCATATAATGTGATTCACGCACACATGCCATCACAACCATTCGCCACCCGGCCCAACGGTCCGTGCACTCAGGGCACATTCTTGGTGTTCTGGAAAATCACTTGCCCACCACCGTATCAAGGTCACAACCCAACGGTAACTCTCTTGAGCATTTACTCCATGGCGTGCAGCCGGAGTTTCTAGTCTTACAACACCGGTGTTGATGCGCGAAAACGTCGCGGGGCACCAGCCAGCTAACACGGAGGGGGTATTCGGTCTCACAAGCTAGGAGAGGAGGAGAGGAGGGAAGGAATGAAGCCTCTGAGTGCTCGAGAGTGGAGCAAATGGCTTGTCAAAGAGGGTTGCGGGGATAGAGGAGAGGAGAAGCTTGATCAACAGAGCGGGTTGATCAAGAGAGGAGAAGGAGGTTGATCAGTAGCTGTCGAGCAGACGGCTAATGTGTCGGTTGTGCTTGCAGGTTGGTTGCCGAGAAGAGCTGACCTGAGCAGAGGACAAGACTTGCTGAGTAGAGAGGAGAAGAGGGGGCCGCTACCAGCGGAAACAACACACTTCGCCCACCGCGGCCTAAATGCCACTCTTGTGACGGGTTTTCCTTTGATTAAAAGCAAGAGATTACAAGCTTACAAGTACACCTTTACAACAAATCAATAAAGGGGTACAAGGAGAAGCTTGCGGCTAAAGGAGAAGAAAATGTCAGAAAGCAGAGAAGAGAAGCTGCCAGAGACTAAGTAAAAGAGTCTGCCAGCTGCTGGAGGACTGGGAAACTGAGTCTGCAGAGTCTACTGGCAAGCTGCTGAAGAGCTGTGGAGGACTGCGCGGACAGGAAATCTGAGTCTGCAGGGCTTGCTGGAACGGTGATGACGGACTGCGCGGACTGGAAAATGGAGTCCGCAGGGTCTGATGTCAGGACTTGTTTCCACCTTCTGGATCTCTGGAGCGATGCATAATGAGAGGCACCAGGGGCTATTTATAGGCCCAGGGAAGTTCTTCTAGAAGCGGGGCCCAGTGACGTCAGCATGACGACCTGCGCGGACTCCGCAGACTGGGAATTTGCGTCCGCCACCTTGGCCGGTGAAGCAAGCGGAAGGATGCCCTGGAGAGAACTTGGGGTCGCCCCCTAGCGGGCGACCTGGGCGGACTCCGGGTGGAGTCCGCCCGGCAGGCCGGAGGCCGCCCCTAGCGGGCGGCCTGGGCGGACTCCGGGTGGAGTCCGCCCGACAGGCCGGAGGCCGCCCCCTAGCGGGGGGCCTGGGCGGACTCCAGGTGGAGTCCGCCCGGCAGGCCGGGCCGCCCCATTGCGGGGGGCCTGGGCGGACTCCTGGGGGAGTCCGCCCGGCTGGATGTCGGGGCCGCCCCCTAGCGGGCGGCCTGGGCGGACTCCGGGAGGAGTCCGCCCGGCGGATGCCTGGGCCGCCCCCTAGCGGGCGGCCTGGGCGGACTCCGGGAGGAGTCCGCCCGAAGGATGCCGGGGCCGCCCCCTAGCGGGCGGCCTGAGCGGACTCCGGGAGGAGTCTGCCCGGCGGATGTTGGGGCCGCCCCCTAGCAGGCGGCCTGGGCGGACTCCGGGAGGAGTCCGCCTGACGGAAGCCGGTTCCGCCCCCTAGCGGTCGGCCTGGGCGGACTCCGGGAGGAGTCCGCCCGGCGGAACCCGGGGCTGCCCCCTAGCGGGCGGCCTGGGCGAATTCTGGGGGGAATCCGCCCGGCTGGCGGGCAGAAGCCGCCCCGGGTGGGCGGCCTCGGCGGACGGCGGCAGGAGGCCGCCGCCCCTCGGGCAGCAGGGAGGACGCCCCTGGTGGGCGGCCTCGGCGGACGGTGGCAGGAGACCGCCGCCCCTTGGGCGAACTAGGAGGCCGCTCCTGGTGGTGCTGTTGGCGGACTCCTTCAAGGAAAAACTCTGCACGATTAGCGGACCTAACCGCATGTCCCGCGAGGGTGAGCCATGGGAATAGCCAGCCGTCCCGCAGGGCACGCGGTCGCTACGAGATCTAGGCAAACAGGGAAAACCGTCCGCCTACGCTGGCACTCGTCGCGATCGAAAGGGAGAATCTAAGGGTCGGGACTAGCCAGCTGGCCACCTTGGGAAGGATCGCCGATTTCTGGGTTAACATAATCCCCGCACTTTTTCAAATTCCGAAAAGAACTTCGAAAAAGTTGGAGACCCACGAAAATCGTGATCCACCTCAACGGAAGAAGAGAAGCAAGGAAAGACAGAACCTGAAGACTCTCCTTACAAGCTTGGTGCTTCCTGCCAATTTTCCTGCAAAATGAAAGTTAGGGTAAGCATGTATGGGTGGCACATCGAGTGTATAACTGAATTTGCTTTTGCAAAACGAAGAAGGCGTGTCTTCTGTAAATGTTCTGTGTAGAAACTTGCAAGGGTTTGCTGTTCTCTGCAAGAAGAGAGTTAGGAGCAGGTATTGTATATAAAAATAAGCTGTAAGTACCTGGATGAGGCTTGCAGGTGTCTGCTATTCACTGCAGAAAGAAAAGAGTGAGCGGCAGATATAAAATAATGATTTAGACTGCAAGTACCTGGATGAGGCTTATAGGTGTTTGCTAATCTCTGCAAGAAGAGGAGTTAGAAGCAAATAAGACATGAAAATAACTTGCAAGTACCTGTGAAGAGAAGGCTTGCAAGTGTTAACTGTTGACTGTTAACTGTTCACGAGATAAGGCCGATATGACCAATTAGCAAGGAGAATGCCTGATGAATACTATTATGAAGCGCAGATCAATAAACTGAGTGTTAACTATTTGACAGATATGACTGGATTGCATTATCATGGCTGATAGCGCTTGAGCAAGCAATGTATAGAAGATGAGAGCAATAGAGCTTATATAGGTAGAGTGCGAGTCATCATCCGATAGAGCTTTGAATAAGCAATTCATATAGGATGAGCATGAGCAAAGTGATTGCTGGAAATCCTTTTGGTAGGTCGGAATAACCTGTTCACCTGTGAAAGGGGGGAAGAGACAAAAGGGGAGGTCTATACTCGGAATGACTAAAGAAGGTTGAATGATGCCACAGGTGTTCCCCGTGGGCCTTATGCTTCACTGGCCTGAGAAAATCATCCCGAGTATAGTCCTACTCAAAGCGGGCTGGACGCGTATCCTCAAGGAGGAAAAAGAAAAGGTCCATATTCAGAATGACTAAAGAAGGTTGAATGTTGCCACAGGTGTTCCCCGTGGTCCTTATGCATCACTGGCCTGAGAATATCATCCCGAGTATGGTCCTGCTCAAAGCGGGCTGGCCGTGCATCCTCAAGGAGGGCACAAAAGAGAAACGCAAGGGAAGGTCCTGAGAAGGACCGCTAGAAGCAAGGAAGATCCTGAGAATGATCGCTAGAAGCACTGCTCTCTTGGCTTGGGCACAAGCATCACTGATCAACGAGACAGGTTGCGCTAAGAGGCCTATATTGTCTGTGTATTGATCAGTGGAGTTGTGAGAACCCGAGAGGCATGGATCGAGGGTACCGGAGAGTGCTCGGCCACCACAGTTGAATGATGATCAAAGAGAGAAGGCTACGCTTGATCTCCATTGCTTGTCCAGCGAAGATCATCCTAACCGTAGTATATCCTATATGACGCACATCAGAGCTAACACATGTGTCTCCCCTAGCACACACTCTGTGTCAGATGCCGGCTAGGATCCTAAGTCTGAAGCCCATAATCGTAGAGTGAACTGCTCCCACTACGCATATGGGTATACTCCCGCCATATGTGGTCGAAGCGGTAGTGCGAGAACAAACTACGAAGGGAACGTTTCAGACTCGGCGATATCTCATTGGCGTACTGATCCCAAAGAGAGAGAGAAAAGAAGAGGAAGGGGCAACACAAAAATGGAACTGTGTCAGTACGGGATCCCTGAATAAAAGCTTTGTAGAAAAGCAAGAAAAGAACACTGAGAACTGTTGTAATGAAAATGTTTGAAGAGAGAGAGCAAGGGTTGAGATAACCCTTGAAGGTTGTAAGAACCTCTGGAGGACTGTGAAGTCCATCGCTTTGGAGGACTGTGAAGTCCATCGCTAGCATTAAATCAATCACAGCACACCCTCGTCGTTGGAATCGAAGCATTCGACTTCTTTGTTAACAATGAGAAGAGGAAGCTCTTCGACTTGGCTCACCCCTCTTGAGGAGCAAGGAACGTATGAAATTTCTTTGCCCTTTGAGGTTGCTGGACCGGGGCGATCTTCTTTAGGAAGCAAGTCATGCATCTTGCCCTGCCGGAGCATCCTTTGCACAAGCTGGCGGATTGCTCGGCAGTCTTCTGTTTGATGGCCCAACTCTTTGTGGAATTCACAATAAGGCTCTGAGTTTCTAGACCTCTGATCAGTCGGCCGATAGGACTTCTTGTAATTGGCCCTATCTTTCATGATCTGGATTACTTCTTGCACGACGTCGTCGAGATCAGACTCATGCAAGTCATCGTCTTGTTGCTGATGAATTGCTGCTGCTTGAGAAGGAGCTAGTGGTAGCAATGGATCTTGAGCATCGCGGCTCGGGAAGGAGTATCGCTGGCGATGAAGCCTTCTCTCCTTCCTTGAGTGAGTTGGGAAATGATTGTAAGGAGACCTCGGAGGCTGCTTGAGAAACGGATCTTTCTCTGATACGAGCTTGGAGACGAAGCCTGGATTGCTCTTCTCGCCTCGGATGTAAGAGTTGGCTAGAGCAATCAGCTCTTGGTATGTCCTTGGAGCACGGACATTGGCTTCAAATTTGAGAGGCCCTTCACGAAGACCGTGGATAAGAGCCACTCGATACATTTCTTGATCAACGATTTCGATGTCCAGAATCTCTCTGGAATCGATCAATAAATTGAGACCAAGTTTCATCGTTGCGCTGCCTGATCTCAAAGAGGGCTTCAGGACCGCCCTTTCTCTTGGAGGAGGTAGAGAATCTGAGAAGGAACTCTCTACGAAGATCAAGGAAGGAAGTGATGGAGTGAGGACGGAGGCCATAGAACCAGTCCCTCACTTGCCCATCAAAGGTTGTCACAAGGAGCTTGCACTTGGTTGCATCTGACAGAGTCTTGAGAGCAACGGCTGATTCAAAAGCTTGAAGATGCTTGACCGGATCAGCCTCTCCAGTATAGATTGGCAGTCAAGGCTCTCTGAAGTTTGCTGGAGTAGGTTCAAGGCGAACGCTCTCGGTAAAGGGCGTTGGCTCTTCCTGCTCTCCTGCAGCATAAGGAAAGAAGGGAGCATAAGCTGCAGCTATAAAATAAGCAGGAGGGTAGAAAGGAAAAGTTGCTGCGGGAGGAGAAGAGGCAGGAGCTGGGGGGCAAGGATGACTTCCCTGAAAGTTAAGAAATCTAGCAGGACTTCCCCGGGCTGCTTGCCGGAAGAAGTTTTGGTGAGCGGCGAACTCTTCATCTTGAGATCACAAAGGAGCAGCAGGACCTTGCGGAAGGTTGGGGTGTAAGGCGGATAGAACGGCGGGCAAGCTTGAGAATAAGCTTGCTTATGCTCCGATGTTGGTGTTAGATTGATTGGAGCAGCTGGAGCAGCCGGAGGTGCTGCTGGATGAGAGTCTAACCGCAGCGTGATTTCAGCAAGAACTTGGTTGATTGCTTGGAACTGTTGAGCATTCTCACGGTGCGACTGCTCAAAGGCTTCCCAGAGAGGATCTTCACTGGGACTTGGAGCAAAGTTCTCGGCTGATTGATCTGACATGGCTAACTGTCGCTGTTCACCATCTGACCGGATCTGAAGGTCGCGTGTTAACTGTTGATGTGCGGAAACGTCGCGGGGCACCAGCCAGCTAACACGGAGGGGGTGTTCGGTCTCACAAGCTAGGAGACGAGGAGAGGAGGGAAGGAATGAAGCCTCTGAGTGCTCGATAGTGGAGCAAATGGCTTGTCAAAGAGGGTTGCGGGGATAGAGGAGAGGAGAAGCTTGATCAACAGAGCGGGTTGATCAAGAGAGGAGAATGAGGTTGATCAGGAGCTATCGAGCAGACGGCTAATGTGACGGTTATGCTTGCAGGTTGGTTGCCGAGAAGAGCTGAGTTGAGCAGAGGACACGACTTGCTGAGCAGAGAGGAGAAGAGGGGGCCACTAGCAGCGACAACAACACACTTCGCCCGCCGCGGCCTAAATGTCACTCTTGCGACGGGCTTTCCTTTGATTAAAAGCTAGAGATTACAAGCTTACAAGTACACCTTTACAACAAATCAATAAAGGGGTACAAGGAGAAGCTGGCGGCTAAAGGAGAAGAAAATGCCAGAAAGCAGAGAAGAGAAGCTGCCAGAGACTAAGTAAAAGAGTCTGCCAGCTACTGGAGGACTGGGAAACTGAGTCTGCAGAGTCTGCTGGCAAGCTGCTGAAGAGCTGTGGAGGACTGCGCGGACAGGAAATCTGAGTACGCAGGGCTTGCTGGAAGGGTGATGACGGACTGCGCGGACTGGAAAATGGAGTCCGCAGGGTCTGCTGTCAGGACTTGTTTCCACCTTCTAGATCTCTGGAGCGATGCAGAATGAGAGGCACTAGGGGCTATTTATAGGCCCAGGGAAGTTCTTCTAGAAGCGGGGCCCAGTGACGTCAGCATGACGACCTGCGCAGACTCCGCGTACTGGGAATTTACGTCCGCCACCTTGGCCGGTGAAGCAAGCGGAAGGATTCCCCTGGAGAGAACTGGAGGTCGCCCCCTAGCGGGCGACCTGGGCGGACTCCGACAGGAGTCCGCCCGGCAGGCCGGAGGCCGCCCCCTAGCGGGCGGCCTGGGCGGACTCCGGGTGGAGTCTGCCCGGCAGGCCGGAGGCCGCCCCCTAGCGGGGGGCCTGGGCGGACTCCGGGTGGAGTCCGCCCGGCAGGCCGGGCCGCCCCCTTGTGGGCTGCCTGAGTGGACTCCTGGGGGAGTCCGCCCGGCGCCGCCCCCTAGCGGGCGGCCTGGGCTGACTCCGGGAGGAGTCCGCCCGGCGGATGCCGGGGTCGCCCCCTAGCGGGCTGCCTGGGCAGACTCCGGGAGGAGTCCGCCCGGCGGATGCCGGGGCCGCCCCCTAGCGGGCGGCCGGGGCGGACTCCGGGAGGAGTCCGCCCTGTGGAAGCCGGGGCCGCCCCCAAGCGGGCGGCCTGGGCGGACTCCGGGAGGGGTCCACCCGGCGGAAGCCGGGGCCGCCCCCTAACGGGCGGCCTGGGCGGACTCCGGGAGGAGTCCGCCCGGCGGAAGCCGGGGCCTCCCCCTAGCGGGCGGCCTGGGCGAATTCCGGGGGGAATCCGCCCGGCTGGCGGGCAGAGGCCGCCCCGGGTGGGCGGCCTGGGCGGACTCCGGGTGGAGTCCGGCCGGCAGGCCGGAGGCCTCCCCCTAGCGGGGGGCCTGGGCGGACTCCGGGTGGAGTCCGCCCGGCAGATGCCGGGGTCGCCCCCTAGCGGGCGGCCCGGGCAGACTCCGGGAGGAGTCCGCCCGGCGGATGCCGGGGCCGCCCCCTAGCGGCGGCCTGGGCGGACTCCTGTAGGAGTCCGCCCGGCGGAAGCCGGGGCCGCCCCATAGCGGGCAGCCTAGGCGGACTCTGGGAGGAGTCCGCCCGGCGGAAGCCGGGGCCGCCCCCTAGCGGGCGGCCTGGGCGGACTCCGGGAGGAGTCCGCCCGGCGGAAGCCGGGGCCGCCCCCTAGCTGGCGGCCTGGGCGTATTCCGGGGGGAATCCGCCCGGCTGGCGGGCAGAGGCCGCCCCGGGTGGGCGGCCTCGGCGGACGGCGGCAGGAGGCCGCCGCCCCTCGGGTAGTAGGGAGGCCGCCCCTGGTGGGCGGCCTCGGCGGACGGCGGCAGGAGACCGTCGGCCCTTGGGCGAACTAGGAGGCCGCTCCTGGTGGTGCTGTTGGCGGACTCCTGCAAGGAAAAACACTGCACGATTAGCGGACCTAACCGCATGTCCCGCGAGGGTGAGCCATGGGAATAGCCCGCCGTCCCGCAGGGCATGTAACACCCCCTATCCGTCGCATAGTATATAGCAGTAGGTCCGGCCGGGGCCCGACTCCATATACCACAGACAGACCGGGTGGTTACGTATGGAAACCATCCAACCAATCTCAACGTCCTACACAGAGCATTCTAGCGGAAGCAGTTTAAATAAGTTGTAAACAAGAACCCAGCATTAGAGCACGAATGTCCACTATTTCAAAATTAGGAATGTTATACAAAATACCCAAAATCGGCCTTAAGGCCTTACAGAGTGTTTCACTTGAATAATACATGATTTATAAACCTCGGCGCGCAGGCCGGTCATACATGAATAAAACAGAAACATTGCTACTTGGGCCTTCGAGGGCCAGCTTCGCAAAAAGGGCTTTAGCCCGCTATTGACCGCTTGGTCCAGCTGCACCTGCAAGCAACAAACCACCGCACGGTGGCAAAACAAGGCAACGGTCAGCAATGCTGACCAAATTATAACGATCCCGCCCCCAACTCGGGGCGGCGATGCTCCTTCCCTGCATTTCATTAGCATAAGCGAGCCATACATATAACCATAGCCATTTCATCACAAACATTGGCTCGTACGGCCACACGTCTCGTGCACTCAGGGCACATTCTCGGTGAACCGGTCGATGTTACGTCAATTAAAGCCATTAACATTCCGGACTCACCACCGCCACTTAGACGGCCATTCCTATGAGCAATTCGTCTTCATGGCCTGGGTCACGACAATTTAAGCCATTGACCGCTGAAGACTCCCATCTATGCCAATGGCGAGTGCCACGTAACCTTAGGTCTCTCTAACCGAACGACATAAAGCGGGTACGGTTCCATCTAACCCGTGCTCACATCACAACGACAATTTAAGTCATTTGCGCGGGTCAAACTTCCACCGAGTCCCATTCTACCGCAAGACACATAACCCGGTTATGTTCGAGTTGGCTCTCAGGCCACCAAGTTGGCAAGATCTCGTATCCGCCCAGTTTTCCGGGTGCACCTTTGGGTTAGTCCCCAAGGCTCCCTGCTGCAATCTACCGCGTAGAAAACCCGAAAAACACCCAATAGCACGGAGTCTTCTCCGGCCTTATGCAGTGCAACATCACCGATCCAGACTAACATGTCCGGGTAGGCTTCACACAATGCCTACGTCCGTTCTCGCATACGGACTCTAAACAACGGGGACTTTACATATCTACCCGAAGGAACGCCTCCAACTCTCCGCAAACTCGCGAGAGAGGGCTTCCTATGCTAAGAAAAGGAGCGATTCATGCTCAAGATGAGGATCGTTACCCTTGAGTTCCTCTTTGGCGCCATCGAAAAGTAATCGGATAGAAATCACCGCACTTGTGTTGCCTCCGTGGATCCGGAGTCGGCTTGCGATTCGGAGATCCGAAGCTCCTCCAATGGCGGATCTAGCTCTTCTTCTTCTTGCCTTAGCTCTCCTCTCTCCAAGGGTTTGGAGAGATGAAAAAGGTAAGAAAAGTGATGGATTTTCTAAGTCGAACCCGGGTATATCCTCTCAGGAACCATCCCCAGCCGTTAGGATCTTCAATCAAGGAAACGAACGGCTTTGATTCGGGGCTGAAATGCCCAATCTGGACCGAACACGGCCTGGCACACGCCCGTGTCCAAGGCCGTGTGCCGCATTCGCCGTCAAAATCGAATCTCCTGGACCCTCACACGGGTATCGAACACGCCCATGTTCGAGCTGACACACCCGTGTTCCAGCTGACACGGCCGTGTCGCCGGCCGTGTACCCCATGATTTTCCCCCGTTTTCAACCCGAGCACTGCACGGGTCCTAGGACACGTCCCGTGTCCTTGCCCGTGTCACCTTGACACGCCTGGGCCCCAGGCCGTGTACAAGGTCTCGACATTTCGTCGCGTGCAGATCGACGACTCGATGACACGGCCTTGGACACGCCCGTGTCCTAGGCCGTGTGCCTTGTCTCGACGATCGTCGAGCGAATATCGACGAATTCCCCGGGACGATCGTCGACACGGGTCGACACGCCCGGCGACACGCCCGTGTCGCGGGCCGTGTGCCCTTTCTTGACGAATCGTCGAGTATAACTCGACGATTTCACGGCTAAGTGTCGACACGCCCTGCGACACTCCCGTGTCGCAGGCCGTGTGCCCATTCTCGACGAATCGTCGAGTATAACTCGACGACTTCTCGGCTAAGTGTCGACACACGCTTGACATGCCCTGGGACACGCCCGTGTCCCAGGCCATGTGCCTTCTTCCAGAACCCAAACAGGCCCAAAACATCCCCCTTTGCTCCTTTGAGTTTCGGGGCGTTACAACTCTCCCCCTCTTAAAAGAATTTCGCCCACGAAATTACATAAAGGGAAAAACATGTACAAAAACAAAATTTGTACCTGAGCGGAACAACTCCGGATATTCGTCAAGCATCGTCTGCTCTCGCTCCCAAGAGAGCTCCTCACGACCGCAATTGTCCCACCGGACTTTGACCATCCTGATCTCTTTATTGCGTAGCCGCTTGACCTCCGAGTCCTCAATCCGCACGGGCTTGACCTTTGTCGTTAGCCCACTTTCCACCGGCACTTGATCGACCGCGATCACTTGCGTAGGCTCTTGCACCGCCTTCCGAAGCACCGAAATATGGAATACATCGTGTAAACCACTTAGCTCCACTGAAAGCTTCAATCTATAGGCCGCTTCTCCAACTCGCTCCAGAACCTCGAACGGTCCAAGGTACCTCGGGCTTAGCTTTTTCAATCGTCGCACCCGCGAGACACCCTTGAACGGCTTGATCTTTAAGTATACATAATCGCCCACAGCGAACTCCACGTTCCTGTGCTTGGCATTATAGTACTTTGCTTGCCGGTCCTGAGCGATAAGCAACCTCTCCCGAATGGTTCTCACCAAAGAAGTAGCATCCTCCACTTCCGATCGCTTATACAACTTTGACTCACCCGTTTCTAACCAAGACAACGGCGTGCGACATCTTCTACCATATAGGGCCTCGAAAGGCGCCATCTGAATACTTGCTTGGTAGCTGTTGTTGTATGCGAACTCTACCAAATAAAGGTGGTCTTCCCATTGCTTTTCGAAATCCAAGACACACATGCGAAGCATGTCTTCCATGGTTCTATTGACCCTCTCGGTCTGCCCATCCGTTTGCGGATGGAAGGCTGTGCTGAACTTCAACTTTGTTCCCAACATTTGCTGCACCAGCCTCCAATCATTGGACGTGAACCGCCCATCTCGGTCACTCACGATGCTGCGGGGCACACCATGAAGCCGTACTATATTATCCACATAAAGCTTTGCCAGCTTCTCCACCGGATCGTCCTTCCTATGCGGAATAAAATGCGACACCTTCGTTAATCGATCAACAACCACCCAAATGGCGTCGTTTCCCTTTTGCGACCTTGGCAAACCGTGCACAAAGTCCATAGAGATGTCGTCGAATTTCCACTCCGGAATAGGCAAGGACTTAAGAAATCCTCCCGGCTTTTGGCACTCCGCCTTTACCAAGGCGCAGGTTTGGCACTTCGCTACGTATAGCGCCACATCCTTTTTCAAACCCGGCCACCAAAATAGCTTTCTTGACATCGCGGTACATCTTCGTGCTCCCCGGGTGAATCGAGTACTTGGTATGGTGTGCCTCGTACAACAACTCCACCCGTAAATTGCCCACACTTGGGACGCACAGACGACCGTCTTTCCAAAGCAATCCGTCCTCCACGACGAATTGGGAATTTGACCCATCCAGAGCCTCTATCATGAACTGCTTCATATGAGCATCCATATCCAAAGCCTGCCGAATACGATCAGCCAGGTCATATTGGACTTCAGTCCAATTCAGAACTGCTTCAGCACTTGATTGTCTGTCCACAAAAACAATCTCCAACGCCTCCAACTCCTGCACCAACCGCTCATCATGCACTGATAGCCAATTTGCTTGAGCTGGGGCTCGGCGACTCAACGCGTCCGCAACCGCATTCCCTTTGCCAGGCACGTAGTGGATCTTGAATGTATAGTCCCCCAGGAACTCCATCCACCTACGCTGCCGCATATTCAGATCCTTCTGATCTATCAGGTACTTTAGGCTCTTGTGATCGGTGTAGATATCAATCTTCACACCGTACAAATAGTGTCTCCACAGCTTCAAGGCAAAAATCACGGCCGCTAACTCCAAGTCATGGACCGGATAATTCCTCTCGTGCACTTTTAGCTGTCTCGAGCCATAAGCTATCACGCTTCCGTGCTGCAGTAGCACGCAACCCAAACCGCTGCCCGAAGCATCGCTATATATCTCATAGCCTTCGGTTCCACATGGCGAACTCAGCACAGGCGCCGTGGTCAACCGACACTTCAATTCCTCAAAAGCTCGCGCGCACTCCGGCGTCCAAACGAACTTATGCTCCTTCCTCGTCAAAGTAGTGAGAGGTAGCGCTATCCGCGAGAAGTTCTCTACGAAGCGCCTATAATAGCCGGCAAGCCCCAAAAAGCTCCGGACTTCTGCTACCGTAGCAAGCTCAGGCCACTCCCGTATCGCAACAATCTTCGCCGGATCCACCGCAATACCCTCTCCACTCACTATATGCCCGAGGAACGCCACTGAGGATAGCCAAAACTCGCACTTCGAGAACTTGGCATACAACTGATTTTCTCCTTAGCGTCTCCAACACCAAATGAAGATGCTTGAAGTGATCTTCCTCACTTTGAGAGTACACCAAAATATCGTCGATGAAGACGATCACGAAATGGTCCAAGTACTCCCTGAACGTCCTGTTCATCAAATCCATGAATACTGACGGCGCATTAGTCAGCCCAAACGGCATGACTGTAAACTCATAATGCCCGTATCTCGTACTAAACGCTGTCTTCGGGATATCACTCTCCCTTATCCGCAGCTGATAGTACCCAGACTTGAGATCTAACTTCGAGTACACCGTCGACTCCGACTAACTGATCAAAGAGATCATCAATCCTAGGGATCGGGTACTTGTTCTTCTCCGTCAGCTTGTTTAGCTCCCGATAATCAATACATAGCCTCAAGCTTCCGTCCTTCTTCTTAACAAAGAGGACCGGTGCGCTCCAAGGCGAAGAACTCGGGCGCACATACCCTTGCTCCAACAACTCTTGCAGTTGAACTTTCAGCTCCGCCATTTCCTTAGGCGCTAGCCGATACGGAGATCGTGACACAGGCTTTGCACCTGGCACTAGCTCGATCGTAAAATCTATCTCCCGTTGAGGCGGGGCTCCAGGAAGATCTGCGGGGAACACATCAGGGTATTCCGATACCACTGAAATACAATCCAAAGCGGGCTTCGGCTTTGCAACCTCCACTAGTGTAAAGAACAGTTCTGCTCCAGCACAAACCGCCTTCACCACTTGAAGAGCAGACATCAACGTCTTGCTCGACCCCTTTAAGCCTGTAAATGTCGTCTCACGACTCGCTCACAGCTTAACTTCCTTGCTACCGCAATCTATATGGGCTTGCTGCTCCGAGAGCCAGTCCATACCAAATATGACGTCGAACTCCACTAATGGAAGTAAAGACGCTCGCAGGTCGAACTCCTGCTCCCCAATACGAATCTTAACATCGCAGATCCTATCCGCTCGCATCGAACACCCATTGGGCAACAACACATCCAACTTATCCTTCGCCATCGAAGAAGGGACTCCGATGCGTGATATAAATCCTTCGGACAAGAAGGAGTGTGAAGCTCCCGTATCGAAGAGTGCTCGTGCCGGATTTTCACAAATCAATACAAATCCTAAACAAGTAGTGGTAAGGTAACATGCGCATAACAAGCATATAAAGAAATTGACTTGCTATAAATTAAACTGTACCTGTCACCACATCAGCTTGTTTAATGGCCTCCTGTTGGCCAAGATTATAGACCCTTGGTTGGGCCGGAGCATAGTGGGATGCGGTCGACTCCACCGCCTTTCCCTTCTCTTCATAAGTAGCTCCCGGCCTCCTCTCGGACTTAGGACGTACGCTCCAACAATCACGGGCAAAGTGCCCCGTCTTTCCGCATGTAAAACACGCGCCCGGGGTCCGACTCGTAGTCGCCCCAGAAGCGCCAGAAGGAGCTGGACCCGAAGTCCTATGCTTCTTGAAAGACCTCCGATAGCCGGACTTTGAAGTAGTCGGCACTCTGAACTCAGATTTCTTTTCACCCAAGCTTTTCTTCGCTTGCACGTTCTTCATGTCCTTCTCCAAGGACCGGGCAGTATTGACCAAGGTTAAGAAACCCTGCGTCATCGGCCCTGACAGTAATCGTCTCAACTCATCCCTCAAGCCTTCATAAAAACGATTAGTCTTGCGCTCCTCATCCATGATGGTGGAGCTAGCATAACGACTCAACCGCGTAAACTCGTGGAGATATTCATCCACGCTCCTCTCACCCTGCACCAACTTCAGGAACTCATTCTCCATTGAAATCCTCTGAGTAGAAGGGAGGTATCTTGCTAAGAACAATCCCGAGAACTCTTCCATCGGAACGTCTATCAGTTGTTTACCTCTCAAATGATGCAGCTCCAATCCTTCCCACCACATCCTCGCTTCACCGTCCAGCAGGAACGTAGCGATGGTGGTCATTTGCCACTCCGCCGTCTCCGTCGCCGTCATGACTCTCTTCACCCTAGAGAGCCAGTCTTCAGCCTGAGATGGGGTTCCCAACCCCGAGAATAGCGGAGGGTTAAAGCTCATTACATGCTTTAGCTGCCTCTCAGTTGCCCTCCTTGTCACTATCGGTTCTACAACCACTTGCTCCACCCTCCTCGGCTCAGCCTCTTGCAGAGGTTCTTGCTCCATCACAGGAGCGGGCTGCTGCGCTTGCCTTCCAGGCTGCGCATTAATCACGGCCAACACCGCTTCAGCCACCAATCGTATATTTTCAGCCGACAGAGGTGTTGCGGGAGCAACTTCCGGTGCACTACTAGCCTCAGAAACTCGGCGTTCTGACGGCACAACACCACTTCTGGTCACCTATAGTGGTACAAAACACCGTTAAGCGACCAAAGTGTATTGCAAACAGCAATTATAGGAACACGCAGGTTCCTCAAACACGAGTATTTTCATTCCTAAGTGGACATTCATGGGTTCTTTTACCATTATAACGATGACGCACACAATTTGCTCACCACCCCTTAAAAAGAATTCGCCCATGAATTCACTTCAAGCCCGACCAAAACCAGTAGTCTGATACCAAATTGTAACACCCCCTATCCGTCGCATAGTATATAGCAGTAGGTCCGGCCGGGGCCCGACGCCATATACCACAGACAGACCGGGTGGTTACGTATGGAAACCATCCAACCAATCTCAACGTCCTACACAGAGCATTCTAGCGGAAGCAGTTTATATAAGTTGTAAACAAGAACCCAGCATTAGAGCACGAATGTCCACTATTTCAAAATTAGAAATGTTATACAAAATACCCAAAATCAGCCTTAAGGCCCTACAGAGTGTTTCACTTGAATAATACATGATTTACAAACCTCGGCGCGCAGGCCGGTCATACATGAATAAAACAGAAACATTGCTACTTGGGCCTTCGAGGGCCAGCTTCGCAAAAAGGGCTTTAGCCCGCTATTGACCGCTTGGTCCAGCTGCACCTGCAAGAAACAAACCACCGCACGGTGGCAAAACAAGGCAACGGTCAGCAATGCTGACCAAATTATAACGATCCCGCCCCCAACTCGGGGCGGCGATGCTCCTTCCCTGCATTTCATTAGCATAAGCGAGCCATACATATAACCATAGCCATTTCATCACAAACGTTGGCTCGTACGGCCACACGTCCCGTGCACTCAGGGCACATTCTCGGTGAGCCGGTCGATGTTACGTCAATTAAAGCCATTAACATTCCAGACTCACCACCGCCACTTAGACGGCCATTCCTATGAGCAATTCGTCTTCCTAGCCTGGGTCACGACAATTTAAGCCATTGACCGCCGAAGACTCCCATCTATGCCAACGGCGAGTTCCACGTAACCTTAGGTCTCTCTAACCGAACGACATAAAGCGGGTACGGTTCCATCTAACCCGTGCTCACATCACAACGACAATTTAAGCCATTTGCGCGGGTCAAACTTCCACCGAGTCCCATTCTACCGCAAGACACATAACTCGGTTATGTTCGAGTTGGCTCTCAGGCCACCAAGTTGGCAAGATCTCGTATCCGCCCAGTTTTCCGGGTGAACCTTTGGGTTAGTCCCCAAGGCTCCCTGCTGCAATCTACCGCGTAAAAAACCCGAAAAACACCCAATAGCACGGAGTCTTCTCCGGCCTTATGCAATGCAACATCACCGATCCAGACTAACATGTCCGGGTAGGCTTCACACAAAATGCCTACGTCCGTTCTCGCATACGGACTCTAAACAACGGGGGCTTTACATATCTACCCGAAGGAACGCCTCCAACTCTCCGCAAACTCGCGAGAGCGGGCTTCCTATGCTAAGAAAAGGAGCGATTCATGCTCAAGATGAGGATCGTTACCCTTGAGTTCCTCTTTGGCGCCATCGAAAAGTAATCGGATAGAAATCACCGCACTTGCGTTGCCTCCGTAGATCCGGAGTCGGCTTGCGATTCGGAGCTCCGAAGCTCCTCCAATGGCGGATCTAGCTCTTCTTCTTGCCATAGCTCTCCTCTCTCCAAGGGTTTGGAGAGATGAAAAAGGTAAGAAAGTGATGGATTTTCTAAGTCAAACCCGGGTATATCCTCTCAGGAACCATCCCCAGCCGTTAGATCTTCAATCAAGGAAACGAACGGCTTTGATTTGGGGCTGAAATGCCCAATCTGGACCGAACACGGCCTGGCACATGCCCGTGTCCAGAGCCGTGTGCCGCATTCGCCGTCAAAATCGAATCTCCTGGACCCTCACACGGGTATCGAACACGCCCGTGTTCGAGCTGACACGCCCGTGTTCCAGCTGACACGGCCGTGTCGCCGGCCGTGTACCCCATGATTTTCCCCCGTTTTCAACCCGAGCACTACACGGGTCCTAGGACACGCACGTTTCCTTGCCCGTGTCACCTTGACATGCCTGGGCCCCAGGCCGTGTACAAGGTCTCGACATTTCGTCGCGTGCAGATCGACGACTCGATGACACGGCCTTGGACACGCCCGTGTCCTAGGCCGTGTGCCTTGTCTCGACGATCGTCGAGCGAATCTCGACGAATTCCCCGGGACGATCGTCGACACGGTTCGACACGCCCGGCGACACGCCCGTGTCGCGGGCCGTGTGCCCATTCTCGACGAATCGTCGAGTATAACTCGACGATTTCACGGCTAAGTGTCGACACGGGGTCGACACGCCCTGCGACACGCCCGTGTCGCAGGTCGTGTGCCCATTCTCGACGAATCGTCGAGTATAACTCGATGACTTCGCGGCTAAGTGTCGACACACGCTTGACACGCCCTGGGACACGCCCGTGTCCCAGGCCGTGTGCCTTCTGCCAGAACCCAAACTGGCCCAAAACGTCCCCCTTTGCTCCTTTGAGTTTCGGGGCGTTACAGGGCACGCGGTCGCTGCGAGATCTAGGCGAACAGGGAAAACCGTCCGCCTACGCTGGGACTCGTCGCGATCGAAAGGGAGAATCTAAGGGTCGCAACTAGCCAGCTGGCCACCTTGGGAAGGATCGCCGATTTCTGGGTTAACAACCGGGTTGGCCCGTAGCCCCCCATTGTGCCATGGCACTCAAGCCTAAGACACTCGCTATGCGCTCCAACAGACCACACTTTCTGGTCCACGTCGGACGGACATAACGCAGGTCGGATCCTCCACCTCTCGTTGCTCAAAACTCCTTACCTTCACCGAGTACGGCGTACTCGCGGCTGAATCAAATGCGTGGGTCGGTCTCACCAATCTTGTTCTTGGCATTAAGCCTGGGTATTTCTATTACACCCATTCATCTCACAACATCAACGGGTCTTTCCTGGGCACACCAGTACTTCCTGTTACTCGTTCACAGGTATGACTCCGCAATATCACAAATGTCAGGGGTCTTTCCTGGGCACACCAGTACTTCCTATTACTCTCTTCATATGTGCCACCTACGACATCAAGAAGCACAAAGGGCCTTTCCTGGTCACACCAGTACTTCCTGTTACTCATTCACAGGTACGACCCAATAGCACAAGCATACACGGATATTTTCCTAGACTACCACTCCAGTACTTCCTGCTACTACCCTTCACATGCTTAACCCGTTGACTCCTTAAACTACACGTTTATCACGGAGTCTTCTCCGGTTCGTATGCAACATCACTAATCCAGACCAACCTGTCCAGATGGGCTTCACACAGCATGCCTATTCTGTACTCCAATTCCGGATCTATATGCCAACAAAGGTGATTTCATGAATCACCCAAAGATTCCCAAAATCAGCCACCTCTTGGTGGGGAAATCACATACATATGCTAAAAAGGAATCCTTCACATGGCTAGGAAGAAATGCCATTACCCTTGAAGACCGCTTTGGTGACATAAGCTCCAAGGTAACTGGAATGACTCGCAACATTGTTTCCTCCGCAAAGTTGGCCTCGGATCACTGCTTGACACTCACAAGCTCCAGCAGCAAACAACCCTTCTTCTTCCTCCTCCTTCTTCCTCTCCCTTTCTCTCTCTAAACTTATAGAAAGATGCAGGCAAGAACCAAATGAGAATCCATTCTCTGATTTCGGCCTCAAGGAAGCAGGAAAAAACCTCAGCGTTTGATCCCAGCTGAAGGAAAAATGGACGGCTACGAAAACTCAAAAAATTCGAGTTTCGCGTCCGACACACCCTGTGTTACGCCCGTATCACAGGCGGTGTCCTCAAAGAGGTCTCTGCCAGATCATCGAACCCAGACTCAGGCCAAATAATCGAACCCAAGGCCCAATCGTCGAGCCCACGGCCCGATCGTCGAATCCGCGTTCGACGATTTCCGTTCGACAATTCAACAACGATCGTCAAGCTCGCCAGCGATCGTCGTGCGCACCAGCGATCAGCGAACATCACGTTCGACGATATCCGTTCGATGATCCTGCGTTCGATGATCCTGCGTTCGACGATTTTCCCACGCTCGACGAGTTGGCCAGCGCTCGACGATTTTCCAGCGCTCGACGATCTCTGTTCGATGATTCTGCAAGCCCACGAAGCCTTGGCTAAATCTTCGAGCTCAAATCGTTGAAGCCAGATTTTCGTCGACCTGATGCCAAACCCGAGCGGGACACGCCCTCTGTCACACCCGTGATCCAGGGTGTGACCACCCAAACCACTTTCTATCGAACGACTTTTGTCGATCTCGGCACGAATCCGCACCCGAGCAGGACATGCCCTGGGACACGACCGTATCCCAGGCCGTGTCACCCAAACATTTTCCTGCTGATAAAATTAGGCTGTTACAAAGTAGGTCTTGCACTTCTTCATGAACATCCTCTTCAAGCCTCCACAACCAGATGGCTTCCCGAGCAGCCAAGGCCGAAGCCTTATACTCAGCTTCCGTAGTAGACACAGACACAGAATCCTGCTTCTTACTACACCACGAAATACAAGCTAAACCACAAGTGAAAACATAACCCGTAGTTGATCTCCGATCATCCGAGTCACCACCATAGGCAGCATCCATGTATCCAAGCAAAGCAAAGTCCGCATCTCTGCTATAGAGGAGTCCCATATTAGAAGTTGACTTGTCATACTTCAGAATGTTCTTAGCCGCCACCATATTAGACTTCCTTGGTTCAGCCATAAACTGACTTACTCTACCAACAGCATAAGCAATGTCTGGCCTTATAATTGTCGGGTAAAACAAGCTCCCTACAAGAGCCCTGAACACCAAAGGATCAGGAAGAATCCTTCCTTCATCTCGTCGAAGCTTCAGCCCATATTCTAGTGGAGTAGAGCAACTCTTCCCTTCGCCCATGCCAAACCGACTTACAATGCGATCTACATATCCCTTCTGACAAATGAGAATCCCGCACTCCTTCCTCTCCACTTCAAGACCGAGAAAGTGATGAAGCTCTACCAAGTCTTTCATCTCGAAGCGTATAGCTAGCTCGGCCATGAGCCTAGCTACTTCCTCCTCCGAATTCCCTATGACGATCATGTCATCCACATACAGCAGAACCAAGACTTGAAGCTCCCCCTTCTTTTTGACAAACAAGCTAGAATCCGAGTTGGAAGCAAGATATCCACAGAATTGCAAATACTCTGCTATCTTCCCATGCCAAGCTCTAGGAGCTTACTTCAACCCATAGAGAGCCTTCCTGAGCTTACAGACATAGTCCGGATGAACTTCAGAAACAAATCCAAGCTGCTGATCCATGAACATGTCCTTTTCAATTTCTCCGTAAAGAAAAGCATTCTTCACATAAAGCTGCCACATCCTCCATCCCTTGCAAGCAGCCAAGGCGATCACCACTCTAACCGAAGTCATCTTTGCAACCAGACTAAATGTCTCATCATAGTCTTCTCCATACTGCTGTGAGAATCCTCGAGCGACCAGGAGAGCTTTGTACCTATCAATGCTCCCATCAGCCTTCTTCTTCAACTTATACACCCACTTGCAAGTTACTGGAGTAATGCCATCAACCTTGGGCACAAGATCCCAGGTTTCATTCTTCTTAAGAGCAGCAATCTCTTCCTTCATGACATCATCCCAGTCCTTGACTCCAGTGCCCTCATTGAAGTTTATAGGCTCACGCTCATCCAGAGGACAAGCAAAGAAGCAGGAGACAATGCTCATTGCATTCCCATCATAGTACCGAGCAGGTGGCTTCACAAGCCTCTTTGATCTCCAAAGAGGTTGTTCCTTGCTCACTACCTCGGTTGCTTCTTCAGGCTCAACACCACCTTTAGGCAAGCTTTCAGAAATGCTCCCCCTGCTTCCTGAGCCAGAAGTCTCAGCACTAGAACTTGAAGCAACAGGAGCTGCTGGTGAAACAACAAGCTCCTCTTCCAGACCTTCAGCAGCCACCTTCTGTCCTTCATCAACCTTGCTTCCGGTTAGCTCAACCGAGCCACCTCCATACAATGTCAGCTTGCCAAAAACAACATCTCTTAACACAACGAACTTCTTCATCGCAGGATCCATGCATTTCAATCCCTTCTTCCGCTCATCATAGCCAACAAAGACAAGCTTTCTTGTCTTTGCATCAAGCTTTGTCTGTGAAGCATCCGGGACATGCACATAGCAAGTTGAACCGAACACCCGAAGGTGTTCCACACTTGGCTTCTCCTTCAATAACAACTCAAAAGGAGTCTTCATGTTGATCGGGCTAAGCGGCATACGATTGTTGACGTAAGTAGCACAAGACATCCCCTCCGCCCAGAAGGACCTTGGAGTGTCTTTCGCATGAAGCCAACATTTGCAAGTCTCCGTCAGATGACGGATCTTCCGCTCCGCTAGTCCATTTTGTTGTTGAGTGTGAGCACAAGAGGGCTCTCATTAGATCTCGTGCTTCCTGCAGAAGTTAGAAAACTTGGAGGAGATAAACTCACCATCGTTATCTGTTCTAAGCTTCTTGATCGCAAGCCAAGCCGGCCCTCTACCAACTCCTTGAAATCCACAAACAAACGGAAGACTTCAGACTTCTCCTTTAAGAAATATACCTAAGTGTATCATGAGTAGTCGTGAATTAGGACGAGCATGTATCTGCTCCCACCAAGGCTTGTAGTTACAGTTGGTCCCATCAAGTCTCCACGGATGCACTACAATGGTCTCTTTCTCCTCGTTTTTGATTTATCAAACGGAAGGTGATGAGCCTTGCCGTACTGACATCCCGCGCAAACGTGACTGTTGCCAAATGAGGATAGCTTAGGCAAGCCCCTTACAAGACTTCTGTTAGCCATAGCCTTCAGCTTATCCATTCCTACATTCCTCAGCCGTTCATGCCATATAGCAGTGCTATCGTTTGCTCTCATCCGATCAACATAAGAGTTAGTAGAAAGAACAAACAAGTTCTTAACTCTCCTCCCAACATGAGCAACATCAGCCTTAACCGCTGATACGTTGTGAAGGAACTTCACTTATGTTGGCCCAAACAGAACATGATAACCCGCGTCGACCGCATTGGTCACCGAGATGAGGTTTTTCTTCATGCCCGGTACGTGATACACACTCCTTAATGTGAGTGGCCCCTTATCACTACCCAAAGACACAACCCCCTCTTTCTCTACTGCATAAACAGTATTATCAGCATTTATAATAGCTTCATTACCTGAGTAGGCTTGCAGAGAAGAGAACTTCGACTTGTCTCCGGTGAGGTGATGACCACACCCGGAGTCCACGATGCAATCATCGTTGAAGTTGATAGCGTACAAGGAACGAACACAAGTGCCCGTCATGAAGGCTCCGCCCCATCCAACTTCCTCGCTCTTAGAGCAAGCTTCCTCCTTGCCTGCAGCATGCCCAGGCTGCAGTTTGACCTTGCAGTCACTTCCTGTCTGTCGTAAGAACCGATGACCTCCCATATCTTTTCACCCAGAATGTAACTCTTCATGCACGACTTCCACTTCTTAAAGTTTGTCGACGTCAAGAGTTCAATACGAAGAACTCTTGCATAGCTTCCTTCCATTGCAACAACAGTTGGTTAGGCTAACTTCCAGAAGCACAGAGCACCAACACAGGTTGATCAACACTCAAGCACAGAGCAACAACACTGGTTAAACACCGCTCAAGCAACTGAACCTTGCTCTGATACCATGTTAAATTTTCTCAAAGCGGTCAGCAAGGTAGCCTAAAGCCAAATTAATATTCTCAGAACTACCCAGTTCACACTTTGATCATGCGAAAGCCCAAGGAGCAAGTTTAACACCAACCAAAAATGGAAGAACAAGCAGGTCTTATATTCATTCGCACTTCTTTACAAGGCGAGGTATACGTAGCGAGACATGATTTCTCTTGTACACAAGCTACAAACAGAAAGTACAAAACAAGTCGGGCGGACAGTACTGGAGACCGCCGAGACCACCTAGTCCGCCAAGGTTGCTGAAGCGGCCCGAGCTGCCACTGCTACAAGCCAAATAGCACACAGAGACCTTCGAGACCACGAGGTCAAGCGGACACACCGTTATTTGCTACCTGCTGAAGAACTGAGGAACAGACCACCTACCCGCCTGAGACCGGCGGACAGGATATTGGAACTTGAACAAGCTGAAGCAAAAAAACTAACAAGCCGCAGAAGTGACCAGCTGAGACCGCAGAGACCGCACACTTCAATGTCCAACTCCTGGCTCCTTGAAGCTAGCCGCGCGACCTGCACAAAGCAAACCGTTAGCACTACTCAACCCACGCAGACAGAAAACTGCAGTCTGCAACACTTGCCCAAGCCCAACTTACTATTCACTCCGTTACTATAGATGTGCCAGTGGGATTCTATTTATAGGCGATGTGAGGAGTGTGGTCACTACCCTAGTACATAGAATCACCACCCCAGCCTGCGCACTAGCAAAACATCCGTCTGCTGAGTCCGCAAAGACATAGCCGGATTCCAAGAAAACCACCAGAAGCAAGGCACCAATGTTCACTACCAGGCGGCCTTGAACTAGGCCGCCCACACTATGCGGACAAGGTACAGTGCGTACAGTCCGCACACATCATCTCATGGATAGCCACAACTCCTTCAGTGACAGTCCGCACATGCAAGAGGCAGTCCGCACAGCACAAGAGCAAAGCCTGCATCCGCCACAATTCCACAACCAAAGGCAGTCCGCCCGGTCAACAGCGGACTTGGCGGGTACTGCAGACACACTAGACTTGTCATAGAATGTGACCAAGTCCAGTAAATCACCAAAGGTCTAGCACGAGCTCGGTAGACAAAAGTCAGTCCGCCAACACCCTAAGCAGATCGCCAATTCCACCAAGGGGAGCAGATCGCCAATTCCACCAAGGTGAGCAGCTGCCCAAACAAATGGCCAACTGCCGGACTCCGACACCAGTCTGCACAGTCCTCCACAACAGTTAGCACCTGCTGTACCACCAGAGTAACGTCCCGAATCGCACTAGGCCCCCCATGCGTATCTTTTTTAGTCAAGAGAGTTGATTGGGGTTCAGGTAGAGCTAACAACTGGGTGGCTCATATAAATAGTTGAGAAATCAGTGCAGAGAAGGACACGGGTAGAGATACGGGCATGTCTCTACCGGTGTATGTGAGCCCGTCTCACGAGTCGACCACTCGAGTGTGTCCAGAGAAGGACACGGGTAGTGACACGGGCGTGTCACTACCAGTATGAATATGATACGGGTAGAGACACAGGCGTGTCCCTACCTATGTGATTGCGTGTGCGTCGAGCTGAACTCAACGAGATGTATCGAAATCGACGAATTATATGACATGGGTAGAGACACGGGCGTGTCCCTACCCATGTGTCAGTGTGTCGAGTTAAACTCGACGTAGCGTGTCAAGATCGGCGATCGTGGTGTCGAGATCAATGAATTTCCTCCATTCGACGATTTTGGTTGAGTTCGACGAGTCCTCGAGTAGTTGATAGAGGTCACGCTGGGTGTCACGGGCGTGACCATGGGCGTGACCATGGGCATGACCATGGGCGTGACCTGGGCGTGTTCTTCGGTCGATGATTTTAGTTGAGTTTGATGAATTCTCGGTAATTGATAGGGCTCACGCCCCATGTCACGGGCGTTACCATTGATGTAACTGATGGCTTTTCACATTAAAGGGCCTTAGAAAACCCTAGCAGTTTCACTTCTCTTTCCAGCCCAATTTTCTGAGAAACCTTCTGTAGAAAGAGAACTGCAGGAGCAAGTTCTTGGGAGGGAAAAATCCGCCATCGCCGTAAAGGAGAAGATGTCGCCGCGAAGGACTACACGATCCATAGCCGGACATGGTTGTACCGCTGGAACCGAAGTGAGCTTCCTACCCTCTCCCTTGGTACTAGATCTGTAGATATCTAGGCGAGATGTCAACTCAAAAGAGTCTTGACATGTGAGAATATGCTTTCTCTAGGGTGACGCCAATCCGGGGCTTGTGCTCTTGCTTAATGGTGTCTTCAAGCTCTCCGATCTTCTATGTGGAGATGAGGGATGGTTTCGTGAAGAGCAAAGGCCTCATGAGGGTGAGTAAGGGTGGAGGAATTTCTGGAGGTGATCTAAGAGGATTGATTTGAGGAGGAAGATGAACCGATGTCGTTCATTCCGCCTCAAGATGCGTGTTGAATCTGTATTCCGCGCGCAGCGATCTTCTAGGCCATGTTCTTGAAGGATTTGTCCAGATCTGGGCTTTTGCCTAAACACGAAAGTTGAAGCCCTTGTAAATACCTTTCCAACGATTAGTTGCACATCTTCATGTGAAGTCTGTAGCCACGGGAAAGTCTGAACGAACATGACGTCCGGTAAATCCTGCATGTAGAGATTGTGTTCTGTATGCAGCGGACTTCAAGTCTGATTTCAAATAGGATAATATCAAATCTGGATTGAGATCTGAATACAAAAGTTGTAGCCCATGGAATGACCTTTCCATGGAGGGGTTACACGTCTTCACCGGATTCCTGTAGCTTCGGAAATCTTCGGTCGAAGTTGCAGTCCAGATTTACTCTGCACCTAAATTCTGGATTTTATATAACATTGATTTTGATTCAGTGGAATTGATATTGCAAGTTACTTGGCTTCGATGAACTCTTTTATGATTAATAATTTTAGTTGCATGATTGATGAAGTTTATTAATCGGATTTCATATAATAAAATTGTGAAGCAAGCTTATTTAAACGAATTGACTTGATAGAAATTGATAGATTGTTATTTGTGCGCATCATGTTTATAATATGTTGTTATCATTTGGAAATATTGATGGATCTTTATACGCGCATCATGTTTATAATATGCTATTACCATTTGTAAAGATTGATAGATCTTTATATGCACATCATGTTTATATTATGTTGTCATCTTTTGAAAAGTCATGTAAAGGAATAAATTATGGCCATGAGTATGTTTGACTAATGGAATGAGTTTAGTAGTCCAATACTTAGAGTGTCATCTCCCTACAGGTAGTATTGTGAAAGGATGTAAGTGCGGTGTTGACCGTCACTTGTTTGGTTTATGTTGAGATAAGAAATGGATGGATGGTTGGGATGTGTCATCGTGCCTTTTTCCGAGGCCCCTTCCATCCCACAGTGGTGTGAGTCGACATGGGGTGTCGTAATCCTGGGTTAAGGATAGTGTGGCAGGTCTACGGGCTCGCCAATAATCACACCGACGGGAGTTGACAGTTAGACATTGGGCGGTTGGGCTTGGTCCTCGATGTTCATGTCCCGGGGCTCCATCCATGCTAAGTGAACAGTTGGGCTTGGTCCTCGTGCTTACTTCTGAGGCTCCTTCCGGCTCACACACGGTCAGTTCAGGGCTTGGTCCTCAGTGCACATCTACCCGAGGCTCCCGCTAGGCCATAGTACGCATGGGCTCTGCAGTTATGTTGAATTCAATTATACTTACTTTTAGCTTTCTGAAAAATTGGAACGTACAATTTATTAAGGTTGCTCTCAAATATTTTTAGGATTAAAAATCTACTTTTCTTTTCTCCCCTTACTTATCATGACCTACTTGGCATGATAAAATTTTTATCCTTAAAAGATCCTATGTCAATGGGAATAAGATTTTGTTTCGTAAACATAGGCACCCAATAATTTAAAAAGATTATATGTTATGGAGTAAGAAGATAAAATTCATTACTCCTACACATTTACATTGGGTTAATTTTATTCTTATGAAGTTGAAAAACAAATATGATATTAGGAAAATAAGATTTCATTTTCCTAATAATCCAAAAAGAAAAAAAATGGAGGTTCGAAAAAAAATTACCTCACCTCAAAATCAAAACCCTCTTCATAAACCCACTACCGCCTTATAGCCAATTACACGATTCTAGAATTAATTCAAAAATCGATTTGAGAGCATAATTAGTAAATTATATTATTTCCAGTAACAATCCTATAAGCTAGAGTTCATATAATTCCAAACTATTTTCGTTAATCTAACCATTACAAATATTGTCTTCTATTTGATTATATCAAAAAGTCTTTTGGAAAAAACTTTTGCGCTATTTAAATCATCTACATAATCTTAGGACTTAACTCTTACACCCCGTATATTTATTTCGATATCTCTTATAATTGATTAAGCGGTAGCTAAACTTAGTGTTTTTTCTATTCCTTATAAATTCACCTCAAACTTTTGCTCTGGAATAGCAAAAGCTTAAGTATGGGGGTTTTGATGAATTGTAAATATACGTATTTTTGTGCACATTAATTTAGTCATTTTCATTTATTTTTGTCATCTTTACTTATTTCTATTCAATAAAATACTCCTATTTTTGTAAATATTTTACTAACTTGTTTTCTTTTATTTTTCAGGAAAAAACCAAAATCTGCCAAAATTGGGCAGTACACGCCCGTGTTATTTTGATCACGCCCGTGACCAGGGCGTGACAGCTCAAAATCCCGTGAAGTTGCAAATTTCTGAAGTAAAAAGCTTGACACACCTGGAGACACACCCGTGTCACCCGACACGGGGCGTGATAGAAGCCCGTGTCCACTCCACTCGACGAATTCAGTTCAACGATCGTCGAACCCGCGACACGCCCAGAGTCACGCCCGTGACCTAGGGCGTGACTCAAACTCAGCTCGATAATTTCAACTCGACACTTTCCGCTTGACGATTGTTGAGTGTGGACACCAACCGACACGCCCAGCGTCACGCCCGTGACCGGGGGCGTGACCATTCCACCTAGCTCGACAAGACCCGCGCGGCGACTTTCGGCGCAACCCGCGCCCAGCTCTACCTCACCGGCAACGGCGCCAAAAACTTAATGGTCCGCGAACAGACTTTACTGTGGTTGGTTCGGTGAGTCGATCGCCGTGGGCTTGCTACAGGAGACAAGTGCACCTATCGCAAGTAGTACTCGATATTCGGGGGAGTACCGAGGTCGTATTGTTCTCGGGGTCGTGATGACTATTCTTACTCCTCCGGGAGGACAATTATTTTACTGAAAATAAGGTGGAGATTTTAATTAAGTAAAGATGGAAAAAGTAAAAGAGCGTTAACCCTTCATCGAATTTCTCTAAATCATTTTTTCGCTCTATTACTTTTTCCGTCTTTACTTAATTAAAATCTCCACCTTATTTTCAGTAAAATAATAGTACTCCCGGAGGAGTAAGAATAGTCAACACGAACCCGAGAACAATACGACCTCGGTATTCCCCCGAATATCGAGTACTACTTGCGATAGGTGCACTTGCCTCCTGTAGCAAGCCAGCGGCGATCGACTCACCGAACCAAACCACAGTAAGAGTCTGTTCGCGGGCCATCAAGTTGAAATCATTTTTTCGCTCTTTTACTTTTTCCGTCTTTACTTAATTAAAATCTCCACCTTATTTTCAGTAAAATAATAGTCCTCCCGGAGGAGTAAGAATAGTCAACACAACCCCGAGGACAATACGACCTCAGTATTCCCCCGAATATCGAGTACTACTTGCGATAGGTGTACTTGCCTCCTATAGCAAGCCTGCGGCGATCGACTCACCAAACCAACCATAGTAAGAGTCTGTTCGCGGGCCATCAAGTTTTTGGCGCTATTGCCGGGGAGGTAGAGCTGGGCGCGGGTTGTGCCGAAAGTCGCCGCGCTGGTCTTGTCGAGCCAGGTGGAATGGTTATGCCCCAGGTCACGGGCGTGACGCTGGGCGTGTCGGTTGGTATCGACACTCGACAATCGTCGAGCGGAAAGTGTCGAGTTGAAATCTTCGAGCTGAGTTTGAGTCACGCCCTAGGTCATGGGCGTGACTCTGGGCGTGTCGAGGGTTTGACGATCGTTGAACTGAATTCGTCGAGTGGAGTGGACACGGGCTTCTGTCACGCCCCGTGTCGCCAGGCGTGTCAAGCTTTTTACTTCAGAAATTTGCAACTTCACAGGATTTTGAGCTGTAACGCCCGGGTCACGGGCGTGATCAAAATAACATGGGCGTGTAATGCCCAATTTTGGCAGATTTTGGTTTTTTTCCTGAAAAATAAAAGAAACCAAGTTAGTAAAATATTTACAAAAATATGAGTATTTTATTGAACAGAAATAAGTAAAGTCAACGAAAATAATTGAAAATGACTACATTAATGTGCACAAAAATACGTATATTTACAATTCATCAAATATGCCCTGAGTGCAGGGATCGTCGGGCCGCGTGTTTGATGGTTATGATATTGTGTGTGTGTGTGTGTGAGTGCACATTGTGTGATATATCTGCTTGTACAATTCTATGCCTGCAGGGAACGAATACCACTGCCCCGGGAAAGGGGTTGGGTCGTTATAAATTGGTCAGCTGAATGCTGACCGTAACCTTATTTTCCACCATTTTGGTGGGCTGTCTTTGTGCAGGTGCTGGAGAGCCGAGCGGGAAATAAAAAGGGCTGAAGTCCCTGTTGATGCTGCTGCTAGCCTTTGAAGGTTAAGCAAAGTCTCTTTGTGTTGTGTTCTTGTGTGGCGGCCTGCGCGCCGATGTATGGAATCCACACTTGTAAAGAGGGAACTGTAAGGCCTTAAGGCCAAACATTATTGTATTTGCTGTGCATTCTTATATAAATGTGGTGGTTTATATTAGTGGACATTCCTGGTTGAGTTCAGTCTGATTGTTAAAAGCTTCCGCTAGAATGCTCTGTGTTAGGATGCGATATTAATTTGGTATTAACCTGTAACCTCGCCGCCTGTTTTGTGGTATATGGTGTGGGGCCCCGGCCGGGCTTTCTATTATATGCGATATGAGTGGATGGAGTCGTTACATTTTGGTATCAGCTTGTCTCGATCTTCCTGTTTTGAATTTGTGGTCGAATTCTTTTGTGGGGTGGGAAAAATGTGTCAGTGCGAACCGCATTAACACTAATGAACTCTTGAATATCCACTTAGGAATGCAAATACACTTGTTTGAGGAACCTGCGCGTTCCAAATTGTTGTTATTGCTTGTGCAAGGTCGCTAATGTGTGTATTGTTCACCTATAGGTGACTCGTAGTGGTGCTGGGCAGTCTGAGCCCCAGCGTTCTGATGAGAGTACGACACCAGCTGAGGTGCTTACACCTCGCCCTTCTGTGAAAACTGTACATTTAGTTGTTGAGGTGCTGTTTGTAATGATTAATGCACAACCTACTAGGCAGGCGCAGCCGACATTGGCGCCAGAATGGGTTGCTGTACGACCAAAACCTGTTGAGGCTGTGATCCTCGGGCAGCTGAATGGCAGTTGAAGCAGTTTATGAGCTTCAATCCTCCTACGTTTACGGGTGTGGGATCCCCAATGCAGGCAGAAGATTGGTTTTCGTGTGTCAATCGAATATTGACGGCGATAAGGATGGAGGAAAATCAGAATGTCACCTTGGCTACCTTCTTGTTGGAAGGAGAGGCTCGGCTTTGGTGGGACGAGATAGAGTTACACCACTTAGCGGGCAGGCAATTAACAGAAGTCTCGATTGAAGAGTTTTTGCGACTGTTCTTGGCAAAGCATTTTCCAGCGGCACAATGCATCTCCATGGAGAATGAGTTCCAGCATCTGACTCAGGGCGAAGGTAGCATTGATACCTACTTGCATGAGTTTACACGATTGGGACGTTATGCGGGATCGATCTTCGCTGATGAACAACGTAAAACCAATCGCTTCTATGAAGGGTTGCGGGATGAGTTGAGATTCCTGCTATCAAGTTCGGTGAACCAGGGGTTTCAGGCGTTGGTTGATACGGCTTGTGCGTTGGAGAAGGATATGACGCGGGTGCAAGGAAAAAGGGATTTGGCTGTGACAAAATCCGAGTTCAAAGTGTCGCACCTGGGAAAATCAAACTTTCGCAAGAGATGGGGTAAGAGAGATAAGTCTTCTTCATAGGTTCCCTCGAGCATTGCATCTAGAGCAACTTCTAGGCAAGAGTCTCTGTAAGACCCCCCCCCCTTTTTTTGAAACACCAGGGTCTTAGGCCCAGAACCGCCGCTTTGCGGTGACACCTTCATGCCCGGGAAGGTCATCACTACAAAATGCCGATCCTGCCAGAAAAAATCCATCACAACTATAGCAAGGTTATAAAAAGGCAAGTCCACATAAATCACAAATATATTAAATAATCTCCACGAAGGTAGTGTCCACATAAATAATAATAAAAGTACTGAATCTTGGGCTCATGCCCAGTACATCAAGTCCTCACTACATATCTCTCGTCGCGGAAGCAAAACAAATATATAACTACTAGCGATCAGGACTCACAGTCCCTACTATCTGAACTCCGGTACTAGACTTACCATCACAAAGCGTGGCGACCTCCGGGGCTGCTCCTCCATGCTGGGCTCCACGGTCCCCTAAAATGATGTGGTTCGAAAACCGTTAGTCTAAAAGACTAAGTCCTATCATCCCCTGCCCATTCACCTATGGCTCCTAGGCACCGAGCGGGGAGAGGGAAAGGAGGGGACATGAAAGTGTAGAGTAACAAATATAAGCAGGTGGCGGCGAAACTAATCTAGCAGTTCTACAATATATAAGACAAAATGAAAGTAAGAAAGACTGAAATAAGAAAAGTAACCTTAACTTATATTAAAACACATAATCCAAGAGATCTTTTGCAGGGCTCCTATCGTATAAAAAGTCCCATACCAATTTATACGATAGGGTGTCGTTTTTCTAACAAGCATCCATATATATTTACTGAATAAATACCTTAACTTATAAGCACGCTCGTGCGAACTTATATACCACTTATACAATAGGTGTTAGGTTGTATGTAATGGTTATGCTATGAAACACAAATATGCCATGATGTGAACATGCAAGTGCAACTCACTCACTCGACTCTATGTACACAACCATTAGTTCCCCCTTTCTGGAGCCGAACCTCCCAGGATACCTCCGTAGTGGAAAACAGAAGCGGTGGGTTGGGCCTCTCCCACCTCTAAACCGGTAATAGAACTACCAGTCAGACCTATCATACGCCTCAACGCTGGTCCACCAAGCGGAGCTCCTGCGTACTCTTGTCGGCTGGCGCACCGGACTTTATTAAACCAAGTACTAAACCACACTTGTCGAGTCAACGTATTTGCGTCGGTGCATCAACCCTCCAACACCGAAGCACCACCACCTTATACCTTATGCACATGCAACTTATGTATCAGCTTCCGAGCCAAAGCTCCCCGGACCAGCCCGTCCGTCACAAACAACAACCGAGCCAAGGCTCCCTGAGTCAACCTACCCATCACAAAACACACTAAGCCTACTGCCCAAGTGACCCAACCTAACACCCTGAGACATCGAGATGAATGAAGGTGAAACCAAAGTTTTACTAGTTACTCTTGCATTTCAGTTTATTATTCCTACAGTTTAGGTTAGCCTAGGACTGCCCAAGGTATTCCCCGTGAAGTGCTCTCGAGGGCACTAGGAACTACGATGGGCTGAATCCCAAAGCTTCCTTTCGCACAACACTTATTATCATTGGTTTCTACCCATCTCCCAAACCCTTAAATGTTATACTGGATCTGACCCTAGTGTATTTAACACTTCCTCTCCTACGGGGAAGACGGTGTTTCGTCGGCCCCGAGCACCACATAACCCCTAGCCAAACTTCTCACTCCCCAACACGACTCCCGATGATAATCTCATTTCACTCACTAGATCAACACAATAATAACCCAACTCCCTAGGTGCATTTTGCACCATATCTTGATTCTGCAATTTTTACTAAACGCAGACCATCATAAGCTATATGATGTATAAAATGGGAGGTACTCAAAATAAACACCCACTACACATATAATAATTAATGGACGGCTATCTTGATATGATTAGCCTAAATCCAGAAATTCATAATTTTCCCAATTTGTCTGATAATTTATTTAATTATCCTAGTAATCTAAAAACCCCAAGTTTGAACATGAAATACCAATTGCATACATGCAAATGATCCACAAAATTTATGATAAATACAATATGACTATTTAACATAGAATCCATAGTCTCCCAATTTTTCAGCAAAGTTTAGTCCTCTAATTCTAATTTTGAATATAACGTGTATTAATCATTCTTAAGAGTCAAGCACAACAAGAATACTTCCAAAAATTCTGAGAAAATGCAAACATGGACATAATGATCAACAAACACACTAGGACAAATTTTATAATTTTTCATCATGAAATGAGCTCTGAAAGAATTATTCTACACATTCCCAAATCTATGAGCTTGTGAAGTAAGTACTGTAAATATGTATTTAAAAATTCTAATAAAATTCATGCATGAGAATAATGTTCTAAAACTTCTTCTGCCTAATTTTCATGACTTTTCAATAGACAGTGAGTTCACAATACCCAAATAGTTAAGTAGGGCTAACTCGTGCATTACAAAGGAAGTATTAAAATTATTAATCCAAAATTTCCAATTAAATTTCCAGAGGTTCATACTACCCTTATGACCACAATACCCAAGTTTCATCACTGTTCAATGAGTTTTAGTACCCTATTCTATCACTACAAAGTTTGTGCCCTAAACTAGGGTTAGGGTTTTGAGGGGCCTACATATTTCCTATTGAAATTTGTAAAGTGGAAGTGGGTGATGGACAGGCCGGGTGGTCTAAGCAGCCTGTGCGGACTGAGTCCGCGGCCTGGGCGAACTGCGGATTTCGGCCTGGGTGTTGGCTGTCTTGTTGGCTTGGATGTTGAAGAGCGACATGTGCATCCAGGTATGCGGCTTAATCAGTCTGTTGTGCGGCTTGGTTGGCATATAAAAAAGGATGTCTGGCCTGGCAAAACGGACTGAGCAGACTGCGGTTTGCGAGCTGTAGGCAGTGCACTATTCAGTGGCCTGTGGGTTGCAAGCTTGTGTTAATCGGTGGATTGGGTGCCTTATCCGCGGGAGGATTGCGGACTGGCGTGTCCGCGGTGTCCGTTATGGCGGACTGGCCTTAGAGTTAGGTTGTGGCCCTTTGTAAGACCCCCAGGTCCGAGGATCCCAAAACACGGCACGAAGGTGGGGTCTTATGCCCGGAACAGCCGCCTTGCGGTAGCATTAGCACACGGGCTAACCTGTACCACAAGACGCCTATTCTGCCGGCTATAAAAATATCAATATAACATGCCAACCCAACCAAAATATAAGCAAGACAAGTCAATCCACACTAAGCATATAAGTCCAAATAGTATATTAAGAGAAGCTAAAACATGCTTCTACAATATCAGAGTACAATAATAAGAGTTACCCAAACGGGCTACATCAAATCTCACAACACTCACATCTGTGACCGACAGTATCGATGACACTGTCCCTTCAGGCCCTGTCATCCTGGCCTAGCTGTCCTGCTGTGTAGTCTGCAGCTGCTCTACCTGTGGCATGACCTCCTAAAAGGAACACGTAGCAACCGTTAGTCGAAATGACTATGTGTATGTGGCTTCACATCCGCTCCCCCGGCGACTCCTCGGCACCGGGCAGAGAGAAGGAACAAGAGTTATATATATATATATATATATATATACACACACACACATGCAGGTAATAAACAAGTACAAGCAGGTGGAATATTACATGAAAAACATTATTATAAGCTAGCAGTTCTACTTGTGTAACAACAGTATATCTAGCAGTTCTACTTGAGCTATAGCAAACTAACAAGTACAAGTACATCAGGAAAGTAACTTAACTTATAAGAATGCCCATACAAACTTATAAGTTAAGGATCGGGTTACATAAAGGTAACTCATCGTATAAGAGCGCCCATACAAACTTATACGATAAGGATCTTGTTGTGCAATGTTATGAAATGCTATGTATGTTATGCAATGACTCACCCATGATCACACACATACAATTGCTATGTCGACACAGACTATAGTTCCCACTTTTCGAGAAGGTAGCTAACCTATCAGGCATCAGCTGCCGTGGCCAGGCGGTGACAGTAGAACGGGCACTTCAACTACTAGGCGGGACTCTACACTGCTTCACCTAGGCCTCCGTATGCCTCAACGCTAAGAACACAACAGCAGAGCCCATGCGTACTATGACCCAACATGAGCCTCGGGTAGATGTGCACCGAGGACCAAGCCCCGAACTGACCTTATGTGACCCGGAAGGAGCCTCGGAAGTAAGCACGTGGACCAAGCCCAACCGTTCACTTGGCACAGAAGGAGCCCCGAGACATGAACCTCGAGGACCAAGCCCAACCGCCCAAAGTATAATTGTCAACTCCCGTCGGTGTGACGATCGGCGAACCCGTAGACCCGCCACACTATCCTTAACCCAGGATTATAACACCGCGTGTCGACTCACACCACATGCAATTTCACACCACCGTGGCATAGAAGGGGCCTCGGAAGAAGGCACGATGACACAGCCCAACCATCCATCTATACCTTATCTCAACACAAACCAAACAAGTGATGGTCAACACCGCACTTATATCCTTTCACAATATTACCCGTAGGGAGACGACGCTCTAAGTATTGGATTACTAAACTCATTCCATTAGTCAAACATACTCATGGACATAATTTATTCCTCTACATGACTTTCCAAATGATGACAACATAATATAAACATGATGCGCATATAAAGATCTATCAATCTTTCCAAATGATAACAACATATTATAAACATGATGCGCGTATAAAGATCCATCAATCTTTCCAAATGATAACAACATATTATAAATATGATGCGCACAAATAACAATCTATCAATTTCTATCAAGTCAATTCGTTTAAATAAGCTTGCTTCAGAATTTGATTATATGAAATCTGATTAATAAACTTCATCAATCATGCAACTAAAATGATTAATCATAAAAGAGTTCATCCAAGCCAAGTAACTTGCAATATCAATTCCACCGAATCCAAATCCATATTATATAAAACCCAGAATTTAAGTGCAGAGTAAATCTGGACTGCAACTTCGACCGAAGATTCCCAAAGCTACAGGAATCCGGTGAAGACGTGTAACCCATCGATGGAAAGGTCTTTCCATGGGCTACAACTTTCGTATTCAGATCTCAATCCAGATTTGACATTATCCTATTTGAAATCAGACTTGAAGTCCACTGCGTACAGAACACAATCTCTGCATGCAGGATTTACCGGATGTCATGTTTGTTCAGACGTTCCCATGGCTACAGACTTCGCATGAAAACGTGCAACCACTCGTTGGAAAGGTATTTTCAAGGGCTTCAACTTTTATGTTTAGCGGAAAGCCCAAATCTGGACATATTATTCATGAAAATGGCCTAGCAGATCGCTGCACGCCGAATACAGATTCCGCACGCATCTTGAGGCGGAATGAACAGCATCGGTTCATCTTCCTCCTCAAGTCGATCCTCTCAGATCATCTCCAGAAATTCATCCACCCTTATTCACCCTCATGAGGCCTTTTTACTTCATGAAACCATCCCCCATCTCCACATAGAAGATTGGAGAGGTTGAAGACACCACTAACTAAGAGCATAAGCCCTGGATTGGCCTCACCCTAGAGAAAGCATCTTCTCACATGTCAAGACTCTTTTGAGTCGACGTCTCGCCTAGATATCTACAGATCTAGCACCAAGGGAGAGGGTAGGAAGCTCACTTCGGTTGCAGCGGTACCACCATTTCCGGCCATTGATCGTGTAGTCCTTCGCGGCGGCATCTCCTCCATCACGGCGATGGAGGATTTTTCCCTCCCTAGAACTTGCTCCTATAGTTCTCTTTCTACAGAAGTTTTCTCAGAAAATTGGGCTGGAAAGAGAAGTGAAACTGCTAGGGTTTTCTAAGCCCCTTTAAAGTGAAACGCCATCGGTTACGCCAATTGTCACGCCCGTGACATGGGCCGTGACCCCTATCAATTACTGAGAATTCGTCAAACTCAACTAAAATCATCAATCGGAGAACACGCCCCGGTCTCGCCCATGGTCACGCCCATGGTCACGCCCATGACACCGGGCATGACCCTTATCAACTACTCGAGGACTCGTCGAACTCAACCAAAATCGTCGAACGGAGGAAATTCGTCAATCTCGGCACCACGATCTCCGATCTTGACACGCTACGTCGAGTTTAACTCGACACACTGACACATTGGTAGGGACATGCCCGTGTATCTACCTGTGTCATATAATTCGTCGATCTCGACACATCTCGTCGAGTTCAGCTCGACGCACATGCAATCACATGGGTAGGGACACGCCCGTGTCTCTACCCGTGTCACATTCACACTGGTAGTGACACGCCCGTGTCACTACATGTGTCCTTCTCTGGACACACTCGAGCCGTCGACTCGTGAGACGGGCTCACACACACGGGTAGGGACACGCCTGTGTCTCTACCCGTATCCTTCTCTGCACTGATTTCTCCACTATTCACATGTGCGATACGGGATGTTACAAATCCTATAAACAAAATAAAAGATTTCGTCCCCAAAATCTGGCTTGGGCTAGGGGAGAAAAGCATAATAGGAAAATCAACATATGCTTTTAAATAAAATTACCTTGAGAAAACAACTCCGGGTAGCGTTGCTGCATCAAATCCATTAGCTCTCATGTATATTCCTCCTTCCCATGATTAGACCATAACACTTTCACCAAGGGAACACTTTTGCGGCACAACATTCTTATCTCTCTATCTACGATGCGCAACGGCTCCAGTCGCACCGACCTATCAGACGCCACAGCACCATCGGTTATGGGGATGTATTGATCGGGCCGCAACAACGCCTTCCGAAGTGACGACACAAGGAACACGTCGTGGAGGTTTTCTAGCTCTGGCGGCAACTCCAACCGATAGGCCAACGGGCCCATCCTTTCCAATATGGTATAAGGCCCAACATACCTTGGGCTGAGCTTCTTCACACCACGCACACGTGACACTCCATGCATCGATCGAATTTTCAGGAACACCTTATCACCCACTTGGAACTCCACCATCCGGTGCTTTGCGTTATAGTACTTTGCCTGCCGACTTTGAGCCTCCAACATGCGATCCCGTATTAATCTGACTGCCGCATCAGTATCATCTATATATTCATTTCCCAATGCCTTCGGATCTTCATCCTGCACCCAAGACAAGGGAGTCCTGCACCTTCTTCCGTAAAGTGCTTCATGGGGTGCCATACTGATGCTCGCCTGATGGCTATTATTCTAGGAGAATTCCACTAGGGGAAAGAGTCTTTCCCACGGCTCTCCTCTATCCAGCACACAACCTCAATAAATCCTCTAGTGTTCTGATGGTCTGCTCAGACTACCCGTCCGTCTAATGGTGGAATACAGTACTAAAGGTTAGGCTCGAGCAAAAATACGCCTGCACCGCCTTCCACTCCTTGGAAGTAAACTGACAATCCCGATCCGAAATAATTGTCTTGGGCACGCCATGATACCGTACAAACTGCTCCACAAAGAGGCATACTAAAACCTCCACGTGTGCTTACTTCTTCATTGGAATGAACCGGGACACCTTTGTCAGTCGATCAACAATAACCCACACTGAGCCATTCCCGGAGCGGGAGCGAGGTAGCCCATGGACGAAGTCCACTGAGATATCCTCAAACTTCCAATCGGGGATGGGCAACGACTGCAACAAACCACCAAGACTCTTACATTCGGCCTTCACCCTTTGACAAGCTTTGCAATGTGTAACATAGTAACAAACATCCTTCTTCATTCCCAACCAGCACATGGTCTTCCATAAGCCGGCGTACATCTTGGAAATACCCGGGTGTATAAAATATTGAGAGCAATGTGCCTCTCTGAATATATCCTCCCGGATTTTGCCTCCCTTGGGAAAATAGAGCCGGCCACAAAAATAAACGAGGATGTCTTTTATTGTGTACTCATCGGTGGTCCCATCTTCAATTGCCTTGATTGCCGGGGCCAAGGCCGCATCAATTCCTTGCACCACCCGAATCCGGTCCCGGATATCACAAACTTTGTTCATGCTTGCCAAATACTCCGCATACTCCGCCGAAGGAGCCTTGAATACCAAAGTAATATCCATCTCCTCAATCATCTGAGCCAACTCCATACTCATCAACCGAGACTCTTGGCTAGAGCCTGGCACTTTTCTACTCAATGCATCGGCTACCGAGTTCTCTTTCTCGGGGTGGTAGTTCATGGTGAACTCGTAGTCGCATAGAAATTCCAACCACCACCGTTGTCTCAGGTTCAACTCCTTCTGAGTGTGGACATACTTCAAGTTTTTGTGATCGGAAAAGATCTTGCAGTGGACGCCATATAGATAATGTATCCAGACCTTCAAAGCGAACACTACTGCTCCCAACTCCAAATCATGGACCGGGTATTTAATTTAATATTTCTTTAACTGTCTTAAAACATATGCGATCACGTGCCTGTGCTGCATCAGCACCGCTCCCATCCCTTGATACGATGCGTCGGTGTAAACCTGAAATCCTTCCTTCCCAGACGGAAGTGTAAGGATGGGGGCGGAGGTAAGCTTATCCTTCAGCTCTTGGAACGCCGCTTCATATTGGGGACTCCACTCAAATGGCACACCTTTCTCCGTCAAAGAAGTAAGAGGAAGGGAAATCTTGGAGAATCCTTTCACGAACTTGTAGTAGTACACAACAACTACAAGAAAGCTTTGTATATCGGTTGCCGACTTCAAGGGCGACCACTCCTTCACGGCCCGCACCTTTGCTGGATCCACCGCTAATCCTGCTCCACTGATCACATGCCCAAAGAAAGCAACCTCCTTAAGCCAGAATTCACACTTGCAAAACTTGGCGTACAAGGCATGCTCCTTCAATTTCTTCAACACCAAGGTAAGGTGCTCGATATGCTCCTCCTCCGTCTTTGAGTATACCAAGATGTCGTCGATGAAAACAATGATGAAGATGTCCAAATATGGCTCAAACACCTTGTTCATCAGACTCATAAAGGCCGAAGGGGCATTTGTGAGCCCAAACGGCATTATCGTGAACTCATACAAACTATATCTTGAACTGAAGGCTGTTTTCTGGATGTCCCCTTCTTGTATCCTCAACTGATAGTATCCAGAGTGCAAATCCAGTTTAGAAAAACAATGTGCTCCCACTAGTTGATCGAACAACTCATCGATCTGAGGTAGCGGATAAGTGTTCCGCACCGTCAACCGATTGAGTTTCCGATAATCTATGCACAAACGCAGGGTTCCATCCTTCTTCTTCACGAACAGTACAGGGGCTCCCCAGGGTGACGAACTGGGGCGAATGAATCCTGACTCCACCAGTTCTTGCAATTGAACTCTAAACTCCGCGAGTTCCTTCGGGGCCATTCGGTAAGGGGCCTTAGATACAGGCTTGGCAACCGGTACTAGATTAATCTGGAAATCAACTTCCCTATGCGGGGGAAATCCTGGTAGTTTAACAGGAAATACCTCGAGGAATTCCCGCACTACCCGTACATCTTTTATTTCCAACGCTACCTCCTTCAACTCGAACCAGATCATGAAGACCTCATCCCCCTTCATATGGGCTTTTACAGCCTTTACGGAAGATAGCATCATACGAGGCGCGAAGCAAATACCATGGAAGATGACGTCGGAGTCTCCATGTCTCAAATAGATTTGCTTCTCTGCGCAGTCGATCCTCGCGAAGTGCCAGTCCAACCACGCCATGCCCAAAATGATGTCGAACTCCGACATTCTCAGGACCGTGGCCGGAGTATCAAAGGTCTTTCCATCAATGAATAACTCCAACTCGCACTATGCGGTTGCGATCATCTCCGAGCGGTCCGAAAGGCGCACTCGTCGGGCTATTTCAGTGAAATATTTCACACCCTCTATGCCTTTAATGAAATCATCGGACACAAAGTAGTGTGAGGCACCGGTATCGAATCGAGTGTTTGCTGTTTTCTCACTAACCATTATGCCTAAGCATCAAAATTGTGAAGGCTCAAGCCAGATTCCTAGAAAAACTTAGGCAGACAAAGGACGAATGCTTAATTCCTTCCTCGTAGTCCTCGTCCGTGAGCTGGGTCCTGCTTCAATTACTCCTTCGGCGAGTCTCTTAACCCTTGTCTGAACACCCAAAAGACCCGCTTCCAACCACTTTACCATATCCATTATCTCCACCAAGCTCAAGTCTCCAATAAACAAAAGTGGTTGCCCAAGGAAATTTGCCAAGTCTATTATCTCCGTTAGATTCAAAATCCGCTATAAACAAAAGTGCTTGCCCTAGGGGATCTCGCAAGACTTTATACCATAGTTTTACATACTTGGGGTCATCCAAACTTTGAAGATCGACGTATAAAAGTATGTACCTAAGGTCAGGTTGGCTAATCGTAGGGTCAAAGTTGGACATACCTAGTGTGAATTACATATAGGCACACCACTGCTTCCGCTAAGTCAGTTTGTCCGCAAACTGACTAATCGAACGGGGGTGGTTCCATTGTTGAAAGTTAGTTGAGGATCGTGGCAAACTGATACCATTTGTAAGACCCCCCAGGTCCGAGGATCCCAAAACACGGCACGAAGGGGGGGGTCTTATGCCTGGAACAGCCGTCTTGCGGTAGCATTAGCACACGGGCTAACCTGTACCACAAGACGCCTATTCCGCCGGCTACAACAATATCAATATAACATGCCAACCCAACCAAAATATAAGCAAGAGAAGTCAATCCACACTAAGCATATAAGTCCAAATAGTATATTAAGAGAAGCTAAAACATGCTTCTACAATATCAGAGTACAATTATAAGAGTTGCCCAAACGGGCTACATCAAATCTCACAACACTCACATCTGTGACCGACGGTATCGACGACACTGTCCCTTCAGGCCCTGTCATCCTAGCCTGGCTGTCCTGCTGCGTAGTCTGCGGTTGCTCTGCCTGTGGCATGACCTCCTAAAAGGAAGACGTAACAACCGTTAGTCGAAACGAGTAAGTGGCTTCACATCCGCTCCCCTGGCGACTCCTCGGCACCGGGTGGAGAGAAGGAACAAGAGTAATATATATATATGCAGGTAATAAATAGGTACAAGGAGGTGGAATAGTACATGAAAAACATTATTATAAGCTAGCAGTTCTACTTGTGTAACAACAGTATATCTAGCAGTTCTACTTAAGCTATAACAAACTAACAAGTGTAAGTACAGCAGGAAAGTAACTTAATTTATAAGTATGCCCATACAAACTTATAATTTAAGGATCGGGTTACATAAAGGTAACTCATCGTATAAGAGTGCCCATACAAACTTATACGATAAGGATCTTGTTGTGCAATATTATGAAATGCTATGTATGATATGCAATCACTCACCCATGATCACGCACAAGCAATTGTTATGTCGACACAGACTATAGTTCACACTTTTCGAGCAGGTAGCTAACCTCTCAGGCATCAGCCGCCGTGGCCAGGCGGTGACAGTAGAACGACACTTCTACTACTAAGCGGGCCTCCACACTGCTTCACCTAGGAAGTCTCCTATGGCGGCTTGCTCTCTGTGGCGCTTGTTCTGTCCTCCTGTTGGTTGTCGGGCGATTAGCTGGCTTGTCTAACCGCACGGCCTGTCCGGTTTGCCTTTTTGTAAAGCCGCATATACTTGTAAACTTTTAGTCCCACATTTCCTAATTGTAATCTCTCTCATCTCCTCCATTATATAAAAGGGAGTCTATACCATTGTAATTGATACCTTTTTTGGATAATAAAGTTTGCATTACTTCAATTTTTCGGTCTGCTTTTTCCTGTTCGCACATCAACCTAAATTGCTTAGAGGGGGGGGGGGGGTGAATAAGTGAGTCCTGCGAATTTTTGTGGAATAAAAATTACTGGAAAGAAAACACATAGAAACGCAGAGATTTATATTGGTTCCCCGAGTTAGGTATGTCCACTGTCCCACCTCGCATATTTACCATAAAGGTCTAGATTCGGCTACTTCACTTTTATCTCAGATTCTTCTAATCTTACACCTCGGAGCCTCAACTCCTACAACTCGGAGACAATGCTCCTACAACTCGGAGACAACGCTCCTACAACTCGATCCTAAAATAAGGATCTACAACTTGTATGGAAAACCTCCTACAATATTGAAAAAATATTTACAATAATATATTAAAACTAATCATCTACAGATCTGAACACTTTGGTCTTTCTTTCCTCCGAAAAGTGAAACTTGAAAATCTTGAAGAGAAAGAAAATCTGAAATCTCTGAAGGCTCGATCTGAACAAAAAATCCACTAAATCTGAATGGATCCTAAACCTTTTGAGAATAGAGATCTAGTCGACACATGTAGAAGATGATCGGATCATGCGTCGTTGACGTTGGGTGAAAGAGACTCGCGAAGTGCGAGAACAATACCTGACGGGTCCCTTTTTGGAATGTCTCGATTTGAGCGTATATGCACGATTAGGGTTGAATGAAATCCACCCTGAATATTTATAGAGATCCTTCTTCTTCAATGACTAGAAATCTCATCCAAATAAAGAAATCGCAGAACACTGTATATGGCAGTCGGGAACGAGCCGAGTCAGAAATTTGAAAATAGAAGAAATAAACACTAAGTATAATTCGTCGAGTATCGGCGTGTATATAAGGGTATACTCATCGAACTACTTCAAAACTCTACAAAAACACGTAGACAAATCCATCACATTCGAATAGACAACTCAACGCCTTCCCGAAGATCTACTCGACGAATCCGACGAGTATCAGCTAGTTCACTCAATGAATTTGACGAGTATAGGATAGTTCACTCGACACTTTCGATGCCAATCAGCTAGCTTAATCGGCGCATTCGACGAATATAACTTAGATAAATCCATATAAGTAAATTCGTGAAGTCTCGACGAATTCGTCTTGTATAGACATATATATTTGATGAATTCAATGAGTATTGATAGATATACTCGACGAATTCGACAAGTATACATCAAGATGCTCAACGATTTGTACTTGACTGATTTCCAAAAGTTTATAGATTATTCCCTAAGTAAATGCGACGTATTCGACGAGTGCTAGCAAGAATACACGATTAATTCAACGAGTATTCATGGGTATACTCGAAAAATTCAACGAACATTCACTACTATACTCGACAAATTTTACTTAGAGAAAAATTATTTTCATCTGAAAGCAGCAACTTATCCTTCCTTGAATCTCCTAGTATACTTGAATCAGAAGTACACCCCAATAGAGAGAATACCCGTAATTCAACACATTTGCCTACACAATGAAAGATTACATTATATAGTCCCGTGTTTCATGTAACAGTCCAAATTTCGGAAACAGGAATTTTTGGGTGACACGGCCTGGGACACGGGCGTGTCCCAGGGCGTGTCAGCTGACACGGCCTGCGACACGGGCGTGTCGCAGGGCGTGTCGAGGTTGTGTCAACGATCGGGCTTTGTCTCGACGATTTTTCGCTCGTCGATGTGTCGAGAGGAGGCACACGGCCCAGGACACGGGCGTGTCCAGGGCCGTGTCACGTGCTCGACGACTTTATCTCGACGATCGTCGAGTATCGAGACGTGTGAATGTCGAGTGTCGAGAAGTTGCACACGGCCTGTGACACGGGCGTGTCACAGGGCGTGTCAAATCGGGTCGACGAACTCAGCCCGCCGAAGGATTTCGACAGGGCGTGTCTTTGTGCCGTGTCAGGGCACACGTCCTGGGACACGGGCGTGTCACAGGCCGTGTGAAGTCTCGGGATGATTTGGGATTTTTTTCGCCCAGGCACACGGCCACAGACACGGGCGTGTTCGAAGGCATGTTGGTGATACGGCCCATGACACGGGCGTGTTCCATGGGCATGTCACTGGTTTGCATAAGTCGGTTGACCACCGCTTGAGGCACACGGCCTGGCACACGGCCGTGTCCGATGCCGTGTCGGGTCAAAATTTGTGTTTTTGGCAAAATTGTGGCCGTCCATTCTTTCAGCTGGGATCCAAGGGCTGAAGCCTCTTCCTCTTTTTCCTAAAGGCCGAAATCAGAGAAATGATTCTCATTTCCTTGGCCTCAATCTTTCTTCAAGTTAAGAGAGAAAGAGAGAGAGAAAGGAGGAGGAAGAGGAAAGGGGGCTGCTGCTGGTGGTGCTGCGGTTTACCGACAAGAGTTCCGAAGCCGGTGTTGCGGAGGAAACGATCTTGCGAGGCTTGCAAGCTATCTTTGAGTCCATGGCACCAAAGCGGTCGTCAAGGGTAACGACTTTTCTTCCTAGCCATATGAAGGCTTCTTTTTGGCATAGCTTTGTGATTTCCCCCACCAAGAGGTGGCTGATTTTGGAAATCTTTGGGTGGATGCTTGATATCCCCTATGTTCGCATATAGATCCGGAAATGGAGTACGGAATAGGCATGCTGTGTGAAGCCCATCTGGACAGGTTGGTCTGGATTGGTGATGTTGCATACGAACCGGAGAAGACTCCGTGATAACGTGTAGGTTAAGGAGTCTGCGGGCTATGCCTGCGAAAAGGAGTAGCAGGAAGTACTGGGGTGGTAGCCCAGGAAAAATAGCCATGTGATGTTTTTGGGTCCAACCTGTGAATGAGGCACAGGAAGTACTGCTGTGACCAGTAAATGCCCTTTTGTGATGCTTGATGTCGTAGGGTGTCCACCTGTGAAGCGAGTAACAGGAAGTACTGGCATGATAGCCAGGAAAGACCCCGGACATTTGTGCTTGTGCGGTGTCCACCTGTGAAGAGAGTCACAAGCAGTACTGGGAGGCCCAAGAAAGACCCGATGTTGTGCTAAGGAAATGGGTATCGAGATATGCCCAGGCTTGAATGCCAGGAACAGGATTGGTGAGACTGACCCGCGCCTTTGATATAGCCATGAGTACGCTGTACTCGGAGAAGGCAAGGCGATTTGAGCAACGGGGGGTGGAGGATCCGACCTGCGCTATGTCCGTCCGATGTGAGACCAAAGGTGCGGTCTGTTGGAGCGCATAGCAAGAGTCTTCGGCCTGCGCGCCATGACACAATGGGGGGCTACGGGCCATCCCGGTGTTGGAAGACTAACTCCGGCTGCACGCCATGGAGTAAATGCTCAAGAGATTTACCGTTGGTTTATGACCCTGATACGGTGGTGGGCAAGAGATTTGTCGGAACACCAAGAATGTGACCTGAGTGCACGGACCGTTGGGCCGGGTGGCGAACGGTTGTGATGGCTTGTGTGCGTGAAAGCACATTTTAATGTTATATATTGCCATCCTTGTGATTTGCTATGCCTGCAGGGAAGGATACCGCTGCCCCGAGAGAAGGGGTAGGGTCGTTATAATTTGGTCAGCTGAACGCTGACCGTTGCTTTTGTTTGCCACCGTTGGGTGGATTGTCCCTGTACAGGTGCGGGAGAGCCGAGCGGGACGCATAAAGGTTGATCTTCCTGCTGCTGTTACTGCTACTGCTGCTAGCCCTCGAAGGTTATCTGTGTTGTTGTGCGTTTTCTTTTATTGTGGCCGGCCTGCGCGCCAATTTGTTTAGGCCACTGTTTGATAGCCCTGTAAGGCCATAAGGCCAACGCTTTGTACTTATTGTAAGACATTCCTATATGGTATAAAAGGTGGAGTTTTATGTTTGGACATTCATGAGGAGTTCAAGTTGTAGTCTAGGCTTCCGTTAGAATAATTTGTGATAGGTGCGATGCGCTACTCTGGTATCATCCTGTACCTTCACCGCCTGTTTTGTGATATATCCTATGGGGCCCCGGCCGGACCTTCTAGAATATACCATATGAACGGATGTGGTTGTTACATTTTTGGTATCGGTCGTCTTGGTTTTTCCCTCTCAAAGTCGTGGCCGACTTCTTTTGTGGGGTGGAGAGCACGTGTTTGTGCAAACCACAGTCTAAGAATGAACTCCTGAATGTCCATGAGAGGAATGCATATTTGTGTGTTTGAGGAACCTGCGTGTTCTTATTTTGTGTTGTTTGCTTGGGTACGACCGCTAATGTGTGTGTCTTGTCCACCTTAGGTGACACGAAGTGGGGCTGGGCCGTCTGAGTCCCAGCGTTCTGATGAAAGTACGGCACCAGCCGCGGTGCCTACTCCTCCACCATCTGCGGAACATGTGCGTTTAGTTGCGGAGGCCTTATTTACCATGATCCAAGGCCAGCCCCTTAGGCAGGAGCAAGCGGCTGTGAGGCCAGAACAGGTGGTGGCGAGGCCTGAACCTGTAGTGGATTTGGCTCCTCGAGTGGCTGAGAAGCAACTTACGCGGTTTATGAGTTTCCATCCGCCTACGTTCTCGGGAGCGGGAACGCCGACGCAGGCTGAGGATTGTCTATCGCGCGTCAAGCGAGTGATGACGGCGATAGGAACGACGGAGCATCAGAAAGTTACTTTAGTTACCTTCTTGCTTGAAGGAGAAGCTCGATTGTGGTGGGATGAGATGGAGTTGCATCATTTGGCGGGTCGTCCGTTAACCCAAGTCTCAATGGAAGAATTCTCCCGGCTCTTCCTCGCGAAGCACCTTCCTGCGGCTCAGCGGATAGCCATGGAAAATGAATTCCAACGGTTGACCCAAGGCGATGGCAGTGTGGACGCTTATTTGCATGAATTTACTCGCTTGGGGCGGTATGCGGGTTCTATCTTTGCTGATGAACAGAGGAAGACTAATCGGTTCTATGAAGGACTGAGGGATGAGCTGAGGTTCCTTGTGTCAAGTTCTGTGAACCAAGGTTTCCAAGCGTTGGTTGACACCGCGACCGCGTTGGAAAAGGATATGAAAAGGGTGCAAGGGAAGAGAGCTTTGGCTGTGTCGCAACAGGAGTGGAAGGTGCCCCGCTCTGGGAAACCATTTTATAAGAAGAGATGGGGCAAGAAGTCCAAGCCTAGTGGACAAGCTCCTTCATCCGTTGCAACGGGAGCAACGTCAGGGGCTACCTCCAAGCCAGATACTCGGGTCTGCTTCAATTGTGGTCGAATGGGACATATTGCGCGAGATTGTCGGATGCCGCCAAAGAGTGAAAAGAAGGCGGGAGCATCTTATGTGGAAAAAGGAAAGGCGGTGGTGGATTCCTCTGTCTCGCAGGAGCAACCCCGGGTCTACAATCTTGGCCTGCAAGAGGCCATCAAGCAGAGTGACGTGGTCACAGGTATGAGTTTAGTTTTGTATATACTTTTGGTTGTATGCTTTGCTTAGTACCCCTATGTTTGCGGTTTGTATGTGTGACATGTTTGTCATAGGCTTTGTTATGATTCGGAACACGCTGGCACGAGCACTGTTTGATACAGGTGCATCGCATTCTTTTCTGTCTAGTGAGTTTATGACGCGGCTTGGGATACCCAGTCGTGCAAAGACAGATAGCGTCAGAGTGGTGTTGCCGAATGGCTGTTGGATGCTTGCGGATCAAGCTTGCGATGTGGCGGTTCAATTAGGAAGTCGGGATTTTTGTTTAACTGCATTTGTTTTGCCAATATCGGAATTTGACGTGATTTTTGGGATGGATTGGCTTGAGGAGCAGCATGCTATGATTAATTGTCAGTCCAAAGAAATCACGTTGGGCCAGAATACCGAACAGGAGACAAAGTTCGCGGGTATGCGAGGAGTGGGCGGGACATTGATGTCTGCACTCCAGGTAGTCAAGGCTGTTCGGAAGGGTGCGGAGTGTTACTTTGCACTAATTCAGGCTGTTGAGCCTAAGGCCAGTTTGTGCGAGGTTCCGATTGTGGCAGAATTTACCGATGTGTTTCCCACGGATCTCCCTGGGCTACCACCCCAGCGGGAGATTGACTTCACGATCGAGTTGGTGTTAGGTGCGAAACCTGTGGCCCGCTCGCCATATCGCGTTGCGCCAAAAGAGATGGCTGAATTGAAGGTTCAACTCCAAGAAATATTGGAGCAAGGTTATATACGCCCATGTATGTCACCTTGGAGCGCGCCTGTGCTTTTTGTAAATAAGAAAGGCGGTGGGTTGCGGTTGTGTATCGATTACCGTGAACTGAATAAGCTGACCGAGAAGAATAAGTATCTGATACCCCGGATTGATGAGTTGTTCGATCAACTGGTGGGATCGACCGTCTATTCGAAGTTGGACCTGAAGTCTGGTTATTACCAGTTAAGAATTCGGGAAGGTGACATTCCCAAAACCGCATTTGGAACGCGTTATGGGCACTATGAGTTCACAGTCATGCCATTTGGACTGTGCAATGCGCCCTCGGTGTTTATGGATCTGATGCACCGTATTTTTTCGCGAGTACCTGGATTTGTTTGTGATAGTGTTCATTGATGACATCCTGGTGTACTCAAAGTCCAAAGCTGAACATGAGATTCACTTGCGGTTGGTGTTGAACACGTTGATGCAAAATCAGCTCTATGGCAAGTTCTCGAAGTGCGAGTTTTGGCTATCGTCAGTGGCATTTTTGGGCCATGTGGTGAGTGGAGCGGGTATTGCAGTGGATCCAGCGAAGATAAGGGCCATACAAGAGTGGCCAATGTTGTCTTCTGTGACCGAGGTCAGGAGTTTTCTTGGACTTGCGGGCTACTATAGAAGATTTGTGGAAAACTTCTCGCGGATCGCTTTGCCTCTAACCACACTGATGCGAAAAGATCAAAAGTTCGTTTGGACGCCAGAGTGCGCACGAGCTTTTGAAGAGCTGAAGGTTCGGTTGACCACGACGCCGGTGTTGTCTTCGCCACGTGGAACCGACGGATTTGTGATTTATAGTGATGCCTCAGGGAGCGGCTTAGGCTGCGTTCTTCTGCAGAATGGAAAGGTTATTGCTTATGGCTCACGCCAGCTGAAGGTGCACGAGCGAAATTATCCCGTCCATGATTTGGAACTAGCGGCGGTGATTTTTGCACTCAAGTTGTGGCGACACTACCTTTATGGAGTGAAGGTGGAGACTATACTGATCATAAGAGCCTAAAGTATCTTTTAGAGCAGAAAGACTTGAACATGCGACAACGAAGGTGGTTGGAGTTCCTTGGGGACTACACTTTCGAGATTCACTATACGCCCGGGAAGGGGAATGTTGTCGCAGATGCCTTGAGTCGGCGGGTTCCGGCTAGAGCGAATTGGTTACAAAGGCATGGTAAACGCCTTATCCAGGTGTTGGAGGCGTTAGAGATCTATTGTGTTGACAAGAATTCCACTGCCACTGCATGTTTGAACTGGGTCGAGGTGCAATGTGACCTTGCGGACCGAGTTCGACGGGCAACGAAGTTGGATGACGATCTCTTACGCTATGTGAATGAAGGGCCAGAGGGCAAATTCACCTGGATTGACGGTCTTTTGCGAAAAGAGGGCCGTTTGTGCGTCCCGAATGTGGGGAAATTGAGGGAAGAACTCATGTATGAAGCGCATTTTACAAAGTATTCCTTTCACCCCGGGAGCACAAAGATGTTCAACGATATGAAGAAGCTTTTCTGGTGGCCAGGGCTCAAGAAAGATGTTGCCCTTTATGTAGCCAAATGTCAAACATGTGCGTTAGTGAAGGCGGAATGCCAAAAGCTGGGCGGTTATCTAAAGTCATTACCAATCCCAGAGTGGAAATTTGATGATATTTCCATGGATTTTGTGCACGGGTTGCCAAGATCGCAGCGAGGAAATGATTCTATTTGGGTGATTGTTGACCGGCTAACTAAAGTGGCACATTTTCTCCCGAATAGGCGGGATGATTCAGTTGAAAGTTTGGCAAAGTTATATGTTGACCAGATTATGCGGCTTCACGGTGTTCCTCGGAGCATCGTAAGTGATCGATATGGGCGATTCATGTCAAAAGATTGGAGGCTAGTTCACCGACTGTTGGGCACGAAGTTGACTTTCAGTACGGCCTTTCATCCCCAAACGGATGGCCAAACTGAACGTACCAACAGAACAATGGAGGACATGCTCCGAATGTGCGCCCTTGACTTCGGAAAGAGATGGGAAGAGCATCTCTATATGGTCGAGTTTGCATATAATAACGGCTACCAGGCAAGCATTGGGATGGCACCATATGAAGCTCTATATGGAAGGAAGTGTCGCACTCCCTTGGCATGGATAGAAGCGGGCGAAGCTCGGGTTGTTAAACCAAATGAGGTTGAGGAAGCAAACTCAACCATACGGACGATTCGAGAACGATTGCTGATTGCTCAAGATCGACAAGCGAAGTACTACAACGCCAAGCACCGGAACGTGGAATTTGCGATTGGCGATTGGGTCTACTTGAAGATCAAGCCATTCAAAGGTGTCTCCAGGATTCGACGATGGAAAAAGTTGAGTCCAAGATTTTTGGGTCCTTTTGAAGTGGTTGAGCGAGTGGGCGAAGCGGCTTATCGGCTAGCTCTGTCGGCGGACTTGGGTGGGTTGCATGATGTCTTTCACATCTCGGTGCTTCGGAAGGCCGTGAAAGATCCAGCTCAAGTGATCGCGGATGATCGTGTGCCGGTGGAGTATGGGCTAACAACGAAAGTTAGACCCATTCAGATCGAAGATCGAGCCTAGAAACAGTTGCGGAACAAGACGGTCGGCATGGTGAAAGTCCGGTGGGACAACTGCGGCCGTGAAGAACTGACATGGGAGCGCGAGCAAACCATGCGCGAAGAGTTCCCTGAGCTGTTTGTGTAATCTAGAGGATGTTATAACATAACATTTTGTATGTTGTAACATATTGCTTGCTGTTTCCTGTTGCCTTCCTATGTCTGAATTTCGAGGACGAAATTTCCTGTAGGAGGGGAGGATTGTAACAGTCCAAATTTGGGAAACAGGAATTTTTGTATGACACGGCCTGGGACACGGGCGTGTCACAGGGCGTGTCAGCTGACACGGCCTGCGACACGGGCGTGTCGCAGGGCGTGTCGAGGTTGTGTCGACGATCGGGCTTTGTCTCGACGATTTTTCGCTCGACGATGTATCGAGAGGAGGCACACGACCCAGGACACGGGCGTGTCCAAGGCCATGTCGCGTGCTCGACGACTTTATCTTGACGATCGTCGAGTGTCGAGACGTGTGAATGTCGAGTGTCGAGAAGTTATACACGGCCTGTGACACGGGCGTGTCACAGGGCGTGTCAAATCGGGTCGACGAACTCAGCCCGCCGAAGGATTTCGACAGGGCGTGTCTTTGTGCCGTGTCAGGGCACACGGCCTGGGACACGGGCGTGTCACAGGCCGTGTGAAGTCTCGGGATGATTTGGGATTTTTTTTCGCCCAGGCACACGGCCACAGACACGGGCGTGTTCGAAGGCGTGTTGGTGACACGGCCCATGACACGGGCGTGTTCCATGGGCGTGTCACTGGTTTGGATAAGTCGGTTGACCACCGCTTGAGGCACACGGCCTGGCACACGGCCGTGTCCGATGCCGTGTCGGGTCAAAATCTGTGTTTTTGGCAAAATCGTGGCCGTCCATTCTTTCAGCTGGGATCCAAGGGCTGAAGCCTCTTCCTCTTTTTCCTAAAGGCCGAAATCAGAGAAATGATTCTCATTTCCTTGGCCTTAATCTTTCTTCAAGTTAAGAGAGAAAGAGAGAGAGAAAGGAGGAGGAAGAGGAAAGGGGGCTGCTGCTGGTGGTGCTGCGGTTTACCGACAAGAGTTCCGAAGCCGGCGTTGCGGAGGAAACGATCTTGCGAGGCTTGCAAGCTAGCTTTGAGTCCATGGCACCAAAGCGGTCGTCAAGGGTAACGACTCTTCTTCCTAGCCATATGAAGGCTTCTTTTTGGCATAGCTTTGTGATTTCCCCCACCAAGAGGTGGCTGATTTTGGAAATCTTTGGGTAGATGCTTGATATCCCCTTTGTTCGCATATAGATCCGGAAATGGAGTACGGAATAGGCATGCTGTGTGAAGCCCATCTGGACAGGTTGGTCTGGATTGGTGATGTTGCATACGAACCGGAGAAGACTCCGTGATAACATGTAGGTTAAGGAGTCTGCGGGCTATGCCTGCAAAAAGGAGTAGCAGGAAGTACTGGGGTGGTAGCCCAGGAGAAATAGCCATGTGATGTTTTTGGGTCCAACCTGTGAATGAGGCACATGAAGTACTGGTGTGACCAGGAAATGCCCTTTTGTGATGCTTGATGTCGTAGGGTGTCCACCTGTGAAGCGAGTAACAGGAAGTACTGGCATGATAGCCAGGAAAGACCCCTGACATTTGTGCTTGTGCGGTGTCCACCTGTGAAGAGAGTCACAGGCAGTACTGGGAGGCCCAGGAAAGACCCGCTGTTGTGCTAAGGAAATGGGTATCGAGATATGCCCAGGCTTGAATGCCAGGAACAGGATTGGTGAGACCGACCCGCGCCTTTGATATAACCATGAGTACGCTGTACTCGGAGAAGGCAAGGCGATTTGAGTAACGGGGGGTGGAGGATCCGACCTGCGCTATGTCCGTCCGATGTGAGACCAAAGGTGCGGTCTGTTGTAGCGCATAGCAAGAGTCTTCGGCCTGCGCGCCATGACACAATGGGGGGCTACGGGCCATCCCGGTGTAGGAAGACTAACTCCGGCTGCACGCCATGGAGTAAATGCTCAAGAGATTTACCGTTGGGTTATGACCCTGATACGGTGGTGGGCAAGAGATTTGCCGGAACACCAAGAATGTGCCCTGAGTGCACGGACCGTTGGGCCGGGTGGCGAACGGTTGTGATGGCTTGTGTGCGTGAAAGCACATTTTAATGCTATATATTGTCATCCTTGTGATTTGCTATGCCTGCAGGGAAGGATACCGCTGCCCCGAGAGAAGGGGTAGGGTCGTTATAATTTGGTCAGCTGAACGCTGACCGTTGCTTTTGTTTGCCACCGTTGGGTGGATTGTCCATGTACAGGTGCGGGAGAGCCGAGCGGGATGCATAGAGGTTGATGTTCCTGCTGCTGTTACTGCTACTGCTGCTAGCCCTCGAAGGCTATCTGTGTTGTTGTGCGTTTTCTTTTATTGTGGCCGGCCTGCGTGCCAATTTGTTTAGGCCACTGTTTGATAGCCCTGTAAGGCCATAAGGCCAACGCTTTGTACTTATTGTAAGACATTCCTATATGGTATAAAATGTGGAGTTTTATGTTTGGACATTCATGAGGAGTTCAAGTTGTAGTCTAGGCTTCCGTTAGAATAATTTGTGATAGGTGTGATGCGCTACTCTGGTATCATCCTGTACCTTCACCGCCTGTTTTGTGATATATCCTGTGGGGCCCCGGTCGGACCTTCTAGAATATACCATATGAACGGATGGGGTTGTCACATTTCATGACACACTGTAAGCTGACATTGTGTTTTAGTTAGCAATATAGACCTGCAAGCACATGACTAGAGATGCAGCACCAAATACATACTCAATTCATCTTTGTTCAAAGGAAACTTCTTCAAATCAGGGTTAATGTAGATACAATACCCAACAGTATCTCCTAACTACTTTCAGCGGGGAGCTACATGTTAGACTCCCCCTCACTTTGATCATCATCTTCCACCATTTATTAAACATTTGTTTGTTCTAGAAAGTCCTTGCTAACCTCCTCCTTAGTTGTCATATTCTCCCTTTATATCATAGTCACTTACATCTACTTATACAGTGAAATCTTTTTGCACGAATACCTCATCATTAGTTCGTTTAGTTAGAATCACTCTCACAGTCTCCCACTCAATAGAGGCACATTTCGCCCCACCAATCTCGACCATTACGTGATGTAACTCTTCACATGGACAACTTCGATCTTCGGGATGAGGCCACGATGCAGCATGAAAGACCGCCCCCCCCCCCCTTTTCTCTTTTTCAACACCGGGGTCTTAGGACCAGAACCGATGCTTTACGGTGACACCTTCACGCCCTGAAGGGTCATTACCGCAAATCGCTGATTCTGCCGGCCGATTCAATCACAGAAAAGCAACAAAAGTAGAGTAAGCACAAAAATGGTAAAACTCTAACCAGAAGTCCACAAAATACAATCACATCAGAGTAATATAATCTCCACAAAGGGAGAGTCCACGAAATATAATGTACTGAAAATGAGGGCTTAATCCCGCTACATCAAATCCTCACTACAAAGTCACTGAAGTGGAAGCAAAATAAAACACAACTAAGGTCAGGGGCTCACAGTCCCTATCGTCTGAACTCCGGTGCTAGACTACCCCATCTCCAAGCGTGCCGACCTGCGGGACTGCTCCTCCATGCTGGGCTCCACAATCCCCTAAATGATGTGGTTCGGAAAATGTTAGTCTAAAAGACTAAGTCCTATCATCCCCCACCCCTTCCCTCATGGCCCCTAGGCACCGAGCGGAGAGGAATAAAGGGGAGGACTTGAAGGTGGAGAGTAATCAAGAAACAGATGGCAGCAGACCAATACTAGCAATTTTTATAGTACATGTGGCAGTACAGTAAAGTATGAAATATAACCTTAACCTATACGGAAACATATAAGCAAGGGATCTTTTACTGGCCTCCCATCATATAAAGAGTCTCATACCAATTTATACATTGGGGTGTCAGTTATTAACAACAATATATATAAAGAATTTAACCTTAATTTATAAACTTTTTCATACAACCTTATAGACCAAGGGATCGTTTTGCAGGGCCTATTGTATAAGCGTCCCATACCACTTATACAATAGGTGACAGGGGTTTTATTCTATGATTATGCTATGACATGCAAGTGGGTTATGATGCGATCATGCAAGTGCAACTCACCTACCCGACTCTGTGCACACAGACCTTTAGTTCCCCCTTTCTAGAGCCGAACCACCCAGGATACCTCCGTAGTGGCAGACAAAAGCGGTGGGTTGGGCCTCGCCCACCTCTAAACCAGTAAAGCACTACCAGTCAGACCTATCGTACGCCTCAACGCTGGTGCACTAAGCGGAGCTCCTGCGTACTCTTGCCGGCTGGCGCACCAGACTTCTGTTGTCGAAGTGCTAGCCACACTTGCCGAGTCAACGTACTGGTGTCGGTGCATCGACACTCCAATACTGATGACCCACCACCTTTACTTTATGCACATGCAACCTTATGTATCAGCACCGAGCCAAAGCTCCCCGGACCATCCCGTCCGTCACAAACATCAACCGAGCCAAAGCTCGCCGGGCCATCCTGCCCCTCACAAATATCAACCGAGTCAAACCAACTTCCCGAGACACCAGGGTGTGTGCAAGTGAACCCCTAATTATTCTAGTTGCTCTTTAAGATTTATCACTCCTACAGTTTACGTTAGCACAGGACTGCACAAGGCATATCCCGTGTAGGGCTCTCGAAGGCACTAGGAACTACGATGGGATTACGCCCAAAGCTCTCTTTCGCAAGGCACTTACTATTATTGGTTGCTACCCAATTTCCCTACCCATAATTAATTTACTGAATCTAGCCCTAGTGCATTAAACTCTTCTTCCTACGGGAAGGACGATCTTTCGCCGATCCCGACATCACCTAACACTAGTCAACCTCTCACTCTACAAATCCTGTCTTCCCATGATGAACTTCTATATTTACCCAAACCAGCAACCTACTAAGTATTTCAACACTTCAAAATTCATTTCCCACACTAGTTCAGTTTCCGCAGTTACTATATGCAGACCACCCTATACTATATGAGATGTATAAAGGAGCTACTCCGAATTATATTCCAAATCTCCTATAAATTTTACCAGAGGTCTATCATAACAAATTTAGTATAAAATCAGAAATTCAGAATTTTTCTATTTAATTTGATATTTATTGAATTTTCCCAAATATTTGGTCATGGGCAATTTTGAACATGAACTATATGATCTACTCAAGTAATGGCCACCAAAAAATTTTGATCACTAAATTAATAGAGATATATGACTAGATACAAATTCCCATAATTTTTCAGAAAATATTTGACCTCTAATTAATTTATCCAAAATATTTCCCTTAATCATATGTAAAGAAGGAAGTACCAAAATTATTCATCAGAAAATTATATAAAAATTACACAATCTTAATATAGTTCAGAAAAGATCATTGAACAAAAATCATAATTTTAGAGGCTTGCTAGACTCCAAAATAAATTAAATTATGTTTTCATGGGAAACCATACTTAATGAAGCAACCCTTAAAAATAATTATACAAACATTCTATAAAATGCACAGAGCTCTAAAATATAATAAAAAGTCCTCTGGCTAAATTTCATTAATTTCCAGCAAGTAATTTCTTCTTAATAAATTTCTAAGTAAATAATACAAATTACCAATTTGTTAAAGAAGTATCCAAAATAATATTCCTAAATTCATAAAAAAATCTCCAGAGCTTGTACTAATCTCAAAAACTACTCAACCCAAATCTCATCACTTTTTAAAGAGTTTTTGTGACATTTCTATCCCTAAAGGTTTTGTTCCCTAAGCTAGGGTTAGGGTTTTGAGGGGGTTTAAGGCTTCCAAATTCCCAAAACTTTTAACCAGAGAACTACACTAATCCTATGGTCCTCTCCACAAAGTTTCAAGTCAATACAAGGTCTTTAAACCCTAAAAATCCCCATTAAGGTACCTACCCTAGGGTTCTAGGGCTACCCTACACTTAACCACCCCAAATTCCATTGGAGGGTGAGTCATACTATAAAAAGTCAGTGGCTAAAAAATCAACCTCTGTTGAGGTGATTTGACAACTCAAAACCAAAGGGGATGCTTGACCTATTTAACACTAAAATGGGTCAACCTAGGGTTTGATGAATACCTAACCAAAACATCTCCAAATGAGATGAAACTTTTACCAGAGCCCTAACATGCCCTCTAAGACCTCCCAAACAAATTTTGGGGGATTTTGAGGTGTTTAGGACACCTAATTAATTTATTCATGGATTATTAAATTTTCTTAAAAACTATAGAAAAATGTTCTCCAAAAATTCTGAATTTTGGACAGGCCCTAGGTATAGCTAGGTAGACTTCCTGCCCAAATCTCAGGTCATTTGGACAAGGGATGAAGGGTGGGCATCCATTTGAATCTCAGCGTAGCCCTAAGTATAGGGCCCACCAAAATGGGTGATGTGGTTTAACCAGACTCCAAATTGAGTGAAATCAATTTTAAATTAAACTAGACATCAACGGCTTCATTTTCTATGTTGACCACTTTTTCTATTCTGGCATCTAAGTATTTATAAAAATTAAAACTATTAAATGCCAAATCTGTGATAGAATTAAATAACCAGGAATTTATATACTATAGTTTAGAATCTGATATGGCACGAATCTTGGCGCAAGGTGGATGGGATCCATTTATCTTCTACCTTGAGCTGACGGCCAGGATATATTCTTCCCGGGCCAGTTTCAAGCGGCTGCCGCCGGCCATCTAGCCGCCTCTCCGGCCGGCCACCGCCACCATCACCTCCGTTGAGGTGGTGGCTATCACCAGGCGGCGTCACAGCCGTCGGAGAGCCCTATTCCAGAAATCCCGATGGTTGTATTTTTGCGGAAAAACGAGGAAAAGTTCCATTTGGATCAAGCTCAATTGAGCCCGAACCTTGGCCCTAGAGATTCCTAAGATCTACCCATGAAAGAAGGAGTGGAGGAGGACCTTGCCGGCGGCCTGAAGTCGAGAAGATCACCGGAAAGCCATCTTTGAAGGCGGCACCGCTCGGTTTCTGTAACTACACAGTGGGGAGGCTCGGTTTCTTCAGGTAAGGACTGGGAAATCCTCCTCTCGGCCCACTGAAGGTGTTTAAACCCTCAGATGGGGAGGGGAGAGGTTGGATCATCAATGGCCATTAAGGCCATTAATGGCTACATTCGGCCATGGTAGAGGGGGCTGAACCAGGCCCTTGGTGGCCAGGGAAGTGGCTGGAAACTTCTCCCCTTCCCTAGGGGAGTTGAATTCAGCCATTAAAGGTGGTCTTTGGCCTCCCCTTGGCTGAGCCCCTTCCTCCCCCCTTCTTCATTTTTCTCTCTCCTCCATAACCATGGAAATGAAGCTCACTCTCTCTCTTAGTCACCAAGTTCACTTGGTCAATGTGGAGGTCTATTGGCAGCCCATCCATACACATCATCTCCTAAAGAAGCCATATGAGGAGGCTTGAACTTGGGCTAGCCTATTTGGGCTAGGTTGACCCAAGGTAGGCTTGGGTTGACCTTGGTCTTTTTCACCTTTTTGGGTGCCCTTAAAGAGTCCTTGGCGACCCATTGATCTCCCCTAAGGTCTAGGTAGGGTTGGATAGGGATGACTTAGCATCTTGGAGGTCACTTGTCCTTTGGTACGGGCACTTTGACCACTTTAGGGCTAGAGTTGACTTGGGTCAACATGACCATTTGGGTTGACCCGAAGGGGTCCTTGGCGACCCCATGGCTTCCCTTGAGGTCCAGGAATGGTTATGTAGGGTTACCTAGCACTTTGGAGGTCACCTACCCTTAGTAAGGGTACTTTGACGAGATTAGGGGCTTGAGTTAACTTTGGTCAACTTGGCCTCTAGGGCAGACCCCAATGTGTCCTTAGTGACCCATTGACCTCACTTTAGGTTTAGGAAGATCTAGGCAAGGTTGGTTGGGCACATTAGAGGTCAACTGCCCTTTGTTAGGGCACCTTGCCCAATTTAGGCCTATGGTGGTCCTAGGTCAAATTGGCCACTTTGGGTTGACTCCAATGGACCCTTAAGGCTCTAGTGGACCCTTTGATAGGTTAGTGATGTTGTGGTGGGGTCATGGGGTCATGGTGAAGCCCTAAGGTCAAACCCTAGGTTTTGTGATGAGGTTGTGCCACAGGTAGACCAAGGTGATTCTCACCTTGGCCTTCTATCACTTGGCCCCTTTTAGCTTCCTTGGGTTTTGTCATGACCTAGTCATGACCAAAATCACTCTTAGGGGTCTAGTTGGAAATGGGATGTTACAAATCCCAATAAACAAAACAAAGATTTCGTCCCCGAAATCAAGGTTAACCTACGGGAATTTCTATCGAAGAAAAAGGAAGCTTGTAACATCCCATAAGAAGTGAAAGTTTACATCTCGACGCCATGTTTGCTAAGTGGGGTTTAAAGGGAAACCTAAATCTATGACCAATTCGCCCAATTAGCGAAGCCAAGATCCCAATAAACAAAAGATTAGCCTCTACTCTTCCTAGAGCAGCACTACTAGTTTAAAACAGGAAAGTAAATTGAACATCTTGAGAGGTTGTGAGGTATACCTGACTGAATAACTCTGGATACTTTTGTCGCATCAGGTCCTGCGGTTCCCAGGTATGCTCCTCCTTGCCGTGGTTTCTCCACAAAACCTTGACTAACGGAACCTTCTTGCGACGCAATATTCGTACTCCTCTATCATCGATCCGAACTAGCTCCAGGTGAACTGACTGGTCTGAAGCAACCGGCCCATCTATGGTCAAAATCTGCTGCTCCGGGCATAGTAGAGCCCTCCTAAGTGAAGAAATATGTAACACGTCGTGTAAACCCGTTTGTTCCGGTGGCAACTCAAGCCTGTAAGCTAGGGGCACGATCCGCTCTAGGATCCTGTAAGGGCCCATATACCTAGGGCTGAGCTTCTTCTTCCGACCACGCACCCGTGAAACTCTGTGCATGGGCCGGATCTTTAGGAAAACCCGGTCTCCCAACTGAAACTCTACCTGACGGTGTCGGGTGTCGTAGTACTTAGCCTGTCGGCTCTGCGCTTCCAGCATTCTGTCCCGTATCAGTCTCACCTGAGCTTCGGTGTCTTCGACAAAATCCGATCCCAACGCCTTCAGATCCTCATCCTGAATCCAAGAAAGTGGAGTCCTACATCTCCTTCCATACAAGGTTTCATAAGGAGCCATCCCTATGCTGGACTGGTAGCTGTTGTTATAGGAGAACTCGACCAGTGGTAAAAGCTTCTCCCAAGGTTCGTTTCGATCCAGAATGCATAGCCTTAGGAGGTCCTCCAATTTCCGGTTCGTACGCTCTGTGTGCCCATCCACCTGGGGATGAAATATTATGTTGAAGGTCAGCCGCATGCCTAAGTAAGCCTGCACGGATCTCCACTCCCTGGATGTAAACCGACCATCCCGATCTGACAAGATCATCCTGGGCACCCCGTGGTAACGAATGAACTGCTCTACGAATCTCCGCACTAGTACCCCAACCGGGTCATCCTTTCTGATTAGAATGAATCTGGCCACCTTCGTCAGCCGATCGATGATGACCCAAATCGAATCATTTCCCGTCCGTGATCGGGGAAGGCCATGAATGAAATCCATCGCAATGTCCTCAAATTTCCACTCCGGCATGGGAAGTGGTTGTAGTAATCCTGCGGTGTTTCTGCACTCCGCCTTCACTAGCTGGCATGCCTCACAATGAGTCACGAAGTATGTAATGTCCTTCTTCATCCCTGACCAGAACATCGTCTTTTTCAAGTATGCCGTCATCTTGGTGATCCCCGGGTGTATAGAATATCTGCTGCAATGTGCTTTCGCCATGATGTCCTCCCGAATCTGACCTCCTACGAGTATATAGACCCTGCCTCTGAAATATAGCAATCCATCCCTCAGTGTATAATCTCCCGTCGAACCCTCCTTCAAGGCTTGGATATCGGCTCTGCCCATACATCTGTCTTCTGTCCATCCCGAATGCGGTCCCGAATATCAACTATGGTAACCATCGACGCTAGATACTCCATGTATAGCTCTGGATCATTCTTGGATACTAGGGATATCTGCATATCTCTGAAAGACCGGACTAGCTCCATGGACATCAGTTGTGGTCCCTTCCCTGAGGTATCTCCTCTCCGGCTCAGAGCATCTGCCACCACGTTCGCCTTGCCGGGATGGTAGTGCATGGTGTACTGGTAATCCGACAGGAACTCCACCCAACATCTCTATCTGATGTTGAGTTCCTTTTGTGTGTCCACATATCTCAAATTCTTGTGATCAGAGAAGATATCACAGTGAACCCCGTCGAGGTAGTGTCGCCAAATCTTCAGAGCAAAGATCACTGCACCCATCTCCAGATCATGCACCGGATAGTTCTTCTCACGTGTCTTCAGCTATCGGGAGGCATAGGCTATTACGTGCCCGTTCTGCATCAGAACGGCACCCATCCCGTGGTAGGAGGCGTCTGTGTACACCTGGAATCCCTCCCTTCCCGACGAAAGAGCGAGAATGGGAGCCGGGATAAGCCTACCTTTCAACTCCACAAAGGACGCCTCGCATTGTGGCGTCCAAATAAACGGGGATTCCTTCTTCGTCAGGGATGTAAGAGGGAGTGCAATCCGGGAGAATCCTTCGACGAACTTCTGGTAATATCCGGCAAGTCCCAGGAAGCTTTGTACATCTGTGGCTGTCTTCAATGGTGGCCAATCCTGAACTGCCCGAATCTTGGCCGGGTCTACTGCCAACCCTGCACCGCTTAAGATATGACCTAAGAAGGCCACCTCCTTTAGCCAAAACTGGCATTTGCTGAACTTCGCGTACAGCTGGTGTTCCCGTAGCCTCTCTAGAGTCAAAGTCAGGTGTCGTGTATGCTCCTCCTCCGTCCTTGAGTAGATGAGGATGTTGTCAATAAATACGATGACGAATACATCCAAATACTCCTCGAATACCCTGTTCATGAGGCTTGTAAATGCTGACGGCGCATTTGTGAGCCCGAATGGCATCACTGTAAACTCAAATAGTCCGTACCTACTGCTAAAGGCGGTCTTTGGAATGTCATCCTCTCGAATCCGTAGCTGGTAATATCCTGACCTCAAGTCAAGTTTCGAGAAGAAATGCGCTCCTTCCAGTTGATCGAACAAATCGTCAATATGTTGCAGCGGGTATGTGTTCCGGACCGTCAGTCTGTTCAGCGCTCGACAGTTAATACACAAGCGGAGACTTACATCCTTCTTCTTAACAAATAGCACTGGGGCTCCCCACCGCGAAGAGCTTGGCCTGACAAACCTTGCCTCTACTAGTTCCTGCAACTGACTTCGGAACTCTGTCAACTCTTTCAGGGCCATCCGGTAAGGGGCCCTAGATACCAGCTTGGCCCCCAGCACAAGCTGTATCTGGAAGTCCTGCTCTCGGTGCGGAGGTAGTCCTGGCAGTTTCTCTGGAAAGACGTCAGCAAAATCTCGCACCACCGGGATGTCTGCCACAGACTCCTTGGTCTCCGCCATCTCAAATAGAATCTGATAAACATCCCCTCCCTGCAGATGGGCTTTAACGGCCTGTACTGAAGATAAGAGCATACAAGAGGCAGGTCCTATACCTTCGATGATAATGACAGAGTCCTTGTGCCTCACGGTGATCCTCTTTGCTTGCCAATCAATCTGGGCATGGTTCCAGTGCAACCATGTCATGCCTAGGATCAGCTCGAAGACTGGCATCCTTAGGATCGTTACCGATACTTCGAATGACTTTCCGCCAATCTCCGCCTCCACGTTGTAGTGGGCAGAGGTGAATAGCTCCAATCCGTCGGGTAGACGCACCCTTCTCATAAGGCCTGTGAACCGCTTCACTCCTTCCAGCCCTTCCACGAAGGCCTCCGACACGAACGAGTATGAAGCACCTGTGTCGAACAGTGTATATGCGGGCTTGCCGCTAATGAAGACTATATCTGGGGCGATTAAATGTCTTAGTATTCTATAACGAGTTTTCTTTCCTATTTATTCTACCTTGAGCAGTTCTACAAATTTGACAATTGAGAAAGGGGATTCTATTTAAACAATTAAACATCTTGGCGTACCTGCTATGACCTGCTCTGGGTTCTGAGGCTGCGCCAGGTCCAAAGCATACACCTGCTCCCTTTCTTATCTACGATCCACTCCCTGGTATCCACATCCTCGGCCACGACCTCGGCCTCCAAAATATTGCGCTGGCTGGGCAACCGGTGGTGCTGGTGGGGGTGCCCCCCTCATGGGGCAGTTCCTCCTGATGTGCCCCACCTGATGGCAATTGAAGCATTCTGGCGGGGGATATGTCATTCCCCCAGGTCTCTGTCCCTCCCGTATCTGAAGAGGTGGTGGAGCCACCGCCACTGGCTCCCTTGTCTCCTGTCTTGCCTCCTGACGAGGCTGGTCCTCGACCCTCCTCCCTTCCGTGATACGGGCTCGTCTCTGATCATTCCTTGCTCCTCGACCCTGATCCTCCGTCGGGCGTTTCTGGCCCCGAGTAGCTTGCCAATTAGCCTCTATCCTTTTTGCCATCTCTAGTATCCGGGAATTGGGCCCGTTGGATACAAACAGTAGAGTCTCCCTCAACTCCTCTCGCAGGCCCTTGTAGAACCTTTTGGTATATCCTACCTCATCTAACTAGTAAGAGTCTGCAAACCGGGCTAGATGGTTGAACTCTCGGTGGTACTCCACCACTGTCTTGTTCCCCTGTCTCAACTGCAAAAATCTATACTCCAGCTCATCCCTGGCCGACTGTGGAACAAAGTGTTCCAACAGCGCGCCCCTGAAATCCTCCCAAGAAATCTCTGCTACTTCCCTGTTCCCAAATGTCGTGTCCAGTGAGGTCTTCCACAATCTTTTTTCATGTGACTCCAGGCAGGAGATCACCAAGGGCACCCTCTCCTCCCAAGGGCACCGTATCCCGATCAGCATCTCGTACATAATATCTAGCCACTCCTCTATCCGAACGGCCGACTCAGTCCCCAAGTAGGATAGGGGAGCAAGTCCTCGAAAAATGCTCAACCAGTTGGCCCCCGGGTTTGGCTGCGGAGCCATAACCTGTTGGGCCCTAAAAGCTTCCAAGATGGTTGTCAGAGTCTGTACCATCTCTGACTGTAGTAATGGAGTGGGGACCGGGGGAGTTGGTACAATGTTCGGAGTCTGCTGAGCTCCGCCTTGTGGAGTGGGCTGAGCTGGGGGCTGCAAAACAAAATACATTAATAGGTAATCGACTCAATACCTAATAAAAGTGGACAATTTCCATGTGATCCCTCATATGGGCACACCACTGCTTCCGCTGCTTAGTTTTTCTGCAAACTAAACTCGCGCGGGGGTGACCCAGGGGTTGTTGACTATTACTTTTCGATCGAGGTTGGCTCTAATACCACTTGTAATACCCCCATTTTTTCTCTTTTTCAACACCGGGGTCTTAGGCCCAGAACCGCCGCTTTACGGTGACACCATCATGCCCTGAAGGGTCATCACCGCAAATCGCTGATTCTGTCGGCCGATTCGATCACAGAAAAGCAATAAAAGTAGAGTAAGCACAAGAGTGGTAAAACTTTAACCAGAAGTCCACAAAATACAATCACATCAGAGTAATATAATCTCCACGAAGGGAGAGTCCACAAAATATAATGTTCTAAAAAATAGGGCTTAAGCCCGCTACATCAAATCCTCACTACAAAGTCACTTAAGAGGAAGCAAAATAAAGCACAACTAAGGTTAGGGGCTCACAGTCCCTGTCGTCTGAACTCCAGTGCTAGACTGCCCTATCTCCAAGCATGCCGACCTGCGGGGCTGCTCCTCCATGCTGGGCTCTACAATCCCCTAAATGATGTGGTTCGAAAATCATTAGTCTAAAAGGCTAAGTCCGATCATCCCCCACCCCTTCCACCATGGCCCCTAGGCACCGAGCGGACAGGAAGAAAGGGGAGGACTTGAAGTTGGAGAGTAATCAAGAAACAGATGGCAGCGGGCCTATACTAGTAATTTTTATAGTACATGTGGCAGTACAGTAAAGTATGAAATATAACCTTAACCTATACGGAAACATATAAGCAAGGGATCTTTTACAGGGCTCCCATCGTATAAAGAGTGTCGTACCAATTTATACGTTGGGGTGTCGGTTATTAACAGCAATATATATATATAAAGAATTTAACCTTCATTTATAAACTTGCCCACACAAGCTTATAGACCAAGGGATCGTTTTACACGGCCTATTGTATAAGCGTCCCATACCACTTATACAATAGGTGACAGGGGTTTTATGCTATGATTATGCTATGACATGCAAGTGGGTTATGATGCGATCATGCAAGTGCAACTCACCAACCGGACTCTGTGTACACAGACCTTTAGTTCCCCCTTTCTGGAGCCGAACCTCCCGGGATACCTCTGTAGTGGTAGACGGAAGCGGTGGGTTGGGCCTCGCCCACCTCTAAACTAGTAAAGCACTACCAGTCAGACCTATCGTACGCCTCAACGCTGGTGCACTAAGCGGAGCTCCTGCGTACTGTTGTCGGCTGGCGTACCGGACTTCTGTTGGCGAAGTGCCTGCCACACTTGCTGAGTCAACGTACTTGCGTCGGTGCATCGACACTCCAATACCGATGACCACCCACCTTTACTTTATGCACATGCAACCTTATGTATCAGCACCGAGCCAAAGCTCCCCGGACCATCTCGTCGGTCACAAACATCAACCGAGCCAAATCTCGCCGGGCCATCCTGCCCCTCACAAATATCAACCGAGTCAAACCAACTTCCCGAGACACCGGGGTGTGTGCAAGTGAATCCCTAATTATTCTAGTTGCTCTTTAAGATTTATCACTCCTACAGTTTACGTTAGCCCAGGACTGCCCAAGGTATACCCCGTAAAGGGCTCTCGAAGGCACTAGAAACTACGATGGGATTACGCCCAAAGCTCCCTTTCGCAAGGCACTTACTATTATTGGTTGCTACCCAATTTCCCTACCCATAATTAATTTACTGAATCTAACCCTAGTGCATTAAACTCTTCTTCCTACGGGAAGGACGATCTTTCGCCGATCCCGACACCACCTAACACTAGTCAACCTCTCACTCTACAAATCCTGTCTTCCCATGATGAACTTTTATATTTACCAAAACCAGCAACCTACTGAGGATTTCAACTCTTCAAAATTCATTTCCCACTCTAGTTCAGTTTCCGTAGTTACTATATGCAGACCACCCTAAACTATATGAGATGTACAAAGGAGGTACTCCGGATTGTCTTCCAAATCTCCTATAAAATTTACCAGAAATCTATCATAACAAATTTAGTCTAAAATCAGAAATTCATAATTTGTTTATTTAATTTGATATTTATTGAATTTTCCCAAATATTTGGCCATGGGTAATTCTGAACATGAACTATATGATCTACTTAAGTAATGGCCACCCAAAAATTTTGATCACTAAATTAACAGAGATATATGACTAAATACAAATTCCCATAATTTGCCAGAAAATATTTGACCTATAATTAATTTATCCATAATATTTCCCTTAATCATATATAAAGAAGGAAGCACCAAAATTATTCATCAGAAAATTATATAAAAATTACAGAATCTTAATATGGTTCAAAAAAGATCATTGAACAAAATTCATAATTTTAGAGGCTGGCTAGACTCCAAAATAAATTAAATTAAGTTTTCATGGGAAACCATACTTATTGAAGCAACCCTTAAAAATATTCATCCAAAAATTCTTTAAAAATTTACAAAGCTCTAAAATATACTAAACCATCCTCCGGCTAAATTTCATCAATTTCCAGCAAGTAATTGCTTCCAAATAAATTTCTAAGTAAATTATACAAATTACCAATTTGTTAATGAAGTATCCAAAATAATATTCCTAAATTCATAATAAAATCTCCAGAGCTTGTATTAACCTCAAAAACTACGCAAACCAAATCTCATCACTTTTCAAAGAGTTTTTGTGACATTTGCTATCCTTACAAGGTTTGTGCCCTAAGCTAGGGTTAGGGTTTTGAGGGGGTTTAATGCTTCCAGATTCCCAAAACTTTTAACCAGAGAACTACTCGATCTAATCCTATGGTCCTCTCCACAAAATTTCAAGTCAATCCAAGGTCATTTGACCCTATGATCTTCAAACCCTAAAAATCTCCATTAAGGGACCTACCCTAGGGTTCTCGGGCTACCCTACACTTAAGCACCCCAAATTCCATTGGAGGGTGAATTATACTATAAAAAGTCAGTGGCTAAAATATCAACCTCTGTTGAGGTGATTTGACCACTCAAAACCCAAAGGGGATGCTTGACCTATTTAACAGTAAAAGGGGTCAACCTAGGGTTGTATCATTACCTAACCAAACCATCTCCAAATATGATGAAACTTTTACCAGAGCCCTAACATGCCCTAGAAGACCTCCCACCCAAATTCGGGGGGATTTTGAAGTGTTTAGGACACCTAATTAATTTATTCATGGATTATTAAAGTTTCCTAAAAACTATAGAAAATGTTTCTCCAAAAATTCTGAATTTTGGATAGGCCCTAGGTATTGCTAGGGTAGACTCCCTGCCCAAATCTCAGGTCATTTGGACAAGAGATGAAGGGTGGGCATCCATTTGAATCTCAGAATAGCCCTAAGTATAGGGCCCACCAAAATGGGTGTTATGGTATAACCAGACTCCAAATTGAGTGAAATCAATTTTACATTAAACTAGACATCAAGGGCTGCATTTTTTATGTTGACCACTTTTTCTATTCTGGCCTCTAAGTATTTATACAAATTAAAAATATTAAATTCCAAATCTATGATAGAATTAAATAACCAGGAATTTATATACTATAGTTTAGAATCTGATATGACACGAATGTTGGAGCAAGGTGGACGGGATCCGTTCATCTTCTACCTTGAGCCGACGGCCAGGATTTATTCTTCCTGGGCCAGTTTCAAGCGGCTGCCGCCGGCCATCCAGCCACCTCCCCGGCCGGCCACCACCACCATCACCTCCGTTGAGGTTGTGGCTGTCGCCAGGCGGCGTCACAACCGCCGGAGAGCACTATTCCGGCGATCCTGATGGTTGTATTTGTGCCGAAAAACCAGGAAAAATTCCCTTTGGATCGGGCTGAATTGAGCCCGAACCTTGGCCCTAGAGATTCCTAAGATCTACCCATGAAAGAAGGAGTGGAGGAGGACCTTGCCGGTGGCCTGAAGTCGAGAAGATCGTCGAAAAGCCATCTTTGAAGGCGATGACACTCGGTTTCTGCAACTACACAGTGGGGAGGCTCGGTTTCTTCAGGTAAGGACTGGGAAATTCTCCTCTCGGCCCATTGAAGGTGTTTAAAGCCTCATATGGGGAGGGGAGAGGCTGGATCATCAATGGCCATTAAGGCCATTAATGGCTACATTCGGCCATGATAGAGGTGGCTAAACCAGGCCCTTGGTGGCTAGGGAAGCGGCTGGAAACTTCTCCCCTTCCCTAGGGGAGTTGAATTCAGCCATTAAAGGTGGCCTTTGGCCTCCCCTTGGCCGAGCCCCTTCCTTCCCCCTTCTTTATTTTTCTCTCTCTTCCATAACCATGGAAATGAAGCTCACTCTCTCTCTCGTAGTCACCAAGTTGACTTGGTCAATCTGGAGGTCTATTGGTAGTCCATCCATACACATCATCTCCTAAAGAAGCCACATGAGGAGGCTTGAACTTGGGCTAGCCTATTTGGGCTAGGTTGACCCAAGGTAGGCTTGCGTTGACCTTCGTCTTTTTGACCTTTTTGGTTGCCCCTAAAGAGTCCCTGGTGACCCATTGATCTTGTAACGCCCCGAAACTCAAAAGAGCGATGAGTGGGGAGGCTTGCGTTGACACGGCCTGCGACACGGGCGTGTCGCAGGGCGTGTCGAGGTTGTGTCGACGATCAGACTTGGTGTCGACGATTTTCGCTCGACATCGTCGAGAGGGGCACACGACCCAGGACACGGCCGTGTCGGATGCCGTGTCGTATGCTCGACGAGTGTTACGCGACGATCGTCGAGTATCGAGTTCCAGTGAGGACACGGCCTGTGACACGGGCGTGTCACAGGGCGTGTCAGTGGGCGTCGAACTCAACTCGACGTCTCGGGTTAGGGCGTGTTTGCGGGACACGGGTGTGTCCTGGTGCACACGGCCAGGAACACGGGCGTGTGCCAAGCCGTGTGCCAGGCCGTGTGAAGTCTCGGGTTGTTTTGGGATTATTTCTGTTGAGGTACACGACCTCAGACATGGGCGTGTCTGAGGGCGTGTCGAGGACACGGCCGTGACACGGGCGTGTCACATGGGCGTGTTCTGGCTGGATTGAGTCGGTTGTCTGCCACTTAGAGGGACACGACCTGTGACACGGGCGTGTCACAGGGTGTTTCGAGCCGTGTTCAGGGTTTTCTGGCCAGATCTGAGCCGTTTGTTTCCCTCTTCCTGGATCCAAGGGCTAGGCTTTGTCCAGGTGTCTAGGAGGCCGAGAATTAGAAGATATATTCTCTTATCTTCTTCTCCTTCTTCTTCTTCATCTTCATTTCAAGAGAGGGGGAAGAAAGGCCAAAGGGAGAGAGAAGGGAGGAGTCTTCCAGCTGCTGTAGGAGCTGCGGAGTGCGGAGCGAAGATCCGAGAGCGGATTCGTGAAGGCAGAGCCGAGGCGGTGAGTTCCATCCGGCTACTTCATGTCACCGAAGCGATCTTCAGGGGTAACGATCTCCTTCTTGGACATCGAAGTCCTTTCTCTATACATGTGTTTGGAATCCTCCACCAAGAGGTGGATCGCGGAAGTGATTCCTTTGTTGTGTCTGCATTTAGAGCCGGAAATATATAGTACGACGTAAGCATGCTGTGTGAAGCCCATCTGGACCGGTAGTCTGGATTGGTGATGTTCATGGGTAAACCGGAGAAGACTCCGTGGCTTTGATGATGTGCAAAACGGATTTCTGTTGTGATGAATGTATGGATGTGATGATTGTGAGGAGGCTTTGGTGAAGCTCCTGGATATGAGATGATCAATTGGGAGCACGCCTGGGGAGCTCGTGATAAACCCGGCCTGTTACACCACTAGGGTGGGTTGATCCAGTTAAGGAAGGGATTGATGGGTGGCAATGCTAGGGGAGCCGAGTTAAACCCGGGTTGCTGCACCACATAGTGTGGGTCGATCGGATTAGGAGGGGGATCATAGATTTAGACCGGTGGAATTAGCTCCGTCGACTGTTTCTTCGGGGTCGATGTATGGGACAGGACGTGTGGATACACGTATATGTTATAACTGTGGGCAGCAAGGACACATAGCAAAATTCTGTTGGAATGCCCCTCCAGGGAGTGAGAAAAAGACAGGTGCGTCAGATGAAGAAAAAGGGAAAGCGGTGGCCGAATCATCTGCACCCCGGACGCAACCTCGCTTGCATGCGATGGAAGTGCAAGAGCCGCAAAGCTCAGTTGGTGAAATTCAGCCTCGAGCGTTTCATTTATCTTTAAATCGCGAATTTCAAAATCGGGAGGCTGAGCGGAAGTGAACTGCGATGTGAGCGTTTCATTTATGATTGTTGTGTTGTCTGTTTGTTCGTGTGTGCGGAGGCTTGGGGTGTCTGATTTTGTGATGTTGTGACGGATTGGCTGCTTGGAGTCAATTTCGAGGACGAAATTATTTGAAGGAGGGGAGGATTGTAACAGGCAAATTTTCTGAAAACAGGATTTTTGGGTGACACGGCCTGGGACACGGGCGTGTCCCAGGGCATGTCAGTTGACACGGCCTGCGACACGGGCGTGTCGCAGGGCGTGTCGAGGTTGTGTCGACGATCGGACTTGGTGTCGACGATTTTCGCTCGACATCATCGAGAGGGGCACACGGCCCAGGACACGGCCGTGTCGGATGCCGTGTCGTATGCTCGATGAGTGTTACGCGACGATCGTCGAGTATCGAGTTCCAGTGAGGACACGGCCTGTGATACGGGCGTGTCACAGGGCGTGTCAGTGGGCGTCGAACTCAACTCGATGTCTCGGGTTAGGGCGTGTTTGCGGGACACGGGTGTGTCCTGGTGTACATGGCCAGGAACACGGGCGTGTGCCAAGCGGTGTGCCAGGCCGTGTGAAGTCTCGGGTTGTTTTGGGATTATTTCTGTTGAGGTACACGGCCTCAGACACGGGCGTGTCTGAGGGCGTGTCGAGGACACGGCCGTGACACGGGCGTGTCACACGGGCGTGTTCTGGATGGATTGAGTCGGTTGTCTGCCACTTAGAGGGACACGGCCTGTGACACGGGCGTGCCACAGGGTGTTTCGGGCCGTGTTCAGGGTTTTCTGGCCAGATCTGAGCCGTTTGTTTCCCTCTTCCTGGATCCAAGGGCTGGGCTTTGTACAGGTGTCTAGGAGGCCGGGAATTAGAAGATATATTCTCTTATCTTCTTCTCCTTCTTCTTCTTCATCTTCATTTCAAGAGAGGGGGAAGAAAGGCCAAAGGGAGAGAGAAGGGAGGAGTCTTCCAGCTGCTGTAGGAGCTGCGGAGTGCGGAGCGAAGATCCGAGAGCGGATTCGTGAAGGCAGAGCCGAGGCGGTGAGTTCCATCCGGCTACTTCATGGCACCGAAGCGATCTTCAGGGGCAACGATCTCCTTCTTGGACATCGAAGTCCTTTCTCTATACATGTGTTTGGAATCCTCCACCAAGAGGTGGATCGCGGAAGTGATTCCTTTGTTGTGTCTGCATTTAGAGCCGGAAATATAGAGTACGGCGTAAGCATGCTGTGTGAAGCCCATCTGGACCGGTAGTCTGGATTGGTGATGTTCATGGGTAAACCGGAGAAGACTCCGTGGCTTTGATGATGTGCAAAACGGATTTCTGTTGTGATGAATGTATGGATGTGATGATTGTGAGGAGGCTTTGGTGAAGCTCCTGGATATGAGATGATCAATTGGGAGCACGCCTGGGGAGCTCGTGATAAACCCGGCCTGTTACACCACTAGGGTGGGTTGATCCAGTTAAGGAAGGGATCGATGGGTGGCAATCCTAGGGTAGCCGAGTTAAACCCGGGTTGCTGCACCACATAGTGTGGGTCGATCGGATTAGGAGGGGGATCAAAGATTTAGACCGGTGGAATTAGCTCCGTCGACTGTTTCTTCGGGGGCGACGTATGGGACAGGACGTGTGGATACACGTATATGTTATAACTGTGGGCAGCAAGGACACATAGCAAAATTCTGTTGGAATGCCCCTCCAGGGAGTGAGAAAAAGACAGGTGCGTCAGATGAAGAAAAAGGGAAAGCGGTGGCTGAATCATCTGCACCCCGGACGCAACCTCGCTTGCATGCGGTGGAAGTGCAAGAGCCGCAAAGCTCAGTTGGTGAAATTCAGCCTCGAGCGTTTCATTTATCTTTAAATCGCGAATTTCAAAATCGGGAGGCTGAGCGGAAGTGAACTGCGATGTGAGCGTTTCATTTATGTTTGTTGTGTTGTCTGTTTGTTCGTGTGTGCGGAGGCTTGGGGTGTCTGATTTTGTGATGTTGTGACGGATTGGCTGCTTGGAGTCAATTTCGAGGACGAAATTATTTGAAGGAGGGGAGGATTGTAACAGGCAAATTTTCTGAAAACAGGATTTTTGGGTGACACGGCCTGGGACACGGGCGTGTCCCAGGGCGTGTCAGTAGACACGGCCTGCGACACGGGCGTGTCGCAGGGCGTGTCGAGGTTGTGTCGACGATCGGACTTGGTGTCGACGATTTTCGCTCGACATCGTCGAGAGGGGCACACGGCCCAGGACACGGCCGTGTCGGATGCCGTGTCGTATGCTCGACGAGTGTTACGCGACGATCGTCGAGTATCGAGTTCCAGTGAGGACACGGCCTGTGACACGGGCGTGTCACAGGGCGTGTCATTGGGCGTCGAACTCAACTCGACGTCTCGGGTTAGGGCGTGTTTGCGGGACACGGGTGTGTCCTGGTGCACACGGCCAGGAACACGGGCGTGTGCCAAGCCGTGTGCCAGGCCGTGTGAAGTCTCGGGTTGTTTTGGGATTATTTCTGTTGAGGTACACGGCCTCAGACACGGGCATGTTTGAGGGCGTGTCGAGGACACGGCCGTGACACGGGCGTGTCACAAGGGCGTGTTCTGGCTGGATTGAGTCGGTTGTCTGCCACTTAGAGGGACACGGCCTGTGACACGGGCGTGTCACAGGGTGTTTCGGGCCGTGTTCAGGGTTTTCTGGCCAGATCTGAGCCGTTTGTTTCCCTCTTCCTGGATCCAAGGGCTGGGCTTTGTCCAGGTGTCTAGGAGGCCGAGAATTAGAAGATATATTCTCTTATCTTCTTCTCCTTCTTCTTCTTCATCTTCATTTCAAGAGAGGGGGAAGAAAGGCCAAAGGGAGAGAGAAGGGAGGAGTCTTCCAGCTGCTGTAGGAGCTGCAGAGTGCGGAGCGAAGATCCGAGAGCGGATTCGTGAAGGCAGAGCCGAGGCGGTGAGTTCCATCCGGCTACTTCATGGCACCGAAGCGATCTTCAGGGGTAACGATCTCCTTCTTGGACATCGAAGTCCTTTTTCTATACATGTGTTTGGAATCCTCCACCAAGAGGTGGATCGCGGAAGTGATTCCTTTGTTGTGTCTGCATTTAGAGCCGGAAATATAGAGTACGGCGTAAGCATGCTGTGTGAAGCCCATCTGGACCGGTAGTCTGGATTGGTGATGTTCATGGGTAAACCGGAGAAGACTTTGTGGCTTTGATGATGTGCAAAACGGATTTCTGTTGTGATGAATGTATAGATGTGATGATTGTGAGGAGGCTTTGGTGAAGCTCCTGGATATGAGATGATCAATTGGTAGCACGCCTGGGGAGCTCGTGATAAACCCGGCCTGTTACACCACTAGGGTGGGTTGATCCAGTTAAGGAAGGGATCGATGGGTGGCAATGCTCGGGGAGCCGAGTTAAACCCGGGTTGCTGCACCACATAGTGTGGGTCGATCGGATTAGGAGGGGGATCGATGGGTAGACAATGCCTGGGGAGCTTAGATAAACCCGGATTGCTACACCACATAGTGTGGGTCGGTCTGCTCTGTTTGTGATGCTGTGAGGATGGACCTCTGAGTGGCTTGGGCGGAATGTCGCCAGCCTGCGAGCTGGTGGACTAGGGCCGGTCAACCAACAAGTTAAAACCTCGAGAGACAGCGGTGTACGACGGTGGATTCCGGTACGCCAAGAAGGTGCCCTGAGTGCACGGAGCGTTGGTGGACTCCAGCGTTTGTGATGTGATGTGTTTGTTAGTTAGTGGAATAAAGAGAATGATCTATCTATGATGTGACTTGGTGATGTTTGCTGATGCTTGATGAGAAAGGAAGCACTGTATGCAGGGAAGGAACGACTACCCCGGGTAGGGGGTAGGGCCATTATAATGGGTCAGCAATGCTGACCGTTACTTTGTTTTCTGTGTTGGTTTGGATGATGAATGCAGGTGCTGCGGTTTGGAAAGAATAAGTGGATTGGCTAGCCTGGTGTTCTTAGTCCTTGAAGGCTATGTGAAGAATCATGGTTGGAATTCATGTGTGGCCGGCCTGCGTGCCGATGTACGAAATTGTTGTTGTGTAAAGAGGAACCTGTAAGGCCATAAGGCCAGGGTGTGTGAGTTGTATACATTCCTGGTGTTGTTCTATATAAATGTGGTATTTATATATTGGTGGACATTCTGGTTTGAGTTCATGTTAACAAGAAAATGCTGCGCTAGAATGGAATGAGTTAAGGATACGCATAGATTTTGATTTCCACACGTAATTCCTTCGCTTGTCTGTGCTATATGGCGTGGGGCCCCGGCCGGACCCACTGTTATATGTCATGTGACGGGTGGGGGCGTTACAAGCTCTCCTTCTTTGCATATGAAGACCGCTCTCGTGAGTTTGCGGTGAGTTCGAGGCGTTCCTTTGGGTAGATATGTAAAGTCCCTGTTGTTTAGAGTCCGTAAGCGAGAACGGACATAGGCATGATGTGTGAAGCCTATCCGGACATGTTGGTCTGGATCGGTGATGTTGCATTGCATAAAATCCGGAGAAGACTCCGTGCGATTGATTGTTTTCGGGTTTTCTACGTGGTAGATTGCAACAGGGAGCCTTAGGGATTAACCCAAAGGTGCACCCGGAAAACTGGGTGGATGTGTGATCTTGCCAACTTGGAGGCCTGAGTGCCAACTTGAACATAACCGAGTTATGTGAAATGTGTGACGAAAATGAGACTCGGGAGAAGTTTGACTCGCGCATATGGCTTAAACTTTCGTTGCGACGTGAGCACGGGTTAGATGGAACCGTACCCATTTCTATATCGTTCGGTTAAAGAGACCTAAGGTGACGTGGCACTTGCCGTTGGCATAGACGAGGGTCTTCGGCGGTCTATGGCTTAAACTGTCGTGATCCATGCCGGTACGACAAAATGATCATAGGTTTGGCCGTCAAAGTGGCGGTGGTGAGTCCGGAATGTCTATGGCTTTAATTGACGTGACATCGACCGGTTCACCGAGAATGTGCCCTGAGAGCACGGGGCATGTGGCCGTGTGAGCCAACGTCTGTGATGAATTGAGTTGTTATATTGCTCGCTTATGCTAATGAAATGCAGGGAAGGTGCATCGCCGCCCAGAGCTGGGGGCGTGATCGTTATAATTTGGTCAGCATTGCTGACTGTTGCCTTGTTTTGCCATCGTGCGGTGGTTTGTTGCTTGCAGGTGCTGCTGGACCAAGCGGTCAATAGCGGGTTAAAGCCCAAATTACGAAGCCGGCCCTCGAAGGCCTAATTGGAGTGTTTACTGTTTTATTTATGTATGACCGGCCTGCGTGTCGTGGTTTGTAAATCATGTAATATCAAGTGAACCATTTTGTAAGGGCTTAAGGCATGTACTTGTGTATGTACAACATTCCTATTTGGTATTATTGGACATTCATGCTTTTGTGCTGGGTTCTTTATTACAACTTATTAATCTACTTCCGCTAGAATGCTCTGTGTAGGACGCGATGATTGGTTGGATGGTTTCCATGAGTAATCACCTGGTCTGTCTGTAGTATATGGCGTCGGGCCCCGGCCGGACCTTCTGCTATATGCTATGCGACGGATAGGGGGTGTTACAATTTGGTATCAGACTACTGGTTTTGGTCGGGCTTAAGATGAATTCGTGGGCAAATTCTTTTTAAGGGGTGGTGAGCACATTGTGTGTGTCATCGTTATAACAGTAAAAGAATCCATGAATGTCCACTTAGGAATGAAATACACGTGTTTGACGAACCTGCGTGTTCCTATAATTACTGTTTGCAATTTTATTTGGTCGTTTAACGGTGTTTTGTACCACTATAGGTGACTAGAAGTGGTGTTGGGCCGTCGGAACGCCGAGTTTATGAGGCTAACACTGCACCAGATGTTGCTCCAGCAACACCTCTATCGGCTGAGAACTTACGATTAGTGGCCAAAGCAGTGTTGGCCATGATTAATGCGCAGCCTGTAAGGCAAACGCAGTAGCCCGCTCCTGCGATGGAGCAGGTACCGCTGCAAGAGGCTTAGCCGAGGAGAGTGGAACAAGTGGTAGTGGAACTGTTGGTGCCAAGGAGGGCAATTGAGAGAGAGCTTAAGCATGTTTTGAGCTTTAATCCTCCTGTATTCTCGGGGTTGGGAACCCAATCTCAAGCTGAAGACTGGCTCTCCAGGGTGAAGAGAGTCATGACAGCAACGGAGACGGAGGAGTGGCAAATGACCACCATCGCTGCGTTCCTTTTGGACGGTGAAGCGAGAATGTGGTGGGAAGGATTGGAGCTGCATCTACTGAGAGGTAGACAACTTGTTGATGTCTCGATGGAGGAGTTCTGATGCGTGTAATACGGCAAGCGCACCGGTCGCACAAGTAATAAAGTTTTGGGAGTAAATCCCCAAGTGTCGGTCTCTTGAGGAATGCAATTAGCATAAAACGGCAACAGTACTGAGAATATCGTTATGAGAGTTAAAAATAGAACAAAAAGAAAATAGCGGACTCGGGAGATTGTTGATGTTTGATCTACTAACGTAGTAAAAGCTATGCGGGTCGACGGCACTGCTTCGCAAGGTGAAATGGGTTTGTCGGCCGCTATGCCGAACTTCAGTTGGGCGAGTGGAAGGGAAACTAATGGATTGCAGCGTTCTTGTGTGGATTGCAATCGGACAAGGCACAGGAATGAAGTGGATGTGGGGTGAGTGAGGCGCATTCACAGACAGAACTCACAAGCATAAGAAGAAACTAACATTCCATTAACTAGAAAGTAAACTTGATGTTCAGGGATGGAAATGTTCATTACACTGCTCAAAACATTCATAACACAGATGAAGGGGAAGAGGAGTAAACCAAAAGAGAATGAAGATCCACCGCGGGTCGTGGCCGGAGTAGCGAGTTGTCAATCCGCTTCCGGGCTCAGTCCAAGGAGGCTTCCGGTACCAACGATCTGTCACCTCGAAGGCCTTTAAGTCCGTTCTCCTGGTTATCTACTTCACCAACTCTGTAGGAAAGCTTGGAGTTGAAGTCATCAATGGCCGAGGGCTTCGCCGGAGTGTTGGAAAGCTTCGGAGTAAGTGGAAATGGCTTCCCGACGAAGGTGGAAGTGATGGAGCAGCTGGAGAAGTGAAAAGGCGATTCCCGCGCACTCTCCGATCGTAGCAAATGACAGGCGTTGACCTAAAACGCGGAGCAGGGCCTTTTATACGGAGACAGCAGAAGCAGTGCGCACGATCAGTGGCGCACGACCAGTGGTCGTGCGCACTGTAGGTCGATGATCGTGCGGCTTTTCCAAATAAACCTGCAACCTGGACAAGAAGCATCAGCATATACGCACACGGGCAGTGGCGCACGACCAGTAGTCATGCGCACTATGGCCAGTGCTCGTACGATTACCGAGACAGGGTTATGAAAAAGGGGGTGTAAAGCGCACGAACAGTGGCGCACGACCAGTGGTCGTGCGCAGTAAGTCCAGTGGTCGTGCGCTTACCCCAGGATGATTCTTTAGAAAACGTAGAGTAGTGCGCACGATCGGGGGTGCACGACCAGTGGTCGTGGGCATTAGATCCCCTGATCGTGCGCAGTATTCCTGTTTCACAACCATCCCGGAACACGCACACGACCCCTGTACCAGCAGAAGGGGGCAGAAAGGCCACCAGAACGTGCACACCACATCCCCGAGATAGGGCTAAAGAATAACAAAAAATGGAAACATAGAAAGCACACAGAAGCGGGCATACAGTGCACTTAATCATGAAAAAGGTACATAAGCACAAATAAGCAATAACGGCTCTCAAGTGTAGTGCTACGACGATAAAACTAGCCCAGATGAGTCCAAAAATCAGTGTAAAATGTGGACTCATCACACCCCCAGACTTAACCATTTGCACGTCCCGAGCAAATCATCACTCCATGGACTCGAAGATAGCTAACTGGCTCAGCAATTTCAAAAAGAAGTAAGACGAGAAATCAAATATATCATGAGTATAGAAGATATAATAGAAAAACGTTTTAATTATACAACGTAGTTTAAACTATTCGACAGACGTAAATAAATATTGTAATTGCTCAAAATTAGAATTCTGCAGAATCGTGCAATCATGTGCAGGAAGAAAGTAGGCAGGCCACTAAGGTGAGCATTGCCAAAGTTTGGGACTCAGGATCACCTCCAAAGGAATCGACCAATGTCGGGGACCATACGCTTGCACGTTCACACTCTCTCCACGGCGCGGGTTAGACTCAAGCGTGAATCAGTAGGACTTGTAGGAGGAAATGGGGCTTAGGCAACGGCTTGGTGGTCAAGGATAAACATGAAGGCTCTATGCAACCAAAGCAAGCGAAAACAACCCAAACCAAAACAGCCACTTAGAAAAGAATGGGGCACACGCCCCCAGACTTAGCTTGAAATCCGGGTGTGAACACGGTTGAACCCGACCAAATTCAATAAAGAGGATGGGGATCAAGATCTCAAAGCAATTCTTTCATATAAATATTTGTTTTTTCTAGTGCGCGAATCAGCTTTTTATTTTCATAAACTGTTGTTTTCTTTTCTGCGCTAGCAATCCCCAAACGAAGCAATCAAAGCGGGAATAAAATCAGCACCCCCAAAAACAATGTCCACTAATCACAACCTCGGCAAAACAGGAAATACAAATCAGCTCAAGTATTTGATTGCGAAGGTGGGTTTAGCTTCAGGCCTTGGTGAAAGTGAGGGGAGCTGGATCAAAGGAAGGGTAGGCACAAATTTGGCATGCAATGGTTAACAGGTAGGAATGGCTAAACAAGGCTCAAACTAGCCAAAAAGAAGGCCTACGTCATGCTCACGCTTAACTAACCGTGCACCAATGCTTCGAGAGTAGCTTAGGGCAAGTTCTTAGCCACCGAGAAAGATGATCCTTCCCCCCGACTCGAGCAACACGAGTCTAGTGGCGGCTACATACATTCCTACACTATCGTTTGATTATCCCAGATTAAGATTTTGAGCAGTACAAACAATATTGACGTGAGCAGAAAAGAATAATTCTACGAGCATAAAGAAAAATTAGTTCTATCCTAACTCTACACAAACCATGAGTATTCGATTAGGAGCACTGCATGAGTTTCGAACGACTCAATCCGGAAATCCTAAGCCAGTACCACAATTTTAAAGTTTACACAAAAGCAATAAATTTAACTCGGGTTGTGCGCGTGGGTAAGAGCGCACTCGTGTGGGTGATTCAGTTTGTGCAACCAAAAAAAAACAAGAAATAAGTAAATAAGAAACTGGAATGCAACAGAAGGTGCGGTGTAGTGACCACAGGCATACTCCCCCCCCTAGACTTAAAGTTGACAACGAGTAAAAATAAACATTCCAAAGAGGAGAAATAGCTAGGGTAGGAAGTTACCTATGCTCAAAATTGAGCATACCAGCCGGGCAATGACATGTCCAAGTGCGGCCACGTTGCCGTGCCTCTAATAATCCTGCAACTGCGATTAAAGGATGCAAGCCAAACAAAAGCTGGACACATATATATATATATGAAGAAATATACCGAACTCAAAATACAGCATAGGACCGAACGGTCCAACTTGGGTTGTCTCCCAAAAGCCCTTTTGTTTATCGTCCTTAAGGTGGACCAAATACCTGTATTAGCAGTTCAAATAGAAAGTTCAACACACAGCTAAGATACCACACCCAAATAATGAAATACAAACAAAAATTTAACAAAAGAAACACTATCCTAGATAACTGTTGGGTTTATTGTCCCCCAACAAGACTTATTCAAAATCTGAGCATTTCCTAACTGATGGGCGAATGAAACTGTAAATGCTCAGGCAGAGGTTCATGGTCGCGCTGCGGTAGCGGGTACCGGAACGGAGATAGAACATAAGCCCCGATACTTGTATACGTATAACTATCGGAAGTGTCGGGCATGGGCAGAAAGTAACTTGGGAAGCTCATCGTCTCCAACTCCATCTGCATCTGGTTACAATAAGTCCGAGGCCGCATTACATGCCCTTGTACTGATTGGACCAATTCCACAATGTGGTCCTGCATGGGAGTAGACACGAGAGCTAGGTCAAGAAATAAACTAGAAGAATAACATAAACGGACCTCGATCTTGGGGATGATCCCGGAGTCATCCCCCGTCGGCGGAATTATGGATGCTTCCAAACAGCTGTCTAAGCTAGTGCAGGAATGTTCTGAAGCTGCATCTACCTCGTCCATGCCTCGGGCATCCTCATATGGGATGGAGGTCACAACCTCTACCACGGAGTCGTCCTCCTTGACTGGATCTAACAGAACGCGGGAAATGCTAATTTCCACCTGTGATTCAATCTCAACAGCACTGTCCGAAGAATAAAGAATGCTATGCAAAGAGGAAGGTGAAGACACGAAGCTTGGTAGGACGTTGAGCGCTAGCTCTTCACAACTAAAAGATTCTATGCTAGTTGAAGTAGGCACTTCAGGAGTATAAATAACAGTGTCGGAATGGGGATAAGCACATGTATTGGTGCACATACCTGGGATGTCTTCTCCATAACCTAGAGATGGCAATGGTACATACCCCGATACGGAAGGGATGTTGCGCAAGGTTGAAGTGGAGACAATCCGAAAATCCGGCTCGTCATCCACCGCTAGCTCAGCTAGGTACGCGGTGCAATCCTTCAATGCATGATCCCAGCTTCGACAAAAAAGGCACTTCTTAGCTGGCTTTGGCTGTGCAACGGGTGCTGAAGCTGAATAAAAGTAGTGCGGCAATGGCTCCGTAGGTCGGTAGCTAACCGGCATATGTCGACGATATGTCGATTCATAAATTTCCTGGCTACTATACTTCTGACGGCATCTGTCGCTAGCATGAGAGATGTCTCCACAATGACGGCAATTGATATTGAAATTGGCCCACATTGCAGCGATTTCAAATATAAGGGATACAACTACTTGGCATAGATTTTGCGAATAAAACTAACAATTCCATCTGACGGAATAACAACACAAGAGAAAAGGGATCAAAAACAACAAAACAACTCATATCACGAAATTCTCAGTCATCTGGAGTCGCTCTACAGTTGCATTCCCCGGCAACGTCGTCAAAAACTTGATGCGTGTAATACGGCAAGCGCACCGGCCGCACAAGTAATAATGTTTTGGGAGTAAATCCCCAAGTGTCGGTCTCTTGAGGAATGCAATTAGCATAGAACGGCAACAGTACTGAGAATATCGTTATGAGAGTTAAAAATAGAACAAAAAGAAAATAGCGGACTCGGGAGATTGTGGATGTTTGATCTACTAAACTAGTAAAAGCTATGCGGGTCGACGGCACCGCTTCGCAAGGTGAAATGGGTTTGTCAGCCGCTATGCCGAACTTCAGTTGGGCGAGTGGAAAGGAAACTAATGGATTGCAGTGTTCTTGTGTGGATTACAATCGGACAAGGCACAGGAATGAAGTGGATGTGGGGTGAGTGAGGCGCATTCACAGACAGAACTCACAAGCATAAGAAGAAACTAACATTCCATTAACTAGAAATTAAACTTGATGTTCAGGGATGGAAATGTTCATTACACTGCTCAAAACATTCATAACACAGAGGAAGGGGAAGAGGAGTAAACCAAAAGAGAATGAAGATCCACCGCGGGTCGTGGCCGGAGTAGCGAGTTGTTAATCCGCTTCCGGGCTCAGTCCAAGGAGGCTTCCGGTACCAACGATATGTCACCTCGAAGGCCTTTAAGTCCGTTCTCTAGGTTATCTACTTCACCGACTCTGCAGGAAAGCTTGGAGTTGAAGTCATCAATGGCCGAGGGCTTCGCCGGAGTGTTGGAAAGCTTCGGAGTAAGTGGAAATGGCTTCCCGACGAAGGTGGAAGTGATGGAGCAGCTGGAGAAGTGAAAAGGCGATTCCCGCGCACTCTCCGATCGCAGCAAATGACAGGCGTTGACCTAAAACGCGGAACATGGCCTTTTATACGGAGACAGTAGAAGCAGTGCGCACGATCAGTGGCGCACGACCAGTGGTCGTGCGCACTGTAGGTCGATGATCGTGCGGCTTTTCCAAATAAAACTGCAACCTGGACAAGAAGCATCAGCATATATGCGCACGAGCAGTGGCGCACGACCAGTGGTCGTGCGCACTATGGCCAGTGCTCGTGCGATTACCGAGATAGGGTTATGAAAAAGGGGGTGTAATGCGCACGAACAGTGGCGCACGACCAGTGGTCATGCGCAGTAAGTCCAGTGGTCATGTGCTTACCCCAGGCTGATTCTATAGAAAACGTAGAGTAGTGCGCACGATCGGGGGCGCACGACCAGTGGTCGTGCGCATTAGATCCCCTGATCGTGCGTATTATTCCTATTTTACAACCATCCCGGAACACCCACACGACCCCTGTACCAGCAGAAGGGGCAGAAAGGCCACCAGAACGTGCACACCACATCCCCGAGATAGGGCTAAAGAATAACAACAAAATGGAAACATAGAAAGCACACAGAAGCGGGCATATAGTGCACTTAATCGTGAAAAAGGTACATAAGCACAAATAAGCAATAACGGCTCTCAAGTGTAGTGCTACGACGATAAAACTAGCCCAGATGAGTCCAAAAATCAGTGTAAAATGTGGACTCATCAAGTTCTCGAGATTGTTCTTGGCTAGATACCTCCCTTCGGCGCAGAGGATAGCGTTGGAGAACGAGTTCCTGAAGTTGGTTCAGGGTGAGAAGAGCGTGGATGAATATCTCCACGAGTTTACTCGTCTGTGTCGATATGCTAGCTCCACCATCGCGGATAAGGAGCGTAAGACGAATCGATTCTACGAAGGCTTGAGAGATGAGTTGAGGTTACTACTCTCGGGGCCGATGACGCAGGGTTTCTTGACCTTGGTCAACACGGACCGGTCCTTAGAGAAGGACATGAAGAATGTTCAAGCGAAGAAGAACTTTGGTGAGAAGAAATCTGGGTTCAATATATTGACTACTTCAAAGTCTGTCTATCAAAGATTCTTCAAGAAGCATAAGACTTCGGGTCCAGCTCCTTCTGGTGCTTCTGGGGCGACTACGAGTCGGACCCCGGGGGCATGTTTTACTTGTGGAAAGACGGGGCACTTTGCCCGTGATTGTTGGAGCGGACGTCCCAAGTCCGAAAGAAAGCCGGGAGCTACTTACGAAGAGAAGGGCAAGGCGGTGGAGTCGACCGCGTCCCACTATGCTCCGGCCCAACCAAGGGTGTATAATCTTGGCCAACAGGAGGCCACCAAACAGGCTGATGTGGTGACAGGTACGGTTTAATTTATAGCAAGTCAATTTCTTTAAATACTTGTTATTCACATGTTACCTCACCACTGCTTGTTTAGGATTTGTTTTGATTTGTGAAAATCTGGCAAGAGCACTCTTCGATACGGGAGCTTCACACTCCTTCTTGTCCGAAGGATTTATATCACGCATCGGAGTCCCTTCTTCGATGTCGAAGGATAAGTTGGATGTGTTGTTGCCCAATGGGTGTTCGATGCGCGCGGATAGGATCTGCGATGTTAAGATTCGTATTGGGAGTCAGGAGTTCGATCTACAGGCGTCGTTACTTCCGTTGGTGGAGTTCGACGTTATATTTGGCATGGACTGGCTCTCGGAGCAGCAGGCCTATATTGACTGCGGTCGCAAGGAAGTCAAGCTGGGAGCAAGTCTTGAAATGACTTTTACGGGCTTAAAGGGGTCGAGCAAGACGTTGATGTCTGCTCTTCAGGTGGTGAAGGCGGTTCGTGCCGGTGCAGAACTGTTCTTTACACTAGTGGAGGTTGCAAATCCGAAGCCCGCGTTGGATAGTATTTCAGTGGTATCGGAATACCCTGATGTGTTCCCCGCAGATCTTCCTGTAGCCCCGCCTCAACGGAAGATAGATTTCACGATTGAGCTAGTGCCAGGTGCAAAGCCTGTGTCACGATCTCCTTATCGGCTAGCGCTTAAGGAAATGGCGGAGCTGAAAGTTCAACTTCAAGAGTTGTTGGAGCAAGGGTATGTGCGCCCGAGTTCTTCGCCTTGGAGTGTGCCGGTCCTCTTTGTTAAGAAGAAGGACGGAAGCTTGAGGCTATGTATTGATTATCGGGAGCTCAACAAGTTGACGGAGAAGAACAAGTACCCGATCCCCCTGATTGATGATCTTTTTGATCAGTTGGTCGGGTCGACGGTGTACTAGAAGATGGATCTCAAGTCTAGGTACTATCAGATGCGAATAAGGGAGAGTGATATCCTGAAGACAGCGTTTAGTACGAGATACGTGCATTATGAGTTTATGGTCATGCCATTTGGGCTGACTAATGTGTCGTCAGTGTTCATGGATTTGATGAACAGGACTTTCAGAGAGTACTTAGACCATTTTGTGATCGTCTTCATCGACGATATTTTGGTGTCCTTGCAAAGTAAGGAAGATCACTTCAAGCATCTTCATTTGGTTTTGGAGACGCTAAGGAGGAATCAGTTGTATGCCAAGTTCTCGAAGTGCGAGTTTTGGTTATCCTCAGTGGCCTTCCTCGGGCATATAGTGAGTGGAGAGGGTATTGCTGTGGATCCGTCGAAGATTGTTGCGATACGGGAGTGGCCTGAGCTTGCTACGGTAGCGGAAGTCCGGAGCTTTCTGGAGCTTGCCGGCTATTATAGGCGCTTCGTAGAGAACTTCTCGTGGATAGCGTTACCTCTCACTACTTTGACGAGGAAGGAGCAGAAGTTCATTTGGACGCCGGAGTGCGCGCGAGCTTTTGAGGAGTTGAAGTGTCGGTTGACCACGACGCTTGTGCTGAGTTCGCCGATTGGGATCGAAGGCTATGAGATTTACAGTGATGCTTCGGGCAGTGGTTTGGGTTGCGTGCTACTACAACACGGAAGTGTGATAGCTTATGGCTCGAAACAGCTGAAAGTGCACGAGAGGAATTATCCGGTCCATGACATGGAGTTAGCGGCCGTGATTTTTGCCTTGAAGCTGTGTAGACATTATTTGTACGGTGTGAAGATTGATATCTACACCGATCATAAGAGCCTGAAGTATCTGATTGATCAGAAGGATCTGAATATGCAGCAGCGTAGATGGATGGAGTTCTTGGGAGACTATACATTCAAGATCCAATACGTGCCTGGTAAAGGGAATGCGGTTGCGGACGCGTTGAGTCGCCGAGCCCTAGCGAAAGCCAATTGGCTATCGGTGCATGATGAGGGGTTGGTGCGGGAGTTGGAGGCGTTGGAGATTGTTTGTGTAGATAGGCCATCAAGTGCTAAAGCAGTTCTGAATTGGACTGAAGTCCAATATAACCTGGCTGATCGGATTCGGCAGGCTTTGGATATGGATGTTCTTATGAAGCAGTTCATGGTAGAGGCTCTGGATAGGTCAAATTCCCAATTCGTTGTGGAGGACGTATTTCTTTGGAAAGACGGTCGTCAGTGCGTCCCAAGTGCGGGCAATTTGCGGGTGGAATTGTTGTACGAGGCACACCATACTAAGTACTCAATTCACCCGGGGAGCATGAAGATGTACCGTGATGTCAAGAAACAATTTTGGTGGCCGCGTTTGAAAAAAGATGTGGCGCTCTACGTGGCGAAGTGCCAAACTTGCGCCTTGGTGAAGGCGGAGTGTCAAAAGCCGGGAGGATTTCTTAAGTCCTTGCCTATTCCGAAGTGGAAATTCGACGACATCTCTATGGACTTTGTGCATGGTTTGCCAAGGTCGCAAAAGGGGAATGACGTCATTTGGGTGGTCGTAGATCGGTTAACGAAGGTGTCGCATTTCATCCCGCATAGGAAGGATGATCCGGTGGAGAAGTTGGCAAAACTGTATGTGGATAACATTGTACGGCTTCATGGTGTGCCCCGCAGCATTATGAGTGACCAAGATGGGCGGTTCACGTCCAATAATTGGAGGCTTGTGCAGCAAATGTTGGGAAGAAAGCTAAAATTCAGCACAGCCTTCCATCCGCAAACGGATGGGCAGACCGAGAGGGTGAGTAGAACTATGGAAGACATGCTTCGCATGTGTGTCTTGGATTTTGGAAAGCAATGGGAAGACGACCTTTATTTGGTGGAGTTCGCATACAACAACAGCTACAAAGCGAGTATACAAATGGCGCCCTTCGAGGCCTTATATGGTAGAAAATGTCGCACGCCGTTGTCTTGGTTAGAAACGGGTGAGTCAAAGTTGTATAAGCGATTGGAAGTGGAGGATGCTACTTCTTTGGTGAGAACCATTCAGGAGAGGTTTCTTATCGCTCAGGACCGGCAAGCGAAGTACTATAATGCCAAGCATAGGAATGTGGAGTTCGCTGTGGGCGACTATGTGTACTTAAAGATCAAGTCGTTCAAGGGTGTCTCGCATGTGCGGCGATTGAAAAAGCTAAGCCCGAGGTACCTTGGGTCGTTTGAGGTTCTGGAGCGAGTTGGTGAAGCGGCCTATCCGTTGAAGTTTTCAGTGGAGCTTGGTGGATTACATGATGTATTCCATATTTCAGTGCTTTGGAAGGCGGTGCAAGAGCCTACGCTAGTGATCGCGGTTGATCAAGTGCCGGGGGATAGTGGGCTGATGACAAAGCTCAAGCCCATGCGGATTGAGGACTCGGAGGTCAAGCGGCTACGCAATAAAGAGATCAGGATGGTCAAAGTCCGATGGGACAATTGCGGTCGTGAGGAGCTCTCTTGGGAGCGAGAGCAGACTATGCTTGACGAGTATCCGGAGTTGTTCCGCTCAGGTACAAATTTTGGTTTTGTAGATGTCTTTCCTTTATATAATTTCGTTGACGAAATTCTTTTAAGAGGGGGAGAGTTGTAACGCCCCGAAACTCAAAAGAGCGACGGGGGACGTTTTGGGCCAGTTTTGGGTTCTGGCAGAAGGCACACGGCCTGCGACACTGGCGTGTCCCAGGGCGTGTCAAGCTTGTGTCGACACTGAGCCGACGAAGTCGACATTTTGCTCTCGACATTGTGTTGAGACTGGGCATATGGCCTGCGACACTGGCGTGTCGCAGGGCGTGTCGACCTGTGTCGACACTCAGCCCGCGAATTCGACACTCTGCGCTCGACGGAGTATCGAGACATGGCACATGGCCTGCGACACGGGCGTGTCACAGGGCGTGTCGACACTCGTCCCGGGGAGTCGACGTATTTTGCTCGATGATGTGTCGAGACAAGGCACACGGCCTAGGACACGGGCGTGTCCAAGGCCGTGTCGTGAGGTCGACGAACTTCGCTCGACGAAGTGTCGAGTGTCGAGACCGTGTACACGGCATGGAGCCCAGGCGTGTTGATGTAGTCACGGGTAAGGACACGGGCGTGTCCTAGAACCCGTACAGTTCTCGGGTTGTTTTCGGTCTAAATCGATGGGGGTACACGGCCGGCCACACGGCCGTGTCAGGTGGAACACGGGCGTGTCAGGTCGAACACGGGCGTATTCGATGCCCGTGTGTTATTCCAGGCGTGTCGATTTTGACGGCGAATGAGGCACACGGCCCTAGACACGGGCATGTGCCAGGCCGTGTTCGGTCTAGATTAGACATTTCAGTCCCGAATCAAAGCCATTTGTTTCTTTAATTGGTGATCCAACGGCTGGGGATTGTTCCTGATGGGATATACCCGGTATTGGGCCTTAGAAACCCTCACTTTTCATGAGTGGTTATCTTTCTAAAGCTTAGAGAGAGGAGAGTCAAGGAAGGAAGAAGAAGCTAGATCCGGCCATTGGAGGAGCTTCGAAGCTCCAAATCGCGAGCCGACTTCAGATCCATGGAGGCCAAGAGAGTGCAGTGCTTTTCATCCGTTTACTTTTCCATGGCGCCAAAGAGAAGCGCTAGGGTAACGATCCTCTTCTTGAGCATGTGTAGCTCTCCTTCTTTGCATAGGAAGCCCGCTCTCGCAAATTTGCGGTGAGTTGGAGGCGTTCCTTCGGGTAGATATGTAAATTCCCCGTTGTTTAGAGTCCTTAAGCGAGAACGGACATAGGCATAATGTCTGAAGCCTATCCAGACATGTTGGTCTGGATCGGTGATGTTGCATTGCATAAATGCCAGAGAAGACTCCGTGCGATTGATTGTTTTCGGGTTTTCTACGTGGTAGATTGCAACAGGGAGACTTGGGGATTAACCCAAAGGTGCCCCCGGAAAACTGGGCGGATGCGTGATCTTGTCAACTTGGAGGCATGAGAGCCAACTTGAACAAAACCGAGTTATGTGAAATGTGTGACGAAAATGGGACTCGGGATAAGTTTGACCCGCGCATATGTCTTAAACTGTCATTGCGACATGAGCACGAGTTAGATGGAACTGTACCCATTTCTATGTCGTTTGGTTAAAGAGACCTAAGGTGATGTGGCCCTTGTCGTTAGCACAGATGAGGGACTTGGGCGGTCTATGGCATAAACTATCATGACCCATGCCGGTAAGACAAAATGCTCATAGGTTTGACCGTCAAAGTGGCAGTGGTGAGTCCGGAATGTCTATGGCTTTAATTGACGTGACATCGACCGGTTCACCGAGAATGTGCCCTGAGAGCACGGGGCGTGTGGCCGTGCGAGCCAATGTCTGTGATGAAATGAGTTGTTATATTGCTCGCTTATGCTAATGAAATGCAGGGAAGGAGCATCGCCGCCCCGAGCTGGTGGCGGGATCGTTATAATTTGGTCAGCATTGCTGACCGTTACCTTGTTTTGCCACTGTGCGGTGGTTTGTTGCTTGCAGGTGCTGCTGGACCAAGCGGTTAATAGCGGGCTAAAGCCCAAATTGTGAAGCCAGCCCTTGAAGTCTTAATTGGAGTGTTTACTGTTTTATTCATGTATGACCGGCCTGCATGCCGTGGTTTGTAAATCATGTAATGTCAAGTGAACCATTTTGTAAGGCCTTAAGGCCTGTACTTGTGTATGTACAATATTCCTATTTGGTATTAGTGGACATTCATACTTTTGTGCTGGGTTCTTTATTGCAACTTATTAATCTGCTTCCGCTAGAATGTTCTATGTAGGACGTGATGATTGGTTGGATGGTTTCCATGAGTAAACACTCGGTATGTCTGTAGTATATGGCGTCGGGCCCCAGCCGGACCTTCTGCTATATGTTATGCGACAGATAGGGGGTGTTATAGATCTCCCTTAAGATCTACGTAGGGTTGGATAGGGCTGACTTGGCATCTTGGAGGTCACTTGTCCCTTGGTAAGGGCACTTTGACCACTTTAGGGCTAGAGTTGACTTAGGTCAACATGACCATTTGGGTTGACCCCAAGGGGTCCTTGGTGATCCCATGGATTCCCTTGAGGTCTAGGAATGGTTATGTAGGGTTACCTTGCACTTTGGAGGTCACCTTACCTTATTAAGGGTACTTTGACCAGATTAGGGGCTTGAGTTGACTTGGGTCAATTTGGCCTCTAGGGCTGACCCCAATGTGTCCTTAGTGACCCATTGACCTCACTTTAGGTCTAGGAAGACTTGGGCAAGGTTGGTTGGGCACATTAGAGGTCAACTGCCCTTTGTTAGGGAACCTTGCCCAATTTAGTCTTATGGCGGTCCTAGGTCAAATTGGTGACTTTGGGTTGACTCCAATGGACCCTTAAGGATCTAGTGGACCCTCTGATAGGTTAGTGATGTTGTGGTGGGGTCATGGGGTCATGGTGAAGCCCTAAGGTCAAACCCTAGGTTTTGTGATGAGGTTGTGCCACAGGTAGACCAAGGTGATTCTCACCTCGGCCTTCTATCACTTGGCCCTTTTTAGCTTCCTTGGGTTTGTCATGAACTAGTCATGATGAAAACCACTCTTAGGGGTCTAGTTGGAAATGGGATGTTACACAGCAGACTATGCTACTGGAAGGATTAGTTGAAGTTCCGCTCCTTGCTGTGGACTCCACCTGTGTACTATAGATCGGGTCACTCTCCTATCCCCAGTGGATAGAAGGAATACATGGGCTTCCTATACATAAATCAAGATGCGATCACTTGGAATCCTAATGAAATTCCTATACTAGATCCATGAATATTACACATTAATGAATATTAACCCCCACGTTCCGACCTGTGATCTAAGAAGACTTTGCTTATATCCTCTTATTGCAAGTCTGGATTTGTTCGCCATATTTTTTTGAGCATATTTTGGATCTGCTTGTTTGCTGCTTCCACCTGGCTGTTGCTACATGGGACGTGAACAAATGAAAAATAGAGCTCTATTCCGACCTAGTGATAAGAAAAATGGCAACTCTTCACTCGTGAACTGAGTACTATTGTCCATGACAATTGCAAATGTGATCTATATCAGCAGACAATCCCCCCAAATGATGTTCTTAATTACCTGAGTCATTGATTTGGCCAAAGCCTATTCCTCTATCCAATCGCTGAAATAATGATGATGAATATCTCAAGAATATATCATCCTCAACCTTTATACAAAATTTGGTGACGCGGCATAGGTAGGAGACATGGCTTCAGGAGGTTGTCCAATAGTGGCTCAGGCCCATCTTTATCTCGTGGTTGTTTGCAGTATGGGGAGTGGACTTTGTGAGTCCTTTCTAGATGGCAAGTATGATGTGATGATTCATTTTGTTGATGATCGGTTATTTTTGCAAGTGGATAGAGGCAAAGTCCTTGGAAAGAATAATGACTAGGTAATTAAGATCTTTATTTGGGGTGAGGTTGTCTGCTGATAAGGAATCCCGTTGACAATTGTCATCGAGAATAGACCCCCCCCCACACACACACACACAAACGTATCAGGGCGTATTGAGCGGCGGTCATCAAGCTTTTAACCTTTCTTCCAGGATGAGCTACTTCCCCCACCCTAAGAACACCATGATTTCTCTCGTGGAGACACTCCCCTTTATCATATGTTGCATGTCCGGATGTGTTTGCCCACTACGCATTGACTAAGGCATACCTATTGTCATTGTTTTCTTTCCTGAGTACAATATCCAACCAATAGGTGCTTTATACCCCTTCAATGTTTTTTAATACTGCTTATGAACGAGAACCCCATAGAATCCATATGCTCTACTTAGGTAATTAGAAGTCTGATAATGGTATCTTCTTGAAATATTCACCACCATTCCTAGTGTGGGGAATGATAGTGCTCCTAGTAGCAATGTGGGAGTACCTGCGCCAGACAACCCGAAACATCCAGTTTATGGTCATAAAATGCAATTCTGCCAACAAGTCAATCTTTGTCATGCCTATAAAAGGTGAGTTCAGAGTGATTTCCTCAAAATATCACCTTACAATGAAGTTCTTAATGCCCGACATTGTCGGCGGTGATTGAGGAGATCATGGATTGCGTAGATTTACTATCTAAAATAGTCTCGACCATTGAGGGGTGCAACTCTTCACGTCGACAACCTTGACCTTTAGGACGAGGCCAGGATGTAGAGGGCCACGCTAATGGAAGAATTAGTTGAAGTTCTGCTCCTTGTAGGGGACTCCACCTGTATAGTGCAAATCGGGTCACTCCAGTCCCTAGAGGAGGAGAAGGAATACATGGGCCACCTATACAAGAATTAAGACATATTTGCATGGAATGCCAATGACATTCCCGGAGTAGATACATGGATAATTATGAATTAATTAAATAATAACCCCATGTTCCGTCTTGTTATCCAAAAGAAGCGCAACTTCTCAACAGAGTGGCTCTAGGACATAAAGGATGAAGTACACAAACATCTGATGACACAGTTCATCCGGGAGGCCATGTGAATCTCTAATAATGCAAATTGTCATAAATAGAACCAATAATTGACTACAAGGTGTTTGGCATAGAAAAAACAGAAAAGGGAAGAAAACACGGGGTCAGATCGGTGCTGACGGGTCTTTGATCTATTATCGAGGAGGCGATCGAGGTTTGAAGTAAATCTTTTAGCTTAAATGTAGATCTATGAAGGTCGAAGGAAATCATCAAAGTACGAAGGAGTTCTTCGGAGGAATCTTCAAACAATAATGGGGATTTCTAGGAAATCTTCAAGGAAATACTCTAGAGCTCTCTTAGGCATTGAAGGTATGGTCCGTTTAAATGAGGTCTCAGGGTCATTTTATAGCTTTTGAGAGGGCCATTCTAGTAATTGCACCACCTTAATTACCATATAAAAAATAGAAAGTCCCAATTCGGGCCACACAATTCACTAATTTTGTTAATATGGCAATCTCTCCCCTAAGAAATTCAGGCAGGAGCGGCGACAATGAGTGCACCGATGAGATGAGAAGAGAACGACGATAAGCTTCCCAAGTGCAAGAGGTGATGTAACATAGGGAGGTGACGTGGAGTAGGGAGGTGACGTGACATAGGGAGGCGACATGGCATTAGGAGGTGGCACGACAGTGGCTCAGGTCTCTTTGTCTTGTGGCCATTTATGGTATGGGAAATAGATTTGGTGGGTCCTTTCCTGATGGCAAGAGAGAAGTGAAGTTTCATTTTGGTGATGATTATAATGCCCCTGAATTTCCGATAATTAATTTTATTCTCCTATTTTGTGTAATTTATAATGTATGGACGTTACATTAACGTAGAGTTAACGGTACACCATTGTTAGTGCGTTTTCATGTTCGCTTGATCAAGTCAACCAAATTTTGATCTTCCTGGAATTTAGATATTAGATTTTAGAAAATCTAATTAATTAATTTTTTTATGATCATCAAGTTTTGTTGCGATCCGAGCTATGTTTGAATCCCGACAAATTTTTAAAGAATTAAAGAATTTTATGTTTCAATAATTTTAGCTCGAAAGTGACATGTCAAACTCTGATTTTGATTTCACTGTTGGAATTGCAGTACCAGCATTTACCTTAGATGTAAATTTCATCAGAATCAGAGTGGGTTTGGTTGTAAGTCGCCAAATTGAAAATTTTATTGTTATATTATATATGAAATAATATAAATAAAGTTTCTTAAAATAATTCTATTTTCCTTGCCTTGAAAGAATAAACAGTCATTTGTTATCTACATTCCTATTACGTCTTTTCAAAGAAACCAAAAACCAGAGAGTTGAGAGAGGAGGAGAATTATTCTCTATAAGCCTTCTGATTGTCGTTTCCTCAGCTCCAATGTTCTAAATCTCTGGCTAATCAGAAATCTATAAAACTCTCGCTGAGCTATGCACATGCATGTTGTTCCTGCAATGCCTTTGTTTGTGAAAGTATCAAGTTGTCAACATAAATCACCAATAGGGGGTGAATAAGTGAGTTCATCGTCTTTTTGCAGAAAAAAAAATAATGATAAAAACACACACACAAAAGAACAACATAGACAAAAGGATTTATAGTGGTTCCCCGTAATGCGTATGTCCACTGTCCTGCCTCACCTATCTAGTACTTCGGGCTAGACTCGGCTACTTCACCAAAACTCGGATTATACAAATCTTACAGCTTAGAGCCTCAAATCCTACAACCTGGATACAACTCTCCTACAACTCAGAGAACAACCTCTCCTACAACTCAGAGAATAACCTTTCCTACAACTAGATCCAAAAACACGGATCTACAAATTCCGACATAGAAACTTCCTACAATTATAAAAAAATAGTTTTGTACAAATTTCTAGATTGAAAATTGAAAGATAACAGTTGTCAACCTAAATCACCTAGAGGGGGGGGTGAATAGGTGAGTTGTGCGTCTTTTGCGGAAAAAAAATCTCAAAACAAAGCACAGATCAATCTACCAAATTATCACAGACGAGACAAGATTTATAGTGGTTCCCCGATCTCGGGTACATCCACTTTCCCTCACCGATCTAGCAATATACTAGACTCGGCTACTCCATTATCTCGGATTGAAAATCAATCCTACCCTCGAAACAAAGTTCCTACAATCTCAATCCAACCAACTGGATCTACAACTCGGAAGCCAAAACTTCCTACAAACTCGGAGTTGGAAACTCATACACTCGGAGAAAACTTCTCCTACAAGAATGAAAATTGTTTAAAAAATACAAACAATGATTTCTCTATCAGATCTGCAAGCAAGCAATGGTGATTTTTTTGTTGCTAACAAGTAATAATTCAATGTGATTTCATTCTACATTCTAATACAATTATGTAGATGGACTTAACTAGATTTAATTAGCATTCAGGCAAGCGCACCTATCAATCGTAATATATGAGAAATCTACATCTCGTGTCGTATTCCCTAGGGTCGTTTCAACTATTCGTACTCACCCTCCCTTTATTTTCATACCTCTAAATAAAAGTGATATTTAAACTACATTATCCTAACTATGACCAATTGGATGATTCAGTATTGGAGAAATAAAAGCGATAACAACACGAAGCTTTTAAATAATTACATGAACAAACCCATTTATCAATTCAATTCTAAGCAATCATGACATGAAAAGAGTGTTACATTTGTGCAATATAAAGGTTAATTTTTCATCAAAATTCTCTCTCGAGCAATTCCAAATCTAAACCTAAGATAGTAAATTTTCTCTCGAACAATTCACAATACTCAAGTTCGCATTAATTAGAATACCTTTATTACTACATAAATTCATGAACATTATTTCTAAGTTAACATGAATTCTTTTATCCGTGTTCTAATTTTCCAAACAAAATATCTCTCGATCATAGAGTTTGAAATACAAAGTGAATTATCATCACAATATGAACATACTAAATTCATTGCAAATAACCAATTTCTCAATCTAGTCAATTGCAAATTTTGTGAAACAAATAAGCAATTCAAAGGGATGATTAAACTCTTTGTTTGATTGCATAAACACAAATAAAATGCTACAAATATAACATAAACAAGGTGATACATGATTACTAAAATGTTCAAAGCAAAATTCATGCAAATTAAAACATAAATTGAAGATGGATCATCAAGAGAAAGAAAGGATTCAAGGGATTAATGATTGAATAAAAAATTACATAAGAATACCCTTCAATCCTCCTTGTCTTGAATGCTCCCCTTCGGCCTCCAGCAGTTCTCCAATGCAGAAAATGATCCAAAAAGTTCTCAGTAAATTTTTCTACAGGAAATTTATAGTTCCCTTGCAAACAGGTCGGACACGGGGTCGCACACGGCCGTGTGCCAGGCCGTGTGGACGGTTCCTAGACGGTTCCTGGGCAGTTTCCCACGAAAAGGCGTGTCTGGTAGTGGGCCGTGTCAGATGACACGGGACTAGACACGGCCGTGTGTGCGGCCGTGTTCCACAGACACGGGTTGGTCGGCAGCCGTGTGCAAAGATGACACGGGTATGCACACGGGCGTGTGCCATACCCGTGTGAGGCTCCTCTGTCTGCGCCCAAATTCTTCAGCTCCAGGTGCATAGGACACGGGTATGCACACGGCCGTGTGCCTGGCCGTGTGCACCAAATTTCTGTCCTGTCATCAGCCATGTAGACTCCGTGAACTCCTCTGTTTGCTCCGAAACTTTTAGGTCCATTGGTTGGCATTACCTGCAATAGAAAAATAATAGACTCAGTAAATGGTTTATTATAAGAACTGCCGAAGATTTCTAAATATGCTTTTCTATCTATGATACGAAAATTTCTTTGATATTATCATGAAATCAACACCAAAAGGGGCAGGAAATTGTAGATATGATTACAATTATGATAGTAAAAAGCCTATCATAATCGTACTCGTCAAATACCCCCAGACTTATATGTTTGCTTGTCCCTAAGCAAACTAATTCAAACACCTGTGTTACCATTAAATAATTTTGCCTCCGCACACTGGTTGCTATGAATTTAAGAGAACTTTGGTGATGTAATCGCATAGGAAATAATTTAGCAAACTTTTCTAAATATATATTTATCTTAAAATTCCTCTAGTATATCATTTTAACTATCTCTCACTCGCTTTTAGAAATAAAAGTATAGTCATCTTTAACAAATATGAGGAGAAAATAACAATCTCTATAAAATACGTATTAGTATTTCAAAGCTTATAAGTACTCGTACTGATAATCATGAACTTACCCTTTTTACACCCTCATCACAGCATAATTTAGAATTAGTAAGGTTGGATCCTTAGGACTTGAATTTTGGTGTAGCCTTTTTGGCTTAGGATAGAAGATTAAAGGTGAGGTAATCAAGGATAATTTTGATGAATTTTTCACACCTAAATCTTGATTGAGCCTTATGTTGGAAAATACCTGAACATATTTCAATTTTATGTAAACACCCCCAGACTTTGCAATTTGTATATTTCCCACATTTTGAAGGGCACTCTATTTTTTATATACGTTTTTTTTTTTTAACCAAGGGACCATAGTAGGGATCATTCCAAGTGGGTGCAAGTATACACGCACTCAGGCCACATATCACTATGTCTTTTTTTTTGGGTTCAAAGTAGGGATCATTCCAAGTGGGTGCAAGGATACACGCACTCAGGCCACATATCACAATGAACAAATCATTCCAAGCAGGCATCAATGATAGGTGTGCTAATAGGTAGGGATTTGGCCTTGGTGGATTTTAATAGTAGAGCATCAAAAGGATGGGGATTAGGTTCAAATGGGGTGTGCAAGGGTATCATGTTAAAGGTGTTGGGATAACAAGGCTTAAGCTATCCAATAGGAGGCCTAAGTCATTTCCGCCTTTACTAATTAACTTATGTAATGTTTTGAGGAATGCTAGAGGGTGAGTCCTAGACATCAATAGGGAGTAATTTTTAATTTTAAAGTCCTAATACCAAATTATAAAAATGTTACACTCATCGACTCACTTTATTATAGATAAATATATTTTCTAAAATAGAGTGTTGGATAGTTACTAATATAGAGGAGTAATCTTAAAATTAAATTATATAGAGAAAATTAAGCTAAAGAAAAAATTTCTATGCTTAATTACGAAATCAACAAAGTTGAATACTCTATGAGTCTACATCAATTCATTTTAATCAGTGTGCTAAGGTAAATTAAATATTTATAATCCCACATGAATGAATAATGAGAGCTTAAAAGGTCAAACAAAAATTTTTAAAGGGTGGTATAATAACTTGAGTATTATGATAAGCAGATTAGAATTAATTGTAACCACATGAACAACCATTCTACCCCCAGACTTAAGATTTGCAATGTCCTCAGTGCAATGTAAAAACCGGACATAGAGGGATTTCATGATGATATATAAAAAGAAACTGCTATCATAATAAGTAGAAGAGCAAAGTAAAGAAACATGAGCTGTAATGAAATGCACTGATATATAATAGGTGATTCAACTGAATACACTGAAAAGAGAAAAAAAAAATACAAGATACGAAATATGAAGATAGAACTACAATGATACATATCACAAGTACTCATGGTGGCCTGTCGAATCATCCGGGAAGGAAGGCGGTGCTGGAGCTGGTGGCTGGCGAGGGGCGATCCCAAGGTGGTCTCTAATCTGATGAAGGAGATCCTTAATTTCCTGATGTTCCTCCTTAATTTCCTGAAAGCGTGGCGAGAGCTCGGTGTCGAAAAACTGCCGGAACTCACGCGAGTATCGTGACTGAGGTGGAGGAGGTGCAGTAGACGACTCGCCATGAGCGTAGGTGGAACGGGGTGGAGGCACCAACGGCTCGTCGAGGTCAGGATCTATCTCATCATCACTGTCGGCCTGTACATGCGGTCCACGTCGAGCAATAGAATATATGACCCCTCCCCGGCCCTGACGTGCGGTGACAAGGCGGAGGGCGCGAAGACTAGCCATCGTGATAGGCACGGTCTTTGCGACCACTGTCATCTGGGGGAGGGCTAAAAAGATGCCCATATTCTTCACGAGGCGCGTAATATAGGGGGCTACGCAAATAGACCCTATACGAGGGGTGTCAGCCTGGTGAAGAATGAACTGGGCTAGAAGTAACCGAGATGTAGAGGATATCGTGAAGTCATGCTGTATAGGTATAACAGATCCTGCCTACTAACAACTCCGGAGCTTTCGCCCCGACCGCTCAACGTGTGGCTGAGTAGATGGTGGATGTAATGGAGGGCGGGAGAAATCAATTTGGATGCCTTAGATCTCTTGGCCTCGTAGGCGCCAGTGTCGAAAGAAATCTGGCGCCATATACCACCGGCCATATCGCGGTTGGGGAGCTCAAAGTGGAGTTCGGGGTAGGCGGCACTAAAAGGAACGACTCCTCATACACCCCTAAATATTGGGTGAATTGGAGCATGGTGAGTGTGTAAAATGTGCCACCCACTCGAAATGAAACTATCCCCTCGGGCGCCTGCGGTGCGTCGATGAAATTTGGCCTAAAGCTGGAATAAAATGACGATAGGAACTCTAAGGTGAGTTCCCTAAAGCCTAATTCTTCTATGGCAAAAAATTGACTCCACCCCGTTACAGAAATCAGCCCCCTGACATCTCCTGCCAGGTTTATCTCCTCAAGCACGCTCCAATCTATCATGCGTATGTCTTGAAATTTTTTGGATTGCAAGCGATTGTAGCGGGCGGTATGCGATGCATCAGTGAACATTAGCGGAGTAGCGGCATCCCGCCTCTCCGTGGAGACTTGTAATTCCGGTCGGCGACGGCGACCTCCACTTCTTCCGGAAGACATAGTGTAGACGGGGAGAAATGCGAGTGAAGGGGGACGAGAAATGGAAAAGGTGGTGCCTTGAGGATCAGGCCACGGGATGACTGGTGGTGGGAGAAGGTTTGGAGTGAGCAGGAAAGAAAACCACACGGCCCCTATTTATACATGGGTGCACACGGGTTCGCACACGGGCGTGTGCGAGCCCGTGTTAGGGAATCTTTAACCTCGTGGAACACGGGGTGCGTCGGTCCGTGTAAAATAATGGAACACGGGTGTGCACACGGCCGTGTGTGCACCCGTGTTCGGGGATCCAATGCCTCGTGGAACACGGGCCTGCCTCGGTCCGTGTGGTCAAATCGGCTGGGGTCAGTGCGTCAGGTGGACACGGGCGACAACACGGCCGTGTGTCGTCCCGTGTCGCAGCTGGCACGGTACATGAGCACGGGTAGGTAGGAGACACGGGCGTGTGTAATCCGACACGCCCGTGTTCGATGTCTCGACACATCGGTCTCGACGATCGTCGAGACAGATGCACACGGCGCTGCACACGGGTTGGTGCGTACCCGTGTTGTGCTCGGGATGAAAATGCCATAATGTCGAATTAATTCCACACGGCTGGGCCTGAGCCTGTGTCACGTACACGGCCACGCACACGGCCGTGTGTGTAGCCGTGTGCCACTCCAGAAAAAAAAAAATTTTCAGAAACATTTTTTTTTCTTTTTCTCATTAAAATTTGATGGAAAATTTTTTTTCATTAACATTTTTTTTTAAAATTTTTCATTACAACTAATTAGACTTATACTAAAGCAAGAATATTTAGAAACACCTATTATACTTAATATTAAATTAATCTAGCCGGAGGCAGGTTTCTAGACGAGCGAAGTCCATAGGGATTTCACCATAATAAGGTTTAAGTCGGTGACCATTAACCTTAAAATCTCCCTTCTCTGGGTGAGTTAACTCGACGGTACCGTAGGGAAAGACTTCTTTAACTTTAAATGGTCCGGACCACTTAGACCTTAATTTCCCTGGGAATAATCGTAATCTGGAGTTATAAAGGAGGACTTGGTCACCTTTTTGGAATACCTTCGGTTTACGAAGGTGACGGTCATGAAATAGTTTAGTTTTCTCCTTATAAATCCGGGCGTTCTCATAGGCCATAGTTCTCCACTCATCTAATTCGTTAAGTTGAAGTTTACGCTTCTCTCCTATAGAACTAGCGTCAAAATTTAAGGAGCGTATTGCCCAATACGATTTGTGTTCTAATTCTATAGGTAGGTGACAAGATTTACCGTAGACTAATCTAAAGGGGGTGGTCCCTATAGGTGTTTTGTAGGCGGTCCTATAAGCCCATAAACAGTCGTTAAGTTTCCTAGACCACTGCTTCCTATTCCCTTCTATAGATTTTTCTAAGATTCTCTTAAGCTCTCTATTGGAAACTTGAACTTGTCCACTAGTTTGAGGATGATACGGAGTGGCTATCCTATGTGTAACTCCATATTTTTCTAATACTTTGTCTAGTTGTAGATTACAAAAATGTGAACCCCTATCGCTAATAAGTGCACGTGGTGTGCCAAATCGTGCGAATAAGGATTTCAAAAATCTAATTACAACCCTACTATCATTACTAGGCAAAGCTTGTGCTTCAACCCACCTTGATACGTAATCTACAGCTACCAAAATATATTTATTCCCAAAAGAAACTGGGAATGGTCCCATAAAATCTATACCCCACACATCGAATACCTCACATTCAAGGATAAATTTTTGAGGCATTTCATGTAATTTAGAAATATTACCTGCTTTTTGGCAAGAATCACATGAAAGCACATACCTTTGGGCATCCCTGAATAGAAGGGGCCAATAAAAACCGGAATCAAGAACCTTTTTAGCGGAGCGATTCGCTCCATAGTGACCACCAGCAGGACCTGAATGACACTGCTCCAAAATCTTCCAACCTTCCTCCGCTGATACACACCTTCTTATAACAGAATCTGCACATATCCGAAAAAGAAAAGGGTCCTCCCAAAAGTAATATTTCAAGTCAGAGAAAAATTTCTTTTTCTGCTGATATGAAAAGTCTTTTGGAATGACCTTAGCCACAAGATAGTTTGCATAATCTGCAAACCATGGATAATCTAGTTGTATATTGGTAGATATGGCAAATAATGATTCCTCAGGAAATGTATCAGAAATTTCAGACTCATCTAACATTGATCGTAGTGGGTTTTCTAAACGTGAAAGATGATCTGCCGCTAAGTTTTCCGCTCCTCGTTTATCCCTAATTTCTAGATCAAATTCTTGTAGAAGAAGAACCCATCGGATTAAACGAGGCTTTGCTTCCGCTTTGGCTAGCAAATATCTAAGTGCAGAGTGATCTGTATAAACTACCACTTTGGATAATGTTAAATATGATCTAAATTTATCAAAGGCAAATACCACTGCTAAGAGTTCTTTTTCAGTAGTTGTATAATTCTCCTGTGCATTATTAAGTGTTTTACTAGCATAATATATTGGGTGAAAATGTTTGTTTCGGCGTTGTCCTAAAACAGCCCCTACCGCAAAACTACTAGCGTCACACATGATCTCAAATGGTTGACTAAAGTCAGGTGCGATCATAATAGGAGAATTAATTAATTTTTCTTTTAAGAACTCAAAGGCGTGTAGACACTCTTGTTCAAAAATAAAAGGTGTGTCTTTTTCTAAAAGCCTTGTAAGTGGTTTAGCTATTTTGGAGAAGTCTTTAATAAAACGGCGGTAAAATCCCGCGTGTCCTAAGAAACTTCTCACTGCCTTTACGGAGGTTGGTGGTGGCAATTTTTCTATGGTCTCTATTTTTGCTTTATCTACTTGAATTCCTTGGCTTGAAATTTTATGGCCAAGTACTAACCCTTCTTGTACCATGAAATGGCACTTCTCCCAACTAAGCGCTAGGTTCGTCTCCTCACACCTCCTAAGAACTTTCTCTAAATTATTCAAACACAACTCAAAGGAGTCGCCAAAAACCGAAAAATCATCCATGAACACTTCCATGATATCTTCAACATACTCGTTAAAGATGGCTAGCATGCACCTTTGAAATGTGGCGGGCGCATTACATAACCCGAAAGGCATACGTCTATAGGCAAAGGTACCAAATGGGCAAGTAAATGTTGTTTTCTCTTGGTCTTCTGGTGCTATAGGAATTTGAAAGTATCCAGAAAGTCCATCTAGAAAACAATAGTAAGAGTGTCCTGATAAGCGTTCTAATATCTGGTCGATGAAGGGAAGAGGGAAATGGTCTTTCCTAGTGGCATCGTTTAATTTCCTATAGTCTATACAGACACGCCAACCTGTTACTGTTCGGGTTGGAATTAATTCATTTTTATCATTTGCTACTACGGTCAGGCCACCCTTCTTAGGAACTACTTGGACAGGACTAACCCATGAACTATCCGAAATAGGATATATAATACCAGCATCTAATAACTTTACAATTTCAGCCTTAACTACCTCTTTCATATTAGGATTTAGCCTACGTTGCGGTTGAATAGACGATTTATAGTTTTCTTCCAAAAGAATTTTATGGGTGCAAAAACTAGGATTAATACCCTTTATATCAGATATTTGCCACGCTATTGCACCTTTACATTTCTTCAATACGGTTATCAATTTTTCTTTTTCAAGTTTGGAAAGATTTGAAGATATGATAACTGGGTACGAAGAATTTGTTCCTAAGAATGCATACTCAAGATGATCCGGTAATTTTTTTAATTCTACTATTGGTGGATTCTTAGTATTATTCTTAAGAATTTCATGATCTCCTTCAGTAATTAAACTATATTCCGTTGTTCTATTCATAGCAACACAATTTTCTAGAAAAAATAAATGTTCAATAATGTCATCATTTTTATCATCTTCTAGATAGTTTGTTCGTTATGCAAATTTCTAAAGGATCTTTATAATAAAAATTAGAATTTATAGAAGACATAAAATCATCAATACCATGAGAAAAATAGCAATAATCATCGTTTTCTAAAGATTGTTTCATAGTTTTGCCAATTTGAAAAGTGACTTCATCTTCTCCTACTCGCAATACTAATTTACCATCAAAAACATCAATAAGTGCTCTAGATGTAGCTAGAAATGGACGACCTAGTATGAGTGGTACTTCGATATTTTCATCCATATCTAAAATAACAAAATCAGCAGGAAATATAAATTTATCTACCTTAACTAATACATCTTCCACTATTCCCCTAGGATACTTAAACCGATCGATCTGCTAATTGAATACTCATTCTTGTTGGGCTAAGTTCTCCTAGGCCTAGTTTCAGATATAAATTATAAGGCATTAAATTTATACTTGCTCCTAGATCTGCTAAAGCCTTATTTACTTGTAAATCACCGATTAAACATGGAATTGAAAATGAAACGGGATCTTAAGTTTTTGTGGCAATTTATTTTGCAAAATAGCAGAAACATTCTTCACTTAATGTTACTAATGATAATTCTTCTATTTTCTTTTTATTAGAAATCAAATCCTTAAGAAATTTTGCATATTTAGGCATTTGAATAATTTCAGAAAAAGGTAAATTAACATGTAATTGCTTAAACATAGATAAAAATTTACCATACTGCGCATCCATGCGCTCCTTGCTATGCTTTGCTGGGTATGGTAATGCTGGTTGGTACTCCATCGGTTGTACATTCATCTCGCTTGGTCCTTCGCCGCTAAACTCCATTTTGGGTGCTTCTTTTGCAGGCCTTGGGTCTTGTAACTCCTTTCCGCTCCTCAATTGAACGACTTTTGCATGCTCCCTTGGATTTATCTCTGTATTCCCTGGAAGTGTTCCTTGCTGCCTTTCAGAAACCATCCTTGCAAGCTGACCAATTTGATTTTCCAAGTTCCGAATTGAACCCTCTTGATTTCGGAAGGCTACATCGGTAGTTTGCATAAATTTGGTAAGCACATCTTCCAATGTAGGCTTCCTTGGTTCCAACTGTGGTTGTTGTCCAAACATGGGCTGCTTCCCTTGATTTCCTTGTCCTCCCCAAGAGAAATTGGGGTGGTTTCGCCATCCAGGATTATATGTAGAGCTATATGGGTTATTGGCTTGATTGAAAGGTGGCCTAATATTGTTACCCATATAGTCAACATGCTCTTGAACTTGCGGTTCACAACTAGGCATTCCAGTGCATGAAGGGTCCCATTGTTGAGGTGCCATGGAAGGTGATGCTAAGGCAAGGTTGTCCATCTTTTGGTGAAGTTTCTCCACTTGAATTGCTAAGGCGGTGACGGCATCTACTTCATAAATTCCTGCGGGCTTGCTAGGCTTTTGTCTTACGGTAGTCCATTGGTAATTGTTCATTGCCATGTCCTCTATCAACTGCTGAGCCGCTTCAGGTGTCTTGTTGTTCAAAGTTCCTCCACTAGCCGCATCAATCATTTGTTTGGTGGCTGGATTTAGACCATTATAGAAGGTCTGAATCTGAAGCCATGAAGGTAGAGCATGGTGGGGGCATCTCCTTAACAACTCCTTGAATCGTTCCCATGTGTCGTACAACGATTCAGACTCCAATTGAATGTATGTAGAGATGTCATTCCTTAACTTCGCAGTCTTTGCAGGTGGAAAATACTTCATTAGAAATTTCTCAACCATCATGTCCCAAGTAGTGATCGACCCTCTAGGTAAGGAATTCAACCACTGCTTCGCCTTATGCTTAAAGAAAATGGAAACAATCTCAATCGAATGGCGTCGTTGGAAACACCATTGATCTTAAATGTGTCACATATCTCTAAGAATCCGGCCAAGTGAGTGTTAGGATCCTCATCTTGCAAGCCATCATACTGAACATACTGTTGCACCATCTGTATCACACTAGGCTTCAATTCAAAATTGTTGGTAGCTATCGGTGGTCTAATGATGCTCGACCCGGTTCCTTGGAGATTGGGTCTAGCAAAGTCGGACATGGTTTGCTCATTTTGGTTGGACATAGTATCTAAGTTTTCAAGATGATTCCCTCCTTGGTTTACTGTCTCCTCTTCTGATAGTCCGTTTGAAATATCTGTGGTATTAATTCCCACGTCCTTAAGTTAGTGTTATGGAGAATTCGTTCTGGGTCAGGATGAAATGGTGCTAGCCCAGAATTTTTGCCCCTGGTCATAGACTAACAGACTACAAAAAAAAATATTACGCAAAATAATTATTCAAATTCTAATTTACAACTATATAAAAAAATTGGTAGATCAATAAAGATTAGGATTTCAAAATATTGAAAACGATCCCCGGCAACGGCGCCAAAAACTTGGTGATTTTTTTGTTGCTAACAAGTAATAATTCAATGTGATTTCATTCTACATTCTAATACAATTATGTAGATGGACTTAACTAGATTTAATTAGCATTCAGGCAAGCGCACATATCAATCGTAATATATGAGAAATCTACATCTCGTGTCGTATTCCCTAGGGTCGTTTCAACTATTCGTACTCACCCTCCCTTTATTTTCATACCTCTAAATACAAGTGATATTTGAACTACATTATCCTAACTATGACCAATTGGATGATTCAGTATTGGAGAAATAAAAGCGATAACAACATGAAGCTTTTAAATAATTACATGAACAAACCCATTTATCAATTCAATTCTAAGCAATCATGACATGAAAAGAGTGTTACATTTGTGCAATATAAAGGTTAATTTTTCATCAAAATTCTCTCTCGAGCAATTCCAAATCTAAACCTAAGATAGTAAATTTTCTCTCGAACAATTCACAATACTCAAGTTCGCATTAATTAGAATACCTTTATTACTACATAAATTCATGAACATTATTTCTAAGTTAACATGAATTCTTTTATCCGTGTTCTAATTTTTCAAACAAAATATCTCTCGATCATAGAGTTTGAAATACAAAGTGAATTATCATCACAATATGAACATACTAAATTCATTGCAAAAACCAATTTCTCAATCTAGTCAATTGCAAATTTTGTGAAACAAATAAGCAATTCAAAGGGATGATTAAACTCTTTGTTTGATTGCATAAACACAAATAAAATGCTACAAATATAACATAAACAAGGTGATACATGATTACTAAAATGTTCAAAGCAAAATTCATGCAAATTAAAACATAAATTGAAGATGGATCATCAAGAGAAAGAAAGGATTCAAGGGATTAATGATTGAATAAAAAATTACATAAGAATACCCTTCAAATCCTCCTTGTCTTGAATGCTCCCCTTCGGCCTCCAGCAGTTCTCCAATGCAGAAAATGATCCAAAAAGTTCTCAGTAAATTTTTCTACAGGAAATTTATAGTTCCCTTGCAAACAGGTCGGACACGGGGTCGCACACGGCCGTGTGCCAGGCCGTGTGGACGGTTCCTGGACGGTTCCTGGGCAGTTTCCCACGAAAAGGCGTGTCTGGTAGTGGGCCGTGTCAGATGACACGGGACTAGACACGGCCGTGTGTGCGGCCGTGTTCCACAGACACGGGTTGGTCGGCAGCCGTGTGCAAAGATGACACGGGTATGCACACGGGCGTGTGCCATACCCGTGTGAGGCTCCTCTGTCTGCGCCCAAATTCTTCAGCTCCAGGTGCATAGGACACGGGTATGCACACGGCCGTGTGCCTGGCCGTGTGCACCAAATTTCTGTCCTGTCATCAGCCATGTAGACTCCGTGAACTCCTCTGTTTGCTCCGAAACTTTTAGGTCCATTGGTTGGCATTACCTGCAATAGAAAAATAATAGACTCAGTAAATGGTTTATTATAAGAACTGCCGAAGATTTCTAAATATGCTCTTCTATCTATGATACGACAATTTCTTTGATATTATCATGAAATCAACACCAAAAGGGGCAGGAAATTGTAGATATGATTACAATTATGATAGTAAAAAGCCTATCATAATCGTACTCATCAAGCAACAAGGATCTTCTTCTTGTAAGCTTTGGGGCACTTTCAGAAAGATGAAGAAAATCTCGGCAACAGATCTGGAATCTTCTTTGTCTTACACGATCGGGAAGAGGATGAGCAGTTGAGAAACGATCTCGATCTGTAAAACTTCTTCAGTCTGATTCCTCTGAAAATCAAAACCCTTGCCGGAGAAAAATAGCGGCGGCGACAGCTTTCTTTCCGTGAAGAGAGAGAGGAAACAGCGACTTGGAGAGAGAGACGGCTGCAGAAAAATCTCAATAATATTTGATCTTGAAAGCCTGTTGTTATTAGGGTTTGTCGATTAGACAGGACTTATATATGATTTTGAATAACGGTCATAATCAGTCTTAATGATATACACGTGGACCAATCATGTCACGGGATTTGAAAATCTGTCAATTATGGACTTAGAAGAATTTCGGAGAAATGGAGGTGATATACACGAGTAGATATATAACTACTCGAGTAGGTAAGCGACTACTCGAGTAAGTAAAGGAATGTTACTCAGGTATATAAATCATGACCACTCGAGTAGGTTGAAGACAACTACTCGAGTGCATATAATCAACTACTCGAGTATTTAGAAGATCTACTCGAGTATAAAAAAAAGGGTTTCACGGGAAGTGGAGTTGAACTACTCGAGTACAAGTTGTACTACTCGAGTAGGTGATAAAAACTACTCGAGTTGTTTGACGAACTACTCGAGTGATAGGACTTAGAAAAATTTCTGAACACTGGAAAATGAGCTACTCGAGTCGTCAAACTGAACTACTCGAGTGAATATAGTCTACTCGAGTATATGAAAAAGACTTACTCGAGTAGTAAGTGAACTACTCGAGTATATAACTTATACTACTCGAGTATATAGAAAATTTACTCTTGTGAAGAAAACGGTTACACGAGTCAGAAACCATAACTACTCGAGTATATATATACTTACAAGAGTGATTTACTTAAAAAAAACTTGGAGAGAGAAACTTGTACTACTCGAGTAAGAAAAATGATCTACTCGAGTATATGAATTCTGACTGGAGTAAAAAGCAAGTAATCTACTCGAGTAGTTAATGACCTACACGAGTAGAATACTTAGAAAAATTTTCAAGGTGGAAATTCTTTCTTCTTTGGTGAAATCAGCATCCAACTCTATTCACATAGTCCAAGTGCTTGAATATGAAGTATATCCCAATAGAGAGGCTACACATGGGTCAACACTTTGGATCATACAATGAGGGATTACATTGCATGGTCCTGTGTTTGGTAACCCATTGTAGACTGACATTGGTCTACACTTCCCATTGGAGTCCTGCAATCACATAACTCAAACAGAGCATCAAATACAACCTAATTCATCTCAGTTCCAGGATGACTTCATCAAATCTGGGTTAATGTGGACATAGGTCCCAACAATCTCCCCCTATTTGTTGAAGTCAGAACCCTTTACACTAAGGTGAATTATAGACATAAAAAAGAGCTAAGTAGAAAAATGTGTGCAAGTAAGCAAGAAACTATGAAAAAGATAATGAGAGCAAAAACTTAGAATTATATAAATAAGTGTATCTAAAATTATCAATTCTACAGTCATTCATTTCACACTCTCAAAAGTTCTTTAAATTCAACCTTGATGTTGTTGTTTGTCCAATTTCTCTTGTTGTCTCCTTTGGTAGTTGAATGGCTTAGGATAGTATCTGGGAGGACTAGGAGGAGCAGCAGGATTATTCCTTCCATATTTTCTGTCATAAATTGTTCTCTTGGTCATGGATTTTTCATATAATTCCCATTCCTGGGAACTGTAGTGAATGTTCCAATTCTCATCAAAGTCCATAACCAATTTTAGAGTGTCCAGAATCAAGGATTTGGAAGTGGGAGACTAGACTTCAGCATAAACAGCAGTAAATCATTTTTCAGCAGTAGGAACAGGAATTGATCTACTAGTAGAAGGACCTTCACCATATTTTCTCTTATTTTTGGAGGTTTTGATCTCTGGAGGAGCATGAAGGAAAATATCAGCAGGATCTTCTTCCCAGCCTTGAGCATATGACTCTAGAAAAGCAATAGAGTCTCCAGGCCTTGGAGAGAAAGTAGGTTGCAGAGGAGTAGCTGGGGCAGAGACATCTGTAGCTAGAGGATTCAAGTGATGGGGAATGATAGTTGGATATGCAGGAAATTCAGGTAGGATTTGATTATGCATCCAGACAGCAGTGTCATAAGTATGGAACTTGACACTCTAGATATGAGCTAGCACATCAGCATGAATCTTTTGCACATGAGCTTCCAAAATATCTTTCTTCAAAGCAGCAGATTGTTCTATATGTTCTTTGACTAATCCCTCCTCCTTTCTGATTTCAACAGATAAGTTCTCTATCGCAGTTTCTTTGAATAAACCCACTTCTTCACAGATTTCCATTTTGTTGGCTTCATTTCTCTTGTCCAGTTCTATTTGATTATTTGCAAGGGTGACACCATATTCCATAACTTCTCCAACACTAGTTGTAGTGTGGTCTAGGGCTTTTCCACCAAGTTGAAACAAGTATTTAAGCTTGTCAGTATTATGTTGGATTTCAGCAAAGCCTCTGCTCATCTCAGTCTCAAGAGCAGTGATTTTGGTAGTGACAGCAGCTACAGAAGTGTCAAAGTAATTCTTTTGGTCTTATAGCAGGAGGGATATATGAGATAGCAAATCTGGTGAGGCAGTAGCAGCAACAATAGTTGAAGGAGTAGCAGATGGGTTTGGAAGAGGAGGAGCAGTCCATGGAGTTATTTCTCCAATGAGCACAGAGCTTTCAGTCGTTGTTGTATGAATGATAGCATCCCTTTCTTTTGTATCATAAGGGATAGAGAAATCTAAGTTTCTGAGAGGAGCCTCAGCTGGCTCAGGTGAGGTCTCATCAGAGATTAGAATATTCTCTGCCTGGTCTGGAGGAGCAACAGGAGATTTTAGAGGGGATGGTACTGGAGATTGTGTTGGTGGTTGAAGTGGAATTGCTTCTGAGGTCAGCTCAGCTATCATGGAATTAATTTCAGCTTCAGAGGAGAGCAGATCTTCTTGAGGTTGCTAATCTGATGGTGGTGTAGGTGGAGTTTTAGGTAGGGGACAGTTAGCTGGAGCAGGAGAAGAGGGGAAATCTTGTGGAGATGAAGGTAATCTGGGAGAAAGAGATGGAGCAGGCTCCCCCTCACTTGGTGCACCAGAGGAACTGGCCATATGATGAGGAGAGGGAGATGGAGTCCTGTCTGCTAATGCTGGAATTTTTGGAACCTGGGCGGCTTGAGCAGCATTCTTCAGTCATCTTAGAATGGACTGAATTGAGACCTTCTTCATGTGGTGAAGAGGGGTCCCTTTTGAGAAGCTAAACAACTGAGGGTTTAACTCATGGAAGAGGAGAGAGATGATCCTGGCAAAATTGGGGGCTTTAGCACTGTCCTTGATTTTGTCAAGAATCATCAACCCAAATTGGAACTGCTTGCGGCAAACTATAACTTGCATAATATCAAAGAAGTACAGGGGAATATCTCTTATAGAATTGTCTTGCAGAGCAAGATTTTCCCGATGACATCAACAAGAAATTTTCCCTCTGCATTCATAGCTGAGCGTTTGATGTACTGAGCGTCAGCCGAAATACCGCAGAATAAGAATGTTCTGTCAGAATCTTCATCATCTAGGTCATCTTCTTCGACCATTATCGGTAATCTGAGAAGTTGAGAGATGATAGTCTTGGTGAGTTTGATTTTCATACCTTTCACTTTGGATTTCAGAACTTGCCCATTTCGTTTGACTTTGAGGTGGTTGAAGAATTCTGCTACTTCAGGGAAAAGGATGTGGTGCGGTTCTTGCAGGATGAAGGATAGCCCTGCGGTGTCAAGTAGAATCAACAAATTGTGGAAGTCATCAGAGAGTTCGGCAGTCCCTGCGGTAACTAGTTCCTAGCCCATGCCGATCTTGGAGGAGGCAGCCATGATCCTTGCTTGACGGGAAGAGAGGAAGATAATGTGGCTCTGCAACTTCTTGAAGGAAGACGAAATGGTAGTCGGGTACATGAGAAAGTGAAATGATTTTGTATAGAGAGATTTTCGGAAATTTGTATTTATAAACCCTAAGTTTAAGTCTAGTTATCGAGAAGGAATAATTTAAATCATTGAAAAGGCGGCATAAGCCTTGGTTGGCGGATAAGAAAATTTGAAAAGCAAAGAGACACATACACGAGAGATAAAGGAGGTACTCGAGTATATGGGGAGTTACTCGAGTAGGTCAATGGAAGTTACTCGAGGAGGAGAATCGACTTACTCGAGTAGATGAAGTGTACTACATGAGTACATGAATTGCCTTATTCGAGTAAGTGAAATGGACTACTCGAGTAGGTCCTTTGATTACTCGAGTAGGTCAAGTCTATCTTGAGTCAGACAGAGAAAAATTTTTTCAAATGCCAAATTTTGACTAACCCTTTAATTTTATTTGCTTTGAAGATATCCAAACTTCTCTAATCTTCTTTGTTGGGCATCCCAATTTCCGTTTTGAAAAATGAGAACTTGGTCTCATCCAGCGGCTTCGTGAAAATATCTGCAACTTGTCTGTCTGTGGAGACATATTGGAGATCTATGTCCCCATGTTGTACATGCTCCCGGATGAAATGATACCTTAGCTCGATATGCTTTGTCCGGTTGTACGAGACTGGATTGTTGGCTATTGCAATTACGCTGGAAGAGTCGCAAAACAATGGGATCTTCTTGAACTTCATGTTGTAATCCTCAAATTGATTCTTTATCCAGAGTAACTGTGCACAACAACTGCCTGCAGAGATGTACTCTGACTCGTCCGTTGAGATTGTGACATAGTTCTACTTCTTACTACTCCAGGAGATTAGCCTTCTTCCAAAGAATTGGCAAGTCCCGGAGGTGCTTTTCCTATCATCTTTGCTTCCTGCAAAATCTGCATCTGAAAAACCGATTAATTCGCTGTCATTACTTCTTGGGTACCATAAGCCAAGATTTGGTGTACCTTTAAGGTATCTCAAAATCCGCTTAGCAGCAGCATAGTGAGATTCCTTAGAGTTCACCTGAAATCTAGCATAAACACATGTTGAAAATATTATGTCGGGTCTACTGGCAGTAAGGTAGAGCAAGGATCCAATTATGCTTTTGTACTTGGTTTCATCAAAAAGTTTCCCTTTTTCATCCTTGTCCAGAGACATAGTTGAGCCCATTGGAGTCCCCATAGAGGTTGCATTCTCCATTCCGAATTTCTTAATCAACTCTTTGGTGAACTTGGTCTGCGAGATAAAAATTCCATCTTTAGATTGTTTCACCTGAAGCCCTAAGAAATACTTCAGCTCGCCCATATTGCTCATTTCGAACTTCCCTTGCATAAGTTTTGAGAACTTTTTGCAGAGGTTGTTGTCTGTAGAGTCAAAAATAATGTCGTCGACATAGATTTGCACTAGCAAAATCTTGCCTTTTATTTCCCTAAGAAATAATGTTTTGTCTATCTTTCCCCTTGTGAACTTGTTCTCATGTAGAAAGCTATACAGCATCTCATACCAAGCTCTAGGAGCTTGTTTCAGACCATGTAGGCCCTTATGCAGGAAATAGACATGATCAGAAAAGTTAGGATCAGCGAAACCTGGAGGTTGTTCCACATGCACTTCCTCCTTTATGTTACCATTTAGGAAGGCAGACTTCACGTCCATCTGATAAACGGTGAAGCCTTTGAATGCAGCGTATGCTAGGAACAACCTTAATGCCTCCAGCCATGCCACTGGAGCATATGTCTGGTCGAAGTCGATTCCTTCTTCTTGATGATAGCCTTTCGCGACGAGTCTGGCCTTGTTCTTTATGATCGTCCCATCCTCGTCCATCTTGTTCTTGTAGACCCATTTTGTTCCAATGACATTCTTTACTTTCGGTCTTGGAACAAGCTTCCATGCATTGTAGCGCTTGAACTGATTTAGCTCTTCTTCCATTTCCATTATCCAGGATGCGTCCGAGTTTGCTTCCTCAAACTTCTTCGGTTTAACCTGTGAGAGAAAACTCAAATATAAATTCTCATTAGTTGTACCTCTTTGAGTTCTGACACCGTCCCGGGGATCTCCTATTATCTGGTCCATGGGGTGATCCTTCAGATGTCTGAGCTCCAAAGTTTTTGCATCTGGATTATCTTCAATCACCGGAGTGACTTCTTCAACTTGGACGATCTCTTCATTTTGATCATCTACTTCCCCAATAGGGGTTGGAGTGGTGATCTTGAAGAATTTTTCGTCTTTTTCTTCATTGGGCTCCTTCAGGTTGATTTCATCTAGCTTTGCACCTGCATCTTTAATGAGCATACTAGATGGATTGCTTTGCAGCAAGCTCGTCTCATCAAATACAACATGTATCGATTCTTCTACCACCAGGGTATTTCCATTAAATATTCTATATGCCTTGCTATGGCTACTATAACCTACAGAAATACCTTGAAAACTCTTTTCGCTGAACTTGGTGGTATGATACTTACCATTGTTAAGTACGAAGCATTTACAGCCAAAGATTCTAAAGTATGAGATGGTTGGCTTCTTGCCCATTAGAAGTTCATAAGGTGTCTTATCATGGTTTTTGTTTATGAGTGCTCAATTTTGCACGTGGCATGCAGTGTTGACGGCTTCAGCCCAGAAGTACTCCGGAAGTGAAGCATCACTCAACATTGTCCTGCAAGCCTCTATGAGTGTTTTGTTCCTTCTCTCAGCCACTCCGTTTTATTGTGGGGTATGAGGGGAGGAAAACTCTTGAAAGATACTTAAGCTTTCACAGAATTCTGTCATGGCCCCAGATTTGAACTCTGTTCCGTTGTCACTTCTGATTTTGACTATGGAGAAGTTGTGTTCATTATGGATTTATCTGACAAATTAGTAAAGATCTCGAAGATATCTGAGTTTTGTTTTAGAAAGAACACCAATGTAAAGCGCGAGTAGTCATCAACAATTACTAGCGTATAATCCTTATCTCCCAAACTTCTAATTTACAGTGGGCCAAACAAGTCCATATGCAATAGATAGAGAAATCTATTAGAGTCTTTGCCAATAACGTTTTTAAAGGTAGCTCTTGTTTGCTTGCCTTTTACGAACGCATGACAAGGTCTATCTTTGACGCACTTGACATTTAGGGCATCACGTACTAAGTTCATTGAAAATAATTTATTAATAGTTTTGAAGTTAATATGTGCTAGTCTCTTGTGCCATTGGTCACCAAGAGACGCACTATCTTTTGCTAAAAAGCACACTGGTGTAGAGGAATCTATACAAATGAAATTTAAACAGAAAATATTACTGCTTCGAGTGCCGGATAGAATCGTTTCCATATTGTCAATAGATTTTATCAAGCACTTATCAGCATGGAATTCAACTATGTATCCTTTATCGCAAAGTTGGATTATGCTTATGAGATTGTGTTCCAATCCCTCGACATAAGCCACATCTGAGAAGGATACATTGTCGTTAGTAATCATACTATAGCCTCTAGTAATTCCACGGTCTGAACCTCCAAAGATGACCTTTGGTCCGTTCACAACTGGAGTAAAGTATTGAATAAGGCTTCTAGTCCCGGTCATATGCCGAGAGCATCCGCTGTCCAAATAACAGATTGGCGTTTTCTTGGCCTTTGTACATACCTGCAATCACAATCAATTTGCCTTAGGAACCCAAACACGTTTGGGTCCTTGGTCTCGGGTTAGAGTACTCCCTCTACGAGTGTTAGCATTATGAGAGGTCTTTCTCATATTACTGACATGAGGAGTTGCAGTGTTTCTGGAATTGAACCAGCAATTAATGGCGAAGTGACCAACCTTGCCACAACACCAACAGTCAAATCTGTTATACCTTTGCCTCAAGATCTCCTGCTTGACCTTTTGCAGTTTTGGTCTAGCAGGGTCAGCATTCTTGGAGGAAGAAGCTTCGTGATAATGACAGTCACATGTCTTCTTCTCCTTAGGAGGCCTTTCCACAACGGGCTTTGGCTTTGGTGCCTTCTTGAAGTTATGACCATGATTGAAAGGGTCATAGCTCTTAAGAATAACTTCTTCATAAGGTGCCTTAAAGACACTTTCACCGAAGTTTCTGGGGCGAGTCCATCCTTGATAATGGGACTTTAGCTCTACATAGGTAGGCCTAGCAAATTGCTCGTATGAAGAGTCAAGATCAAACTCATTTGATGGAAAGATGACTTTCTTGAATGTAGTCTGATCTTGAGGGGCTTTCCCCTTATCTTTGGCTAAGGTCTTTTTGGAGGCCTTATTTTTCCGTTGGGCCTTATTTCTCCTAGAGGATTTGCTAGGAGATTTTTCATGGCCTAGCCCAGCTCCCTTGTCCTTTGCTGAGAATTCAGCAACAAATGGAAGAACTGTCTTGGGCTTCGAGAAACTTTCAACAAGATTCTTTTCAGCGGCAAGTTGTCCCTCCAGTTCCTTGATGATTTTCTCTTTGAGGTCAAGGTGCTCAAGAGCCTTGTTATATTCTTCAATAGCATTATTGAAGTTTTCTTCGAGCGATTCAGTGTTTGTGACTTTCTCTCTCAAGATGCTCTCTTCGGCTTTTAGAGATTTGATCTCTTTAGCCTGAGTCTTCACGACTCGCCGATATTTGTCGTAGGCCATGATTAACTCCTTGTACTGGGCCATTAGTTTTGACTCATCGTCAGAGGAGCTATCCTCACAATCATGTTCAGAGACTTTAAAATCTGAAAGTGGGGTATGAGAGTTTACTTTCCCAGTGAACTGGGGTTCTTGATCATCATCTGTTTGAGCCATAAGCCCAAAATAAGCTTCTTCTTCTTCTTCACTCGACTCAGATGAGTCGGAGTCACTAAGAGTCTTGCTCTTTTTGGCTATCAGGCTCTTCTCTTTCCTCTTTTTGTTGTACAAGGATTTCTTTTCTTCTCTTCTACCACCCTCCTTCTTCTTATAAGGGCAGTCGGCGATGACGTGTCCTGGCTTATTACAACAATAGCAAATAATGTTAGTCAAAACATATTTGTTCTGTTTAGAGGAATACCTGTCATGACTGCTTGAGCCTTTTCTTTACCGATCACCATCGTGTCGTGATCTTCTATAGGAGGCATCCTTGCCTTTCCATTGCTTTTGCTTGTTCAAAAATTTCTTGAACTGACATGAGAGCAGTGAGAACTCTCCTTCTGATAGCTCAGAGCCTGAGGTACTTGGCTCTGAAGTTTCTTCTTCTTCACTAATTTCTGGAGCTGGAGCTGGGGAGGCAGCCTTTATCTTTCTAGAGGTGTCTATTTTTAGAGCAACAGACTTTTCTTTGAGAGCAGACCTGCTCTTCTCTTCTTCAGCTTTCCTGGTGTTGAGTTGAAGCTCATATGACATAAGCTTCCTGAAGAGATTTTGTGGGTCTGTCTCAGCCAGCTTCCCAGACTCCCTGATGGCACGGACCTTGTTGTCCCATTCTTTGGTCATGGATCTCAGGAACTTGTGATTCAGTTCTCCATTAGTGAATACTCTGCCATAGACTCTTAGGTCATTCACTATCTTGAAAAAGTTCTCAAAGGTATCAGCAATGGTTTCTTTGCTTCCCTGTCGGAAGGCTTCATACTTCTGATTGAGGAGGGATCTCCGATCATCCCTCACTTCTTCTGTACCTTCCATCAAGGTAACCAAGGACTGCCACATCTCCTTTGCAGATTGGCAGTGGATTAAATTCTACAGCATTGAGTCATCAACTGCACTTGCAATAATGTTTTTAGCTTTCTTGTCTAGTGAGACAAGTACAATCTCGTTCTTGTCTAAATCCATCAGCTTCTTTGGAACCTTCTTGGTAGGATCTATAGTGGAGATAGTCATAGGGATATAGGGACCTTCTTCAACTATCATGAAGATCCTCGGATCCACAGCTTCCATAAAGAATTTGATCCTTTCTTTCCACATGGGAAAGTTGTTCTTGTTGCATAGGGGAAGCTTGGCAAAATCCTTTGCCTTGTCCATGGTAGATAGATCTCAAATGACAACTATTGTAGGAACTGATCAAGGTGTTAACCTTTTAACGATCAACCTCCCTCTGATACCAATTGAAAGATAACAGTTGTCAACCTAAATCACCTAGAGGGGGGTGAATAGGTGAGTTGTGCGTCTTTTGTGGAAAAACAATCTCAGAACAAAGCACAAATCAATCTACCAAATTATCACTGACGAGACAAGATTTATAGTGGTTCCCCGATCTTGGGTACATCCACTCTCCCTCACCGATCTAGCAATATACTAGACTCGTCTACTCCACTATCTCGTATTAAAAATCAATCCTACCCTCGGAACAATGTTCCTACAATCTCAATCCAACCAACTGGATCTACAAGTCGGAAGCCAAAACTTCCTACAAACTCGGAGTTGGAAACTCCTACACTCGGAGAAAACCTCTCCTACAATACTAAAAATTGTTTAGAAAATACAAACAATGATTTCTCTGTCAGATCTGCAAGCAAGAAACCAGGATCTTCTTCTTGTAAGCTTTGGGGCACTTTCAGAAAGATGAAGAAAATCTCAGCAACAGATCTGGAATCTTCTTTGTCTTACACGATCGGGAAGAGGATGAGCATTTGAGAAATGAACTCGATATGTAAAACTTCTTCAGTCTGATTCCTCTGAAAATCGAAACCCTTGCCGGAGAAAAACAGCTGCGGCGGCGGCTTTATTTCTGTGAAGAGAGAGAGGAAACAGCGACTTGGAGAGAGAGAGACGGCTGCAGAAAAATCTCAATAATATTTGATCTTGAAAGCCTGTTGTTATTAGGGTTTGTCGATTAGACAGGACCTTATATATGATTTTGAATAACGGTCATAATCAGTCTTAATGATATACACGTGGACCAATCATGTCACGGGATTTGAAAATCTGTCAATTATGGACTTAGAAGAATTTCGGAGAAATGGAGGTGATATACACGAGTAGATATATAACTACTCGAGTAGGTAAGGGACTACTCGAGTAAGTAAAGGAATGTTACTCGGGTATATAAATCATGACCACTCGAGTAGGTTGAAGACAACTACTTGAGTGCCTATAATCAACTACTCGAGTATTTAGAAGATCTACTCGAGTATAAAAAAAAGAGTTTCACGGGAAGTGGAGTTAAACTACTCAAGTACAAGTTGTACTACTCGAGTAGGTGATAAAAACTACTCGAGTGGTTTGACGAACTACTCGAGTGATAGGACTAAGAAAAATTTCTGAACACTGGAAAATGAGCTACTCGAGTCGTCAGACTGAACTACTTGAGTGGATATAGTCTACTCGAGTATATGGAAAATACTTACTCGAGTAGTAAGTGAACTACTCGAGTATATAACTTATACTACTCGAGTATATAGAAAATTTTCTCTTGTGAAGAAAACGGTTACACGAGTCAGAAACCATAACTACTCGAGTATATATATACTTACTCGAGTGGTTTACTTAAAAAAACTTGGAGAGAGAAACTTGTACTACTCGAGTAAGAAAAATGATCTACTCGAGTATATGAATTCTGACTCGAGTAAAAAGCAAGTAATCTACTCGAGTAGTTAATGACCTACACGAGTAGAATACTTAGAAAAATTTTCAAGGTAGAAATTTTTTCTTCTTTGGTGAAATCAGCATCCAACTCTATTCACATAGTCCAAGTGCTAGAATATGAAGTGTATCCCAATAGAGAGGCTACACATGGGTCATCACTTTGGATCATACAATGAGGGATTACATTGCATGGTCCTGTGTTTGGTAACTCATTGTAGACTGACATTGGTCTACACTTCCCATTGGAGTCCTGCAACCACATATCTCAAACAGGGCATCAAATACAACCTAATTCATCTTAGTTCCAGGATGACTTCATCAAATCTGGGTTAATGTGGACATAGGTCCCAACAAAAATAATCTTTTTCTTTAGATCTGAATTGATTCAATCTTCTTCCTTCTAGGAGATTAGATCTTGATTTAAGGTTGAAGGAGAAGACTTGAAATCTTGAAAACCTTGATCTGAAAACTTGGAATATGAATAGATCGAAAACACCTCCGAAGAGTCTGAAAGCAACGATCTTGTCGACTTTATCTTTGAGAAGAATCATTGATCGTGAACTCTAGTTCGTCTGGTTACGTTTTAGAGAATAGTAGATCGGAAGAAAAGTTCTTCCATTGACGAGTTTGAAGTCAGGTCTTACGATTATTGCGATTCGTATATGTCAAAATGAAAGCCTTTATATTTATACAGAATTCCATTTGCAATGGCAAGAAATCTCCTTCAAAAAATAAGCTTCCACGTGCAATGTACATGGTCGTCGTTTGAAACATAACCCGTCGAAAAAAGTCGAAACAGAAAAATTGTTAAGTCCATTCATCAAGATGAAACGTGTAATAACCATACCACTCGACGAATTTCTTAGATTACATGGAAGCATTCGACGAATTACATGGAAGAGCTCAACGAATTATATAAGACCATTCGATAAATTTTACTTATTCAAAAATGGGGCCAGAAGAAAATTTCCTGTTAATAGTCACAGACTACTCGAGTATGTTCGACGAATTCCATGAGTATTCACATGACATCTGCACAAATGACATGAGATTTTATGTGTATACTCAACGAATTTAACTTAGCCGTTTCTGAAGAAGACTTGAGAAACTGTCAGAAATTTCCAGATTAAACTCGACGAATTCCACTAGTATTCACGTGATGTCTCGATGAATAACACGAGACTTCACATGTATACTTGATGAATCTAACTTAGCCATTTCTGACGAAGACTTGAGAAACTGTCAGACATTTATCGAGTAAACTCGATGAATTTCACAAGTATTCATGTGATGTCTCAAAGAATGACATGAGACTTCACGTGTATACTCGACAAATTTTACCTAGGAAAATTTTTGATTCTTCCTGACTTCAGCAACCATACTTTTCTTGAATCCTATGCACTTGAAAATTAACTACACTCCAATAGAGAGATTACACATAAGTCAACACCTTGTCCTACACAATGAGTGATTACATTTCATAGTCCTGTGTTTCAAGACCCATTGTACTCTGACATTGGTGTGTACTTAGGCAATTAACTCATGCAAATACATAACTCAAAAGTAATGTCAAATACTTCTCAATTTATCTTAGTTCAAGGGGTACTTCTTCAAATCAGGGTTATTGTGGAAACAATACCCAACAATCTCCTCCTATTTGTAGAATTCAAAACCTTATATACTATGGTGAATTACATATAGAATAATATTAAACAAAAATATATAATGAAAAGTAATGACATTATCAAAAATCTCAAAAATCGTCAAAACAATAATGTTATATAAATAGTTTTAAGAGGCATTTCAGAAATTACACATATTCATAAGCATAGAGTGAATACTAAACATTTTCACCTTTGCTCTTCTCATTTTGCCTATCAAAATAAGCCTTTTGCTTTGGGAAATACATTGAAGGAGGAGAAGGAGCACTGGATCATCTCTCCTATAATTTTTGAAGTGTATCCTCTTCTTTGTAATAGCCACATCATGCTTTTGCCATTCTTCTCTGCTATAATGCAGTCACTTGTCTTTATTAGCCATGTCTACTAGTGTGAAAGTGTACAGTATGATTTTGTTGGAGATTGGGCTCCGTACTTCAACAAGTTCCCTATTTGGGTCAGACCTATGAGCAAAGGGACCTTCTCCATACCTTCCTTTCTTAAGAGCTGGTTAGGATAGCTCTTCAATAATCTCACCATCAGCTCCAGTAGCACCAGCTGTACTAGCAGACAATTTCCCATACTGATAATAATCCTGAGAATAGTCCTGAGTATCTGTCCCGTACTAGGAGTAGTCCCGTATAGGCCGAAAAATATCATATCTTGAATATCGCATCCTGACTTTGGGCATTTTGGCTTTAGTGTTTAAATTTACTCCAAAGAGCTCTCCATGCAGCCACTTAAAATTCTCAAAATAGTAAGTATTGACACCTTGAAGCTGTTATTGAATAACAGCCTCTAGTAACTTCAACATCTTGTTAAGTTGATCCTCCCCCGTTCTCACTTCTGCAGTGAGGGAATTTATAAAAGCATCTCTGAATAAGACCATCTGTTCATCAAAATGGTGTATCTCGCAGTTTTATGCATCAATAATATATTTTACTGTTTCATTTACATGCCTTGTTTCATCTTGATTGTTTCTAAGTCCTGTCATTGTATGCAAAATTTCTTTGCCACCTTGAATAAACCAATTATCCAAGTTGGATTCTAACTTCTCAAAACTAACCTTGACTTCGGCAAGTCCATTATTCAGATCTTTCTCCACCACTTTTACATTATCAAACACTTTCTTCAGAGAATGATCAAAGTTAGATCTATGCTTAGTTAACATTGCTTCAATAGATCTTATCAAACTACTATTAAAATTAGAATGGGGAATATCTTCATCCTGAGGTCTTGGATGTGAAGGATGGGTTACTGGAGAGGCTTGAGCAGAACATGACCTTCATCCTCTAGGATAGGAGGAACCACCTCTGTTTATTATTCCTCATTAGAAAGCTCAATAAGATACTCCCCCTCAATTAGAGCACCCGCATGCTTCTGGGTCTGAACACCAGGGACACTGGGAAAGTTGGCAATCCATTCCTCAAGATCATGGATGAACTTGTCAAGTTGGTCTTGAAGAAAATTCGTTGGATGGTTCTGCTCCCCCTCAGCCATTGTCATAACCCACATTTTCTAGACATGTAAGTTATATCAGAGTAAGAGAAAATATGCGTCGTGATGGCACGCAGTGCAGGGGATAACTGCAGGCGCTCAGGAAAGACTCCAAACTCTACAGTTTATATGAAATCCATAAGTTATTAAGTAAAAACAAGTTTAAGTTTAGATGGTCGTATCCCTTGGCACAGTGGATCAACTAGTCTACTAGAAAATTATAATTATACGCTGCGAAAAATACTTTGATTATGTTGATTAACAACCTACATGAGTATAAACATCCCCAAAGGACAACTCATGGTATGCAAGACTCTAGGTTTAGTATAGGTATGAAAATAGTCTTTACGTTAGCTAGAAGATAGTAACTTTGGTTTTAGAAAGATGACATGTATGAAATATTGGTAGTAATGCTTTTTATAAGTTAAAATATCTAACATGCAACCTAGCATAAAACATTCCCAGAGAACAAGTAAAACAACCATAAAATAGGCAAACTAGCAGCTTAGCCAACTAATTAGCATTCTAAAAGAAAAACATCAGTGGGCGTCAACAACATGACACAAACCCACTGATTAGCGTGTATGTTTGTACAAACAAGAAAACAACAAAACTACCTTACAAAGGTGAGGAAAACCTCTACAACACAGCAGTCCACTAGCAACACCCACCTAGCCTCTCATGCGGCTACTGTCCCGAACCTAAGGCATTCAAAGAAAGAACACCTCAGCAAAAAAAATACAAGTGGCAAAATGAGAGATTAGACAATAATGAAGTAATAGTGTAAGTGGTTACCAAACCCAATTATAAGGAAAACCGACAACCGCAGCAGAAAAAAAAGTAAAAGAATAGCGGTAAAAGCTAACTTACTCACTCCAAGAGTAGGAAAAATTGCACCAAGTGCGATAAAAATCTAAGCTTTAAGAAACATGAATATAAGTAAGTCGAAGTATCAGAAAATAGTCTACCCATGACTTGGTAAGCAAATACATCGGGGAAAAAGTCTGGCACATGTATTGTTGGGAACCTACCCAACACACCTGCGGTCACAAACCTTTAAACAAAACCATCGAGAAAAAACCGGCACCTACGATGGTGGGAAACTGCCCAACACACCTGCAGTCACAATTCTTTAAATAAAACCACCGGGGAAAAACCGGCACCTACAGTGGTGGGAACCTGCCCCACACACCTCCAGTAACAACTGTTTAAACAAAACCACCGGGCAAAAACCCGCACCTACAGTGGTGGGAACATGCCCAACACACCTGGAGTCACAACACTATGAACAAAACCACAGGGGAAAACTGACACCTATAGTGGTGGGGACCTGCCCAACACACTTGCAGTCACAAACCTCAAGCAAAATTACCGGGGTCAAAATTCATAACCAACCATGGACACACCAAAACCACCTGAAAACTATTAAAACCCACAACCTAAAACATGGGTTTATTCTAAAGGAAAAAAGAATAAAGCCCGAGGAATCACCCTAAGGCCCATACTAAATGAATCGAACTAGACTGGGCGAGATAAAACAAGCCTAAGGGAAAAGTGTCGAGTACACTCGACGGCGCGTCGAGTGAAGTCAACACACTCGACGCCATCCGGCTATACTCAGCGAAAAAACCACTCCACTCAATGCCGCGTTGAGTCCACTCAACGTCGTCAATGCTGTTTTTGACTTAGATTCAAGAATACTTAATGGCAAGGCTTCACACAACACCACGTTGAGTGTATAACATTCACTCAATGCTTTCTAACTTAGCTTCTCATACCACATAGCAGGGCGTTGAGTGGAAGATATGGTGGAGGAATCCAGTAATGGAATGGTAGATTGTGTTGTAGAAGGTGTAAAAGTGGGAACTATGGGAGGGATAGAGAGTGGAGCATCAGGGATGTGAACATCTAGAGGGATGGTGGATGTTGATGGGGATGGATGGGTGGCATCTTGCATGATGGTGTCTGTTGGTAGAGGGTAAGATGGTATAGAAGATAGATGTGGGGGAAGAGGAGATTGTGGTGGTGTAAGAATGTAAGTGGAATGGGGGGAATCAGGAGATGTTGGTTGTTGTTTTGCTTGAAGAGGGGAAGATGGAATGTCAATGAGTTCATTTGGTGGAGATGAAGCTGGGGAAGCATGTGGAGATGGAGGTGGAGTAGGAACCTGAGGATGTTGTTGTTGTTTTGGTGTTGAAGAGATAATGGGAGAGGAAGGAATTTGTGTTGCTAGAAGGGAAGCTGGAAGAGATGGTGGTGTGGGATGAAGCTCTTCAGCAGGTAGGGGAGTGGCTTTAACAGCCCTAGTGCCTTTAGAAGCTGGGGTGGAAGCGGTAGAAGCCTTAGAGGGCTTTGTGATTGTCCTCTCCCACATGCCAAATAAGGCACAAGTGAGCCTTTTACTAGCATTGATGAATATGGTCTGGGAGACCAGTGATTCAGCAGCCTTTTCCTTGAGGAAGATCCCTAGGATCCTTCCAAAACACACTTCTTTCTTGTTATTTTTCTTATTTATCAGATCAAAGAGGATCTGATCCCAGTCAACTTGCTTCTTATTTATTACTGCACACATGACCAAGAACTGATGTCTTGTGATGTAGTCATGGGCAGTATTCTTGCCAAGCAAGACCTTTCCAACAATGTCTGCCAGGAACTTGTATGCTGCAGACAAATGCTTCTTCAATAATTTATTTGGGTTGTCACCAGCATAACCCATCGGATTGAGCATCATATCAAACTCTTCAGAATCAATTTCTAAGTCCTCTTCTCCATTTCTCAAACCAAATATTTTAGTTAAAACTGTGGGAGTTAAGGAGACAGTGTTACCCGCGATTGATCCTGTCATGGTATTGTCTTCAGAAGTGGATGACGTATAAACTCATTCCCTGATTTCTGATCCTGCCAGCTTTATCCTTGTAGTCAACAGGTTCTTTAGATTCAGCTCTTCCAGAAGTTCCAGAATATATCGGAATATGGGATCCGAGTGCAGGAATGATTCGAAGTCGACATCAAATCCAGCGTCAAACTTCATAGCGGCTAGAGCTCCTGCTGGAATCGCCATGGAATCACCTGCAAAAGAGAGAAAGGACGATCAAGTGCAAGAGAACAGAAAGTGCGGGATGGAGGTCGAAGAAAACCTAAATATAAGGTTTTCAAGAATATGAATCGACAGACTCCGTTCCACGAAAATGAAATTAATTCGTCGAGCTGAGATCGATGAAATAAGTTTGACTGAAATAATTCGTCGATCTTGTCCTAAAGAATTGAAAATAGTTCGTCGAACTCCTTTCGGTGAATATATTCTGAAGCAAGTTCATTGCACTCCATTCGATGAATATTGTTTCACTCACAGAGAGTTCGTCGTTCTCCATTCGGCGAATGTCTCTCAAACTTTCCACGGTTCGTCGAACTCCGTTCGACGAACTCTGGAAAATTCATCGACTGCAGACAGAAATCAAATAAAATCTTCTCCATTGATCATTCCAAGTTAATTCACAAAGAATATATGATTTTTGTCATCTAGAGGTTTGGTGAATATATCAGCCCTTTGTAGATCAGTGTAGATATAGACAGGCTTGATTTTATTTTTGTCTACACACTCCCTAATGAAATGATGTCTTATATCAATATGTTTTGTCCTACTATGGTAAACTGGATTCTGGGTTATGGCTATAGCGCTTGTATTATCATTGAGTAGAGTTGAATTATTTAAGTTGAACCCATAATCTAGTAGCTGATTTTGTATCCAAAGCATCTCTGAATAACAGATGCCTGCTGCAATATATTCTCCTTCAACAGTAGAGGTTGACACTGATGTTTGCTTTTTACAAAACCAAGATACTAATCTCATACCCAGCAACTAGCAAGTTCCTGAAGTACTTTTTCTATCTACCCTGCATCCAGTAAAATCAGCATCAGAGTATCCAGTTAACTCAAATTCTGATTCAGCAGGATACCATAGGCCTAGATTAGGACAACTCTTTATATATCTCAAAATCCTTTTTAGCAAAATTAGATGAGATTCTTTAGGGTTCACTTGGAACCTAGCAGAAATACATGTGGCAAACATAATGTCTGGCTAACTTACTGTGAGGTATAATAGGGACCCAATAATGCCCCTATAAAGTTTCTGATCCACAGGTTTCCCTGGTACATCAGAGTCCACAACAGCATTGGTAGCCATGGGAGTTTTCTTTGCTGAGGCATCAGCCATCCCAAACTTCTTTAGAAGTTCTTTAGCATATTTTGCTTGAGAGATGAAGATGCCATCAGGGAGCTGCTTCATTTGGAGACCAAGGAAGTAGGAAAGCTCTCCCATGCTACTCATTTCAAATTTAGAATGCATGAGTTCAGAGAACCTCTTGTATAATTTGGAATCTGTAGAGCCAAATATAATATCATCCACATAGATTTGTACTAATAAGATTTGGTCCTTATGATGTCTAGTGAAAAGAGTTTTATCTACAGTTCCTCTTGTAAATTTATGCTCTAATAAAAAACTAGCTAAGGTCTCATACCAAGATCTTGGAGCTTGCTTTAGACCATAAAGAGCCTTAAGAAATTTAAAAACATGAGAAGGGTAAGTTGGAGAAACAAAACCTGGAGGTTATTCTACATAAACCTCTTCTTGTAGAACTCCATTTAGGAAAGCACTCTTCACATCCATTTGAAAGACCTTGAACCTCTTGTATGCTGCATATGCAAGGAATATTCTTATGGCTTTCAACCTTGCAACAGGTGCAAAGGTTTGATCATAATCAATTCCTTCTTCTTGCCTATATCCTTGAGCAACAAGCCTAGCCTTGTTTCTCACAATGACTCCTTGAGCATCTAGCTTGTTTCTATAAACCTATTTGGTTCAAATAACTGGGTAGTTTTGGGGTCTTGGAACCAAATCCCAAACTCTACATCTCTCAAATTGATTTAGTTCCTCCTGCATTGCAAGGATCCAGTGGGGATCCTGCTCAGTATTATGAATAGAAAGAGGTTCAACTTGAGAGAGAAAACAGGCATGCATCAAATCTTGGGTAAGTTGATGCCTTGTCTATACACCTGCTGATATGTCTCCAATCACTTGAGATCTGGGGTGATCCCTAAGTGTGACAAAATCAGTGGGTGGAGTTGGTTGTGCAACAGCATTTGGAATTAATTCCTCCTGTGGAATTGTATTTGCTGTTGGTAGAGATTCGTTATCTTCAACTTCTTCTTCACTTTCTTCAATGACGTGTGGAGAGGGATGAGTTGGCACCTCTGGGTGAGGTTTAGTCCATCCATGGTCTCACACAAGTGGGGTACCTGTAGGTTGTTATTGGTAGAAACTTCTTTCTCCTTGAAATACATATTAGTCTCATCAAATGAAACATGAATAGACTCTTCAATTTTCAATGTTGATTTGTTAAAACCCTATAGGCCTTGCTTACTTGGGAGTATCCTAGAAAAACTCCCTCTTCAGCCTTAGCCTCAAACTTTCTAATGTAGTTCTTGTTATTATTGTGTATATAATAGGTACAACCAAATACTTTAAAATAGTTTATTTTAGGTTTCTTTCCTTTGAGCACTTCATATGGAGTCATGTTCTCTAGTTTTTGAATTAAGCTCCTGTTTAGGACATAATTTGCGGTGCTGACAACCTCTGCCAAAAAGGTTAGGGGCATGTAAGCATCTGCAAGCAATGTACCTGCAGCTTCAATGAGTGTCCTATTTTTTCTTTCAGCTACCCCATTTTGTTGGGGAGTTCTAGGAGCTAAGAAGCAAAGCCTGATACCTTCCTTCTCATAGAACTCATGCATAAGAAGAGACTCAAACTCTGTGCCGTAACCACTTTTGATCAATGTAATATGAGTAGAGAACTCAATCTGTATGGTCCTGAGAAAATCTGTAAGAACCTTGAATGTATCTAACTTTGATCTCAAAAAGAATACCCAATTGAACCTGGAGAAGTCATCCACTATAACCAAAGTGTAGGATTTCCCTCCTAGGCTTTGTACAGCAATGGGTCCAAAGAGATCCAAATGTAGCAAGTACAAAATCCTAGGTGAATCACTCTTATTAACAGATTTAAAACTACTTTTAGTTTGCTTGCCTAATTGACATGCCCTGCAGAGACCTTCCTTCTTATAGGGACCAGAAGGTAGACCTCTAACAAGGTTGTGCTTAGATAGCCTAGCAATGTTTTTCAGATTTACATGACCTAGTCTTTTGTGCCATAAGTCATTCTGATTACTAGTTAAGTTAAGTAAACAGATATCAGTTTTGGCAGAAAGAAAATTTACTAAGTACATGTTGTCTTGTCTACTTCCAATTAAAACTATTTGTTTGTTTTTATCAATAATAAAACAAGTGGATGAGTTAAAGTATACATGATAACCATCATCACATAACTGACTTATGGAGATGAGGTTATGCTTGAGTCCACTTACATATGTCACCTTTTTGAATGTGACAGCTCCTATTCTCACTTCTCCAAATCCTTATAACTGACCACATTTGGAGTCACCAAAGATAACTTTTGGCCCCAGCTTGGACTTGTAGTTGATTAAGATGTCCTTGCTGCCAGTGATGTATTTGGAGAAGCCACTATCCAGGTACCAAGTTTGATTTACCCCTGGACAATTCTTCACCTGCAATAGAAAATAGTTACTGGTTTTTGACCCAGGTTACCTTGGGTACTTTGTATGGCTGATAAGAAAAACTGGAAATAATAGAGAATTCAGGTTGGGACTTATATCCTAGGGGGTGAAATCTCCTAGGTGGGATGATCCAGTCAGCTAGTGGATTAAATGGTTTCTTAGAAATATGTGAGTTGCTGTTACAGTTTTGATTAAGTGTTCCTGGGTTCGACGAATTGTTGTAAGTTCATCGACCAGAGTTCAGTGAATTGGGTTGAGATCGTCGATCTCTGCCCAGAGAATGAACATGTTCATTTTTTATGCCCCACGTTCGTCGACCTCTGCTCGACGAACCATATAAAGTTCGTCGATCGCAGTTAGACGAATGTTTATTATTGTAGTTTGCATTCAGAGATCGTCGTTCTGAGTTCGACGATATGTTCCTATATAGTCGATCTGGGTTCGACGATAACTGCTGAACATTGTTATTTTTATCATTCTTCTGGTTTTTAATTTTATCCTTAGCTTCAATTTGTTCCAGAATTTTATTAACTTTATTTACTTGTTTAGTGTTTTTATTTCCTTTATCAAAGATGAAATTTATTGGTTTTGAAAGATGATTCCTTTGGATTCGGGTTGGTTCACTAGATGTGGCTCCTAATCCTAATCTGTAGTTATTTGTTCTAGCATTAACTGTGCTGGTTATATCTAGCAATTTCAAACTTCTGCCATTTAATGATTCTTCTAACATCTTAGCTTTGCTAAGTTCTGATTTCAGAAAACTGATTTGTTCATTTGCCGATTTTAGTTCACTAGATAGAGTTGCATTTTCAGAGGTGATTTTATCTCGGTCATTCAATTTATCTCTGAGAAGTTTGATTTCCTTCTCAGAGCTTATCAAATCTAAGCATAGGTTTTTAAATTCAAATTTAAATTCATCAGATTCAAAGTCATAAGATGTTATTACCTAATCTTCAGCTGACAGATTTTCTTCATCATCAGATTCATCTGTTTCTGATCTTCTACTGCTTGCACCAATTGCCATGAGGCATACCTCCTTTGCCTTAGCCTCCTCTTCTTCTTCACTGGAGCTGGAAGATGTTGATTCATCTTCTGTGTCACTCCATGTTTCAGCCACAAATCCTTTGTTCTTCTATTTATGCTTGCTGAAGAGGGCTTGTTGTAGTGCTTGCTTCTTGATTCTTTCTCTTTTCTTCTTTCCTTCTTTTGATTTTAAGGACATTCAGACATGAAATGTCCTGGTTTCCTGCACCCATAACATACTACCTCTTTAGTGGGGGTTTTGTCATACTTTGGCTGACTGTCATTTCTGGATGACTTTCTTCTGAAGTCTTTTCTTGCCAGTTTGAATAATCTCTTGGCAACGAGACTCATCAGCTCTTCATTGACTATTGGGGCTTCAGTTTCTTCAGCAGCCTTGAATGCAATGGATTGTTATTTCCTTGCTGGGGGAGGAGTCCTGTGTTCCACTGCCTCTCTAAACTTGATTAGCTTCTCATATGACTTCAGTTTTCCCAATAGAGATTTAGTTGAAATCTCATTCAGGCATCTGGCCTCCTTGATGGGCTAGATCCTGGTGTCCCATGAGCTTGGGAAGCACATTAGGACCTTTGCATTAACTTCAGTCAAAGTGATTTCTTTATCTAAGGTCCTTAGCTCACTGATGATGGAGCTAAGCCTGTTGTACATCACTTCAACTATCTCTGCCTCATCCTTCTTGAAGTTTTCATATTATGTGATGAGGTGTGATCTTCTATCTTTCCTCTCATCTGCTGAGCAAGCAAACATTTGATTGAGTGAGTCCCAGATTGCTTTTGTAGAGGTGCACTCAGCCACCTTCTGAAAGATGTCATCTGACATAGTCTGAGCTAATATGTTCATGGCTTTGGCATCAGCAATCTTTGCTTTCTTCTAAGCTTCAGTCCACTCAGGTGGTGGGACTATATTATTGTTGGAAGATGTTGTAGCTGTGGATGCCTGTGGGGGACCTGTCAAAATGGAATTATAGATGTCTTCATCAATGGAACTCATATATAACCTAATTCTTGCCTTCTAGATGGCAAACTTATTAAGGTTGCAAATTGGAGGTCTGGTGCTTGCATAATCCTTGTTCTGTGCCATGCTTTGTTTATAATGTAAATGAAAATAAAATACTGTGTAGATCTAACAAAGGATCTTTTGGTTCAAGATTTAACTTGTACAACCAAAGGAACCTCCTCTGATACCAATTGAAAGTGAGTGTTAGATCAGAAATACACTAGAGGGGGGGGGGTGAATAGAGTATTCTTAAAAATTTCTTAACTACTATTACAGCTTTTAATGTAAATCAAAAGTGCAGAAATTAATAACCTAGCAAACAATAAATCTAAATCACAAGCACAACAAGAACAAAAGAAAAGGAGACAACCAGACGACACAAGAATTTTATAGTGGTTCCCCAACCTGGGAACATCCACTCTTCTACCACCCTTGGTAGGAATCCACTCAGATTTTTGATCAGGTGCCTGACACCAATGAGCTTTTGATCATGTCCTCAAAAACAAACTCAAGTCTTTTGATTAGGAGACTTGCAACCAAGGAATCACTTTTGAAGGGAGATGACAACCCTTTACAGAGGTGTGGGTGAGAGGGTGATGGAAGTCTTCTTTTCTCAATCACAATGAGAAGACTATGTGTATTCAATGATGTTGTCAAAGCTCCCCCTGAGATGAAAAAGGGTACAGGAGATATGGATCTTTGCACAGGGTGATAGGCCTTTAATTGAGAGACTTGATCTAGGAGCTTTAGACTGATAGTGCTTGAATGTCTTTAGCAAGGTCCTGGAGAAGAAGAACAGGAAGACTCTTGATTTGAAAAATGTGTTCTTCTTGCTTCTTAGTCAGTAGTATTTTGTGTGAAGCTTTCTCTGTGTCTCTCTTGATTAATTCTCTGTGTCTCTATGTGTCTGTCTTTGTGTCTATCTCTGTTATTCTCTTCTTCTGTGTCTTTCAAACATTTGAATTTCTTTGTAATTAATGCTGACAGCCTTGAGAATAATCGGCATTGATTTATTTCCCCAACTGTTCCGTGGAAAAACGGCAAGCAATAATCCTGGAGAAGACCATAATTAATGCTCATTATAACGAATACATTCAGAGAATGTTAGAGCATTAATTACCCATGAATTATAGCATTAGAGTGCGGACAGAAGGCCGGAAATAACTAAGTCTGGAATCGTCGAGCAGATAGCAGAATTCGTCGAACTGAGTTCACAGTTCGTCGAGCTAAGACATTGTATTCGTCGACCAGACATCTTATGTTCGTCGAGGTGAGTTCCATGATCGTCGAGCTGAAAACTGAACTGCTGTCTCTTTTGATCTTTGCCTATTCGTCGAGCTGGTAAATATGTTTGTCGACTGGAGTTCCGCAATTATTCTGGAGTTGTCAAATATCCTGTGTCGACACAATTTCTCCTGTGTGTTGACACAAATCTTCTGTGTTGTGTCGAGATAGCCTTTCCACAATGTCGACTGATGATCTTGGTGTCGACACAAGTTCTTCTAGTGTCGACATAAGTCTTCTGGTTCCAGAATTCATCAGGCATAAAACAGGGTTCGTCGACCTGAGACTGGAGAACATAGTCCCGACAGAATGCTGTGATAGTCCAAAGATTCGTCAACCGAAAAATGGTGTTCGTCGAGCTAAGTCTGGAGAACCTTGAATTCATCGAGCTGAGAATGATTCTGGACTTAGAAAAATTAATAACTTCTGGAATAAAAAAGGTGAAGTAGAGAGTCCTATGATAGTTGAATAGAGAACTAAGTTCGTCGACCTAAGTCAGGAGAATCAATTGAACTTGAAATGCTGAAGACTGAGCCCAGAGATCGTCGACCAAAGAATGAAGTTTGTCGACCTGAGAACTAGGTTCGTCGACCTGAGTCAAGAGAACAGTCTGGACTTAAAATTCTGAAGGTGAAATCCAAGGATCGTCGATCTGGACTGAAGTTCGTCGAGATCAGCTCAGAAAATATTTCTCTAAGATCGTCGAGCTGAGAACGACTATCGTCGACTTGAGTTCGACGAACATCAAACTCATTTTACTTATTCTCTTGAGAATTCTCTGAATCTTGAGGAAAGCTTTATGTCTTGAGTCTCTGTGTAACACCTCCCTCGTAATGACCGTATAATATGGGTCCGGCAGAGGCCAAACAACATACGGATGCCACAGCTTTAGTATTATAAGTTAATATATGTACCCACACTCAAAACACTTTGCACTACACAGCGGAAACAAAACAGGACTAGAAGTTATCCACCACTAAAAGAGTAATAACAATGGCCTTATGGCCTTACAACAAGTGTCCAAACCCAAATAATACAATAATCAAGAAAGTGCATAACACACCTAGTCTACCTCGGCATGCAAGCCGGAACATGAGTCTCAAACATACAACATCATATAAGTAAAGCTACAAAAGAGAGAAGCACTTCATGAAGCTTAGGCCTTTCTGGCCGGCGAGCTAGCTCCTGCATGCGATCCTTGCCCTGTAAAATTTATTAGTAACGTGGGTCAGCAAAGGCTGACCTCAAACTGTGTAACAACACGTCTCCTCCCGGCCGCCCCTAACGGACCCCGGGGTACCCGTCCAACCTGCAAGTTAGCACTTCGTATGCAATAATCATAGGCAAGAAAATCAACAACAGAAACAGGCTTGGATGTCACACACATCATACATGTTCTCTACTGGTTGAGCATATAATAAAAGAGCCTACTTATGCAATCATGTATGCAATAACCTGGGTTTCACCCTAGGCACCCTAACTCGTATGCATCTAGCACATCATCACATCAAATGGTTACCCATCGATTCCCCATTGGCATAAAGCCGCAAACAAAGGGGGTCACCATTTCCCCCAACGGCTCACAGGCCGTCTCATGGAACTCTTGTCAAGGCCCCACCCGCTCAAGGTCTTAGCCCCGGGCTTGCCCACAAGCTCTGAAGTCTCATGTCAGGATTCCAACAAACACAAACTGACTGATTCTAAGAAGCCTTGTCGGACCCCACCCGCTCATGGACTCATTGCCCGGGCTTGTCCCCATGCTTGGCATCCTCGTCAGTCACACAGAAGGGGACTAGTCTCGCCGGGACACTCTCCACACATGACGTGAACGTCACGGGATAGACAGCCGACCACGGAGACATAGCCACGCCTTGGCATGTCACAAACCAAGATACTTCCACCTTAGTCCCTCCTTTGTACTGCAGCGTTCCCGCGCACCAAGGAAACCATCTCCAACTCATGCGGAGCTAACCTTGTCCACCAAGGAAAACATCTACCTCCACGAGGAGCTAACCTTGTCCGGTTCCGACTACACGTACTCACTCGAGAAAAAGGGGAAAAACATCACCACATCACAAATGGCGTCTTGCCGCAACGAAATCTCTCTGAATCCTTAACGTTCGTATGCAACATCACCGAATCGGACTAACAGTCGTGACAATGGCTTCACCCACCATGCCTAATCCACTAACGGAGCGGATCTCTAATGCAAAATATGCCGGGGACGGACTTAATCAACCCGGAGGTTCCTCTTGAACCTTGGTAAACCAAAACCCCTCTCATTTGAGAGTTTGGTGCCCAAAAGCTAGAAAGAAGAATAAATGATGCTAAGACATGCATCCTAAGATCGAGAGGAGAAGTGTCGTTACCTTCCGACTCCTCTTCCTTGCCATGGCGAAAACGCCGGATGAAAACCTTCGCAACATTCTAACTTCCACGGATCTGGACTCGGCTCGCGATTTGGAGCACCAAAACCTCTCCTACAGCCAAAACTCTCCTTCTTCTTCTTCCTTGCTCTCACTTCTCTCTAGATCTCTAGTAAGAGAAAGCTTGGAGAAGAATGAGGGTTTTCAACCCTATTCTCGGACTTAACTCCCCAAGAACAGTCCTGAACCGTCAGATCCTAAAATCTGGGAAAGAATGGCCACGATCCGCCTGGAAAATAAAAGACCTGGGTCGAACACGGCCTGGCACACGCCCGTGTCCAGGGCCGTGTGCCTGATTCACCATCTCAAATCGACGCGCCTGGAACAGCACACGGGAACCCGACACGCCCGTGTTCGATCTGACACGCCCGTGTCCCCCATGACACGGCCATGTGGCCGGCAGTGTGCCTCCATCGACACGGCCCCGAAACCAACCCGAGAAATGACACGGCCTGGGACACGCCCGTGTCCCAAGCCGTGTGCCAAGTCTCGACACTCGTCGACAGGCTTTGTGTCGACACCGCGGAAAAACGTCGAGCGAAGATCGTCGACCAAGCAGGACGCGCCCTGTGATACGCCCGTGTCACAGGCCGTGTGCCCCAATCTCGACACTCGACACTCGACAATCAACACTCGTCGAGTGAACATCGTCGACTGAAGTTCGACGACAGACCCACACGGCCTTGGACACGCCCTTGTCCTAGGCCGTGTGCCTTGTCTCGACACACTGTCGAGCGAAAGTGTCGACACCCCGGGTCGAGTGTCGACACGGGCTCGACACGCCCTGCAACACGCCCGTGTCTTAGGCCGTGTGCCCTAGTCTCGACACATGGTCGAGCGAATGTGTCGACACTCGGGCCGAGTGTCTACACGGACTCGACATGCCCTACGACACGCCCGTATCGCAGGCCGTGTGCCCCCTGCCAGAAACCAAAAATTTTCCAGAAACGCAAATCGACCCTCTCTCAAAATTGGGCTGTTACACTCTGGCAGTCTGATGTTGGCTTGTCCATATGATGTTGACTCTTAGGACTTGGCCTAGACTCTAGGATACAACTTTGACCCTGGCTATACATGTTGGGTCACATCATCCTAAGTTTGTGAACCTAGCCCAAATCAAACTAGGGATCCAACAGACTCAAAATTCGCACCAACACGGATATCAACGAAAATCGTACCGTAGCTAAATGTCAACGCTACGAATCCAATGCGAAGTTGGTATTAAAACCCGACAAAACAAAATCGGGCAAAAATCTCCCGAAGCCAAAATATCATCATTCCCAAAAAAGGCTCCACCGTGTTCCAAAATGAACCTCGGCTCAAAAGGGAATATCAAAATACAGGAGAAATTAGGCAAGCCAATACTCCTAAACCATAACCTCGGATACCAACGAGCAAAAATCACGATCCTACAATGGTAACCACCAAATAAGGGTAAACGTAACGCCCTGACGTCACATTTACACCAATAAAAGAATTACATTAAACATCAAAAAATCAGGGGCATTACCGCCACTCCCCCTAAAAAAAAGTTTGTCCTGAAACTTTACGCATAAAAGATTCCACTATAAAAGGAACACAATCAAAGATTATAGAAGGGAAATACAATACTGTAAGAAACTAGGAGAACAGATGAGGATGAGCCTCCCTTGTAGAAGACTCCAACACCTAAGTGGGGCTTTCCACGTCTTGGTTTCGCCACAAAACTTTAACCATTGATATGTTTTTCCTCTGCAACACTCGATCTTGAGTATCAAGAATGTGGACAGGCATCCCAATATTGGAAATATTAGGCTCCAACTAGGGCACGACATCAAGAATCTTCCGGTCGCTGAGCACAAACTTCTGCAACTAGCCCACGTGAAACACGTCATGCACACCAGAAAATTTTGCGGGCAAATCCAGCCTATAAGCGGATACAACAATACGCTCAACATCCTTAAAAGGTCCCACATACCTCGGGTCCAACTTATGATTCTTTCCAAATCTCTTAATGACAGACACTGGGGAAACCTTCAGAAAAACCAGGTCCCCAACTGCAATCTCCAACACAGTTCTTCGACTGTTAGCATTCTTCTCACAACGCTCCTGAGCTATATGGAGCTTTTCTCTGATATGCTTCACAGAAATATCCATTTCTTCTAACGCTTCATGTCCCAACAGTGGTCTCTCACCAACCTCGGCCCAAAATAAGGGCGTTCTGCATCATCTCCCATAAAAGGCCTCAAACGGGGCCATCTGCAAGCTCTCTTTATAGCTATTATTAAAAGCAAACTCCGTCAATCTGAGTCGCCCATCCCACGCTCCTCCGTGGTCCAAAATATAACACCTGATCATGTCCTCCACGATCTGATTTACTCTTTTCGTTTGACTATTGGTATGCGGATGATAGGCGGTGGAATACCTCAGATCAGTACCCAACCCTTCCTGTAAGTTTTTCCAAAAGCGAGACGTAAACCTCGAGTCTCTATCTGATACCATGATAACAGGTACTCCATGTGGTCTGATGACCTCGTCCAAATATAATTCAATGATCTTTTTCATGAAGTAGTCAATCTTAAATGGAACGTAGTAGCACACTTTGTCAATCTATCCACAATCACCCAAACTAAATCATGTCCTCGATGAGATCTTGGTAAACCAGTAATAAAATCCATCAAAATACTCTTTCACTCCCAACTTGGAATCTCTAGGGCATTAACATGCCACCTGGCATTCCATGATCCGCCTTAATTCTCTTACAAGTGAAACATTCAGAAATGAACATAGCTATATCACCTTTCATTCCAAACCGCCATGCAATCCGCTTCAAATCTTGATACATCTTAGTTGAAACTGGGTGGTAGGCAACACGAGAACCATGCACCTCATTGCACAACTTAACTATAATATCCCCTACGGCGGGAATACAATATCTACCACGGTACTTCAAAGTACCTGCGTCATCAATAGAAAAGTCTGGTAACTCCCCTTTCTCAGTTCTATGATAAAGGTACAGCATGTCCGGATCATCATTCTGATGTAGCCTCGTAAGTAGAATACAAGAAGGCTCTACTACAACCAAACTGCTCGACGAGTCATAACTTCCCACCGAAATATCCATTAAGAAAAATTCCTCTATCAGTGAATCCACGGATAGACCAAAGATTCTAGCTGTCTTCCTACTCAAGGCATTGGCTACCACATTAGCTTTGCCTAGATGGTAATGGATCTCAACATCATAATCCACAACATATATTCAAACCGTTTTCGCTGGCACAAGTTCATCTCCTTTTGAATGAAGACATACTTCAAGCTCTCATGGTTCGTATAATTCTTGCATAAAGCGCCATACAACAGATGCCCCCATAACTTTAAGGCATAAATCAATACCGCAAATTCCAAATCATGTGCAGGGTAGTTCCTTTCACGTATCACTAACTATCTCGACCCATACGCAATTACCTTCCCTTATTGCGTCAACATGCAACGAAGACCCACATGAAATGCGTTCACATAACGGCATACACTACCCCTTCGGTAGGCAAAGAGAATACTGGAGTAGTGCACAATATCTGCTTAAATTCCTGAAAAGCTTCTTCACACTTATTGCTCCTCACAAAAGCTGCATTCATCTCCGTAAGGTTAGTCAGCGGTGCTGACAACGTGAAGAAACCTTCCACAAACCTTCTCAAATAGCCAGCCAACCCTAGGAAGCTCCTTTCCTCTTTGGGAGTGGTAGGCCTATTCCAATCCGTAATAGTAGTTATCTTCTCGGGGTCAAGCGGAATTCAGTCCTTATTAACCACATGACCCAAGAAAGAAACATGAGGTAACCCAAAACACACACTTGCTCAACTTAACAAACAACTTATGATCCCTCAAAGCAGATAACACTAATCATAAGTGCTAGGCATACTCCACAACACCGCAGGAATATATTAAAACATCATCTATAAACACGACCACGAAACGGTCCAGAAAATCCATGAACACTCTACAACAATTCATCTAGCTGGGTAGGCAACCCCTCAAGCTCACGCGGGGCCTTATGGTACATGGCCTTAATAATAGGAAGAGTACCCGACAACGAATCTACGACAAATTCCACGTCTCTCTCAGGTGGAAGACCAGTAAGATTATCCGGGAAGACAGCAGAAAACTCACGCACCACAGGAATCTCCTCTAAATGCGGCAAACCAACCACGGTTTCCAAAACTGAAACCAAATAGGCAAAGCATCCGGAATCTAAAAGCTTTCGACCTAATAATGCAGAAATAATCAGAGAAACCTTGCGTGGATAACCAGAAACACTCCGGGGTTGACGGTTGTCCATCTTGATGTCCAAGCGCTTAACCCTGCACTGGATAACCACATCATATCTAGATAACCAGTCCAAGCCCAAGATTACGTCAAAATCATCTAGGTCTACCACCTTTAAATCAGCAACCGCTAGAAAATCGCCTAACAAAATCAGACAACTCTGAATACCTTGGTCCGATAACATAGAATCACTAGAAGGGAACTTGTCGCAAAAACGCGTCACCAACCAGATCGAGAGTCAAACAATGACACTCAACGAAAGACCTAGCCACAAATGAGTGGGTAGCACCAGAATCGAACAGAACACATGCCCATCAGTTCTTTACCTTAAACCTTCCTATAAAATCGCATACGCTGCTAAGGGAACGGACACTAAATTGTAACTACGAACTAAAAACTAAAACTACGAAAGGATCTAACCTGATATTACTTGAGTAGACGTCTGAGCTTCCTCCAATGACACCACGTTCAGCTTTCCCTTTCCTTTGTCCAATCGCTGCGACAGTAGAAAGGCCTGAAGTGGAACTGGTAGCAACAGGGGCTGAGCCTGCGGGCACTTTGACTTGAAATGTCCTTTCTGTCCGCATAGAAAACAACCCCTTTCCTTACCCCAACAGTGGGAAGCATTGTGCCTCCTTCGTTTGCCCAAAGTACAAACCAAATCTCCCTTAGGAGTACCTTGAATAGCATGAACATGGTCTTTCTTCTGAGCCCTTATTCTCTTGAAACATTTCTTGAACTGGTGTCCTGGTCGGCCACAGAAACTGCAAACTTACTTGCTTCCCTTCCTCGAAGTAGAACTAGATTCCTTAGAACTGTTACATCCTTCGGACGTCCTCTTGTCCTTACTCAGTATCATACCACGATCCTTAGTGTATCCAATAGTCTCAACTTTTAGAGAAACTTCTACTATCCTCGCATTAGTCTCGGACTGGTAAGTATTGACAAATTGCTGAATGTCATTTTAGAGGCCACCCAAGAAACCTTTGACTCAACACTCCTCAGCAGCTATCAACACCGTAGCAAACCTATTCAATCTATTGATCTCTGTCTCAAACTCAACCACTATGGTGGTTTGCTCACCAGGCTGCTGTCCTAAGGTGGCAGCCAACAATGCCTGCAATTGTGCTTGCATTGCCATGATCTGACCTTCCAGGGTCTCCATGCACTGGCGCAGTTCTACATTCACCGCCTCATCCTGCGCACTATATGAATTACCCTCAAACTTGGAAGTCTACCTTGTGACATCTCGCTCAAGAGACATTCTAAAAGAACATTCAAACAACTAGTCAAAACCAAGCCCAACCGCTAGAACCAAACAACCCAGTCCAGACAATACATGCTTAAGTACTTGCTAAACCTGCTAACTTGCTCTGGGATTTTCAATAATGATGTCATGCTTAACTTAGGATGATATACCGTCATCCCATAGACTCATGTGCTTAAACCATGAATTCATGAATTATCATTCCTTTTATTTTAAAATCCTGTGTGTACATATGTCATCTTGTAAACCTTTAGCTTGGCACGTGTGCTAATGTAATGTTATGATATGCATGTTGTGCTATGCATTCTATAAAAGACCTTAGTGCATGTTATAAGCGGTGTACACATAAAATATTATGCATCCCATACTATATAATATCGCATGCAACAAAAAATTAAAACGTGCTAATGGGCAACCATGTGATGATGGTTATGCATCTCATACTACATAACTGTCACATGTTGCCACCTATGGTGGATCCATATACAAACACATATTATGAATTCCATACTACATAATATGTCATGTATACTTCTTATCATGCTATGAGTATAGTGTCCGTGCTTCAGCCAAGACATAATGATGACACATCGGTATGTGTATGAAATGACACTAGACAACATACACTTGCTAGAGATGGTTGATTGACCAATTGTCAAAAACCCATCCCTCTGATACCAAATGTCACAACCCATATTTTCTCGACATTTAAGTTATATAAGAGTAAGAGAAAATACGCGTCGTGATGCCACGCCGTGCAGTGGATAACTGCAGGTGCTCAGTCAAGGCTCCAAACTCTACAGTTTATACGAAATCCATAAGTTATAAAGTAAAAAACCAGTCTTAGTTTAGATGGCCGTATCCCTCGGCACAGTGAATCAACTAGTCCACTAGAAAATTATAGTTATACACTACAGAAAATACTTTGATTATGTTGATTAATACCCTATATGAGTATAAACATCCCCAAGGGACAACTCATGGTATGCAAGACTTTAGGTTTATTATAGGTATGAAAATGGTCTTTACGTTAGTTAGAAGATCGAAACATTGTTTTTAGAAAGATGACATGTATGAAACACTGGTAGTAATACTTTTTATAAGCTAAAATATCTAACATGTAACCTAACATTAAACATTCCCAGAGAACAAGTAAAACAACCACAAAATAGGCAAACTAGCAGCTTAGCCAAGTAATTAGCATTCCAAAAGAAAACCACCAGTGGGCGTCAACAACCTGACACGAACCCACTGGTGAGCATGTATGTCTGTACTAAGAAGAAAACAACAAAACTACCTCACAACGGTGAGGAAAACCTCCGGAACACAGCAGTTCAGTAGCAACACCCACCTAGCCGCTCAACCAGCTACTGCCCCAAACCTGAGGCATTCAAAGAAAAAACACCTTAGCAAGAAAATACAGGTGGCAAAAGGAGAGATTAGATAATAATCAAGTAATAGTATAAGTGGTTACCAAACCCAATTATAAGGAAAACTGACAACCTCAGCTGAAAAAGAAGCAAAAGAATAGTGGTAAAAGCTAACTTACCGACTCCAAGAGTAGGAAAAATTGCTCCAAGTGTGATAAAAATCTATGCTTTAAGAAACATGAATATAAGTAAGTCTAAGTATCAGAAAATAGTCTACCCATGACTTGGTAAGCAAATACAACGGGGAAAAAGATCGTCACCTGTAGTCGTGGGAACCTGCCCAACACACATGCAGTCACAACCCTTTAAACAAAACCACCGGGGAAAAACCAGCACCTGCAGTGGTGGCAACCTGCCCAACACACCTGCAGTCACAATTCTTTAAACAAAACGACCGGGGAAAAACTGGTACCTACAGTGGTGGGAACCTACCCAACACACCTGCAGTCACAACACTTTAAACAAAACCACTGGGGAAAAACCAGCACCTATAGTGGTGGGAACCTACCCAACACACCTGTAGTCATAACTCTTTAAACAAAACCATCGGGGAAAAATCGGCATTTGCAGTGGTGGGAACCTGCCCAACACACCTGTAGTGACAAACCTCAAGCAAAATTACCAGGTTCAAAATTCATAACCAACCATGGCCACACCAAAACCACCTAAAAACTGTTAAAAACCCATAACCCAAAACAAGGGTTTATTCTAAAGGAAAAAAAGAACAAAGCTCGAGGAATCTCCCTAAGTCCCATACTAAATGAATCGGACCAGACTGGGCGAGATAAAATAAGCCTAATGGAAAAGTGTCGAGTACACTTGACGGCGCGTCGAGTGAAGTCAACGCACTCGACGCCATCCGGCTATACTCAGCGAAAAAACCACTCCACTCAATGTCGCGTTGAGTCCACTCAATGTCGTCAACGCTCTTTTTGACTTCTATTCAAGAATACTTAATGGAGAGTCTTCACTCAACACCGTGTTGAGTGTATAACATTCACTCAAAGCTTTCTAACTTAGCTTCTCATACCACACAGCAGGGTGTTGAGTGCATTCAACACACTCAATGTTTTTCGACATAGGCTAAAAACTGGATTTCAGTGCTAAGGCAACACTCATCGCCTAAGCTGCCCAACGAAATTGCTTAAGTCTAAGGCTCCATTCGATGATCTTTGTTCGATGAATTTGCTCCGTTCGACGAACTCCGTTCGCTGAATTTACCTTCCCATGTCGACAAATTTACCTTCTCAATTCGACGAATTTACCTTCTCAGTTCGACGAATTTGCCTCGGTATAATACTCCAATTTGACCAATTTAAACTTACTCCCACTGATTATTGCCGAAATATACTTGGAGAATTCTCAGCCTATAGCTAATGACTCCAACCACTCATAACCGGCAAAATTAAGATTTACAGCAACTAATTCGATGGATTAATCTTACCAAGAACCATAATTGACGACATCTAATCCCTCATATACAATGAATTAAAGCAGGTTTAACTGACATTAAAAAATCAGCGGGTTAGAACCTATTAACAGCCCAATAATCAATGGATTTACTTTCCTACAGTCATATAATCGACCAACTATCTTGTCCAGATTATTCCCAAATTCAGCAATTACTCGTAAATCTCCTACATGATCGATTATGTTGAACTTGGCCAGAAAACTATACCGTAAAGCTGATCGGTAACGGCCAAAGCTAACCCCACTCCCAAAAACTATAAGGGGAAGAACAATACAGAAAATATACATGGAAAAGAAAAGCTTGATAAGGGTAAGAAGTCACCACTTGCCTCAAATCGCCGAGTCCGGCCACGTAAACGCTCCTCCTTAAGGATCTGGCCACATGAACACCTAAGCAACACTTCTTGAAACGTTTCAGGATGAAAGAGGGTCAAAACAGCACCTAAACCTCTGAAAATCCAAGAAACAGGAAAAACATACTGTTGAAATGTCGATCTAGGTGAGAGTTATTCGGATCTACTCTCTGATGATGATTTCGTGCACCAGAGCTCCTCCAATCGACAGCCGAAGGCACTATAAGGATGCCTCTTTCTTTCTTACACAAACTGGCCGACGGTTTTCAAGAAGAAGATGAGGAATAGGGTTTCCGTCTTATCGCATGGCTATTTATACCCATAAATATAAGTATTATAATAATAAATTATTATTAAATAATCGTCCAAATGACTCAAAATTCGCACCAACACGGATTTCAACGAAAATCGCACCATAGCAAAATGTTGACGCTATGAATCCAATAGCGAAGTCGGAATTAAAACCCGACAAACCAAACTCGGGCAAAAATCTCATGAAGCCAAAATATCATCATTCCCAAAAAAGTCTCCGCCGTGTTCCAAAATGAACCCCGGCTCGCAAGGGAATATCAAACACAGGAGAAATTAGTCAAGCCAAAACTCCTAAACCAAAACCTCGGATACCAACAAGCAAAAATCACGCTCCGACAGCGGTAACCGCCAATTAAGGGTCAATGTTATGCCCTGACGTCACATTTACGCCAATAAAAGAATTAAATTAAACATCAAAAAATCAGGGGCGTTACAGCCATAGCTGAATGATCTTTCAGGAAACTTACAACCAAGTCAGCAGTAGTAGCAATTTCATCATTATTAATAACAATATCTTCCTCAACATTACCATCAAAATCATCATCATCATCATTGACCTCAGCACCAACATCATTGTCATCAGCATCAACAACATCTATATCTGCAACCACTTTCTCTATAAACACTATCTCTGCAGTCTATGCAATCTTTGCCTTTGTAGCCTCTATAGTCACTTGAGGTACTTGAACTAGCTCAGGAGAAATGGGAACATCAACAATCATAGAGGGAAGTGACTTCCCCTTAGCAACTGCACCAGAACTCTCAGTTGTGTCATTGGGGGTTGGAGTTAGAATTCTCTCCTCCTCAGGGAATTCTTCTTCCTCTAGTTCAGCTCTCATCCCACCTTCCATGGGAATTCTTTGCTCCCATATATTAAAGATGGATGAATCAATATTCTTCAACTGATGAATATGTATACCTGAACAAAAACTTGTAGTGGCAGGGCACCTAATCAAAAACCTGTAGTGGATTCCTACCAGGGTTATAGAAGAGTGGATGTACCTAGGTTTATTGGGGAAGCACTATAAATTTCCTTGTGTCGTCTAGTTGTGCTTTATTCTATTTTTTGTTATGCTGTGATATAAATTTTCTTTGTTTATTTATATATATAAATATATATATATATATCACTTATTCTAATCCGCTGTAAAAATAACTTAAAGTTTTTAAAGTACTCTATTCAACCCCCCCACCCTAGAGTTAGTCAGATCAAACCCTCACTTTCAAGTGATATCAGAGGCATCACTTTCAATTGGTATCAGAGGGATATGTTAATTTGTTGTGCAGGCTAACACCTGAACCAAAAGATCTTCGTTTGATCTTATTTACTCTAGTTATATTTCATATCATGGCAAAAAATAAGGAGTACTCAAGCACCAGACCTCCAGTGTACAATCTAAATAAGTTTTCACTTTGGAAGGAAAGGAATAGACTATATATGAATTCTATTGATGAGGATATATATAATTCTATTTTGACAGCCCCCCCCCCCCCCACTTCCAGTGGCAACTACAAGCACAAGTGTTGTTCCACTAACTGACTGGACTAAAGCACAAGAGAAGGCCAAGATAGCATATGCCAAAGCAATGAACATACTTGCCCAAACCATGTCAGATGACATATTCAGAAGATTGCAGAATGCACCTCAGCAAAGTCCATTTGGGATTCACTAAATGCTATGGTGGCAGGATCTGCAGATGAAAGGAAGGATAGGAGTTCACATTTGATCTCACAGTATGAGAACTTCAAGAAGGAAGAATAAGATTCAGTTGTAGATATGTACAACAGACTCAGCCTCATAATTAATGAGCTTAAGACTCTGGACAAGGACATCTCTTTAATAGAGATAAATGACAAGATTCTTGTGCGCTTCCCCAGCACATGGGACTCTAGGATCTGGCCAATCAAGGAGGCCAGAAGCCTAAATGAGATATCTACTAAAACCTTGTTGGGCAAGCTCAAGTCTTATAAGCAGCTCATCAAGACCAGAGAAGCTAAGCAGAGGACTACCTCCACTTCAGCAAGGAAAGAACAAAGTATTACTTTCAAATCATGTGAAGAAGCTGAAACCACTCCAGATAATGAAGATTTGTTGAGTCTTTTGGCTAAGAGATTCTACAAAATGGCTAGTAAGGATTTCAGAAAAAGATCATCCAGAAAAGATGACAAGCCAAGGTATGATAGAACCCCTACTAAAGAAATAGTTTGCTATAGGTACAGGAAACTTGTACACATACTGCCAGAATGTCCAAAAGCATAGAAGAAAAATAAGAAAAAGGAGAGGGACTCTAGGAAGCATTCTAGTAAGCCCTCCTCCAGCAAATACAAAAAGTGGGGAAAAGGATTTGTTGCTGAGACTTGGAGTGAATCTGAGTCAGAATCTTCCTCCAGCTCCAGTGAGGATGAAGAAGAATCCAAAGCCATAGAAATCTGCTTGATGGCAATCAATGCCTCATGTAGAAATTCAGAAGCTGCATATTCAGAAGCAGAAAATTCAGATGATGAATCCATGTCAGAAGATAATCAGGTAATCTATTCTTTTGATTTTTCTTCTGAACAATTTAAAATTGATTTCAAACTATTATGTAATGATTTAAATAAGTCTGAGAAGGAAATCAAACTTCTCAGAGAAAAATTAATTTAGTTTAAAAATATTTCTTCTGAAAATTTAAAACTTAAAGAAGAATTAAAAACTACTACTAATCAAATATCTTCTCTATAAATCAAATTAAATGAGGCTAAGCAATTTGAAGAATCCTTTAATGGGAGAAGCATCAAATTGATGGACATCACAATCATAGTGAATGTTAGGCTTAATGGCAAGCTGGGCTTGGGGGCTTCATCTAATCAGCCTCCTATTATACAGAAAAATATCTTATCTACCCCCATTAAATTTTTTTCTGTAAAGGCAAAGAAAAGGTAGAGGTTAATAATAAAGAAACAGAAATTTTATATAAAACTCAACCTAAGAAAAAGAAAAATCTTAACAAAAATAATGTTCAACACATTTCGTCGAACCAAGCTCGACGAAATGAATGTAGTTCATCGAACTCAGATCGACGAACTATGAACTCAGATTTGAGATATAATTATTTGTCTAACTGCGCTCAACGAACTCAATATGTTTTGTCGAACCACGATCGACGAACTTGGGGTTCTGATAATGAAGATTTTCATTCTATGAACAGAGTTCGACGAACTCATCCAAATTCAGCAAACACAGATCGACGAACTTATTATAATTCGTCGAACCCAGTTCACTATAACAGAAATTTAAATTATTTTCAGAACTATATGAAAACTAAAACCTTTAAAAATCCCTTTACTCAATGGATTATTCCTCTGAGGAGATATCATCCACTTGGGTATAAGGACAGACCTGAATTCTCATATATTTCCAGTTATAAATTTGAAAGAAATCAAGGACTCAAAGTCACCTAGGTTAAGAACAACTAATCTTGTTTTGTACAGGTAAAGGAATATCCTATCACAGAGTAACAGTGGTATTTGGATAGTGGCTGTTCAAAACATATGACAGAATGTAAAGACAACCTGACTGATTTCAAAGCCAAGCTTGGACCAAAGGTGATTTTTGGAGACTCTAACTATGGACAGACAGAAGGTTATTGAAATGTGAAAGTTGGAGCTGTTACCTTCAGGAAGGTAGCATATGTCAGTGGTCTCGAGCATAACCTTTTATCCATAAGTCAGTTATGTGATGAAGGTTATCAGATATCATTTAATCAGTCTTCTTGTGTCATTACTTATGATAAAAAAAATTTGTTTTAAATGGAATTAGATAAGGAAATATTTATGTAGTAAATTTCAAAATAACTAGTACAGAAATTTGTTTATTTAGTCAAATTAGCTCTACTAATGATTTATGACATAAGAGACTAGGCCATGTAAACTTTAGAAATATTGCTAAATTATCTAGGGACAACCTTGTTAGAGGACTGCTTTCTAGTTCTTACAAGAAGAAAGGACTCTGCAGGTCTTGTCAATAAAGCAAGCAAACCAAAAATAGTTTTAAATCTATTAATAAAAGTGATTCACCTAGGATTTTATACTTACTACACATGGACCTCTTTGGCCCTATTACTGTATAAAGTATGGGAGGAAAGTCTTACACTTTAGTTATTCTTGATGACTTCTCTAGATTCACTTGGATGTTTTTTCTGAGAAATAAATCAGATAACTTTAAAGTTCTTAGAGATTTTCTTAAGAGCATACAGATTGAGTACTCTACTCAGGTTGCATTGATTAGAAGTGATTATGGAACCGAGTTTGAATCTCTTCTCATGTAAGAATTTTGTGAGAAGGAAGGTATCAGGCATTATTTATCTGCTCCTAGAACTCCTCAAAAAATGGGGTAGCAGAAAAGAAAAATATAACCCTTATTGAATCTGCTAGGACAATGCTTGTAGATGCTTATTTGCCCCTATTCTTTTGGGTAGAGGCTGTAAGCACTGCAAATTATGTTCTTAACAGCAGTTTGATTCATAAACGTAAGGGTAAGACTCCTTATGAATTACTTAAATGGAAGCAACCTAAAGTAGATTACTTTAAAATTTTTGGCTGTAAATGTTACATTCATAATAATAATAAGAAACACCTTAGAAAGTTTGAAGCAAAGGCTGCAGAGGGAATTTTCCTTGGATATTCCCAAATCAGCAAAGCTTATAGGGTATTTAACAAATTTACATTAAAAATAGAAGAATCTGTATATATTTCTTTTGATGAAGCTAATATGTTTTACAAGGAGAAGGATTCTTCTATCATAGAAACTTTGCAGGTACCCCATCTGTGTGAGAAGTTGGATGATTTAATACTTACCCAAGAGGTTACATTGCAACCTTCTCCACAAATTGATGAAGAAAGTGAAGAAGAAAGTGTTGAAGAGGTTGAACCCATAACAGCAAATATAATTCCACAAGAGGAATTAATTCCACAAGATGTTGATCAACCAACTCCTCCTGCTAATCTTGTCACACTTAAAGATCATCATTTATCTCAAGTGATTGGAGACATATCAGCTGATGTGAAAACAAGTCAACAACTGAACCAAGACTTGATGCATGCTTGCTTTATTTCTAAACTTGAGCCTCATTCCATAAAAGCTGCAGAGAAAGATCCCTACTGGATTATTGCGATGCAAGAGGAGCTCAACTAATTTGAGAAATGTAGAGTTCGGGATTTAGTTCCAAGACCCAAAGACTGCTCAGTCATTGGAACTAGATGGGTTTTCAGGAACAAGCTGGATGCACAATGATCAATCATAAGGAACAAAGGAAGATTGGTAGTCCAAGGAAATTCACAGGAAGAAGGCATTAACTATGATCAAACCTTTGCTCCTATTGCAAGATTGAAGCAATCAAAATATTTCTTACATATGCTGCCCATCAAAAGTTCAAGGTATATCAAATGGATGTCAAGAGTGCATTCCTCAATGGAGAACTAAAAGTGGAATTTTATGTTGAACAAACTCCAGGTTTTATCTCCTCAACTTATCCATCTTATGTTTTCAAGTTGCATAAATCTCTCTATGGTTTAAAGCAAGCTTCAAGAGCTTGGTATGAGGCCTTAGCTAGCTTTCTTTTAGATCATGAGTTTATTAGAGGCATTGTAGATAGAACATTATTCATTAGACATCACAAATAAAAAATTTTGCTAGTTCAAATCTATGTAGATGATATAATATTTGGCTCTACTAATTCCAAACTTTGCAAAAAGTTTTCTGACCTGATGCATTCAAAGTTTGAAATGAGTAGCATGAGTGAACTATAATACTTCCTTGGTCTTCAAGTGAAGCAATCCACTGATGGCATCTTTATATCCCAGTCAAAATATGCTAAAGAGCTACTCAAAAGATTTGGGATGACTGATGCATCAGCGAAGAAAACACCCATGCCATCCAATGTTGTAGTTGATTTTGATGAATAGGGCAAACCAGTGGATCATTATTGTATCTTACAGCTAGTAGGCCTGATATCATATTTGCTATTTGCATTTGTGCTAGATTTCAGGTAAATCCTAAAGAATCTCATCTTATTTTGCTAAAAAGGATTTTAAGATATATAAAGGGTTCTCCTAATATAGGACTATGGTATCCTACTGAGTCATAATTTGATTTAACTGGATTTTCAGATGCTGAATTTGCTGGATGTAGAGTGGACAGGAAAAGCACATCAGGAACTTGTCAGTTTCTTGGTGATAGGCTGTGTCCTTATTTTGTAAAAAACAAACTTCTGTGTCAACATCAACTACTGAAGCTGAATACATAGCAGCAGGTAGTTGCTGTTCACAAATTTTGTGGATTCAAAATCAGCTCCTGGATTATGGTTTCAACTTAAATAATTCAACTATGTATTGTGACAACACAAGTGTTATTTCAATTGCAAAAAATCAAGTACATCATAGTAGAACCAAGCATATAAAAATAAGGCATCATTTCATTAGAGATTGTGTAGACAAAAATAAAATTCAACTTGTCTTTATCTCTACTGATTTACAAAAGGCAGATATTTTCACCAAACCTTTAGATGAAAAGAAACATCTGTTCTTCCTAAATCAGCTTGGTATGATCAATGGAGAGGTTTAATTTGATTTCTGTCTGTGGTGGACGATCTGTTCATGATTTGTCGAATGGAGATCGACGAACTCTGAACGCTTCGTGGAGTGTTCGTCGAATAGAGATCGACGAACTTTCTTCTATGAAACTTTTTCGTCGAACAGAGATCGACGAATTTGTTTCATAAAATGTTTCGTCAAATGGAGGACGACGGACTGTTTTCCCCCTCTTCAAACTTAGATCGATTTTTTTTATTTTTTTATGAGATTTTTCGTCGAACTGAGTTCGAAGTTTTTAATTTTTCGTTGGACGGAGTTCGCCCTTTCATCTTCTTAAAACATATAATAGGGTTTTCATCGAACTCTATCCCGCGCTTTTTAGTTCTCGTGCATTTGATCTTTTGTTTTTGTAGGCATGGCGATTTCGGCGGTGACTCTTTCTGGCATGAAGTTTGATACAGGGTTTGACATCGACATTGATTCGTTCAATCATACTGATCAAATCTTCAAAGACATACTTCAGTTGTTTGAGGCACTGCAGTTGAGGCAGTTCATGACATTAAGGATCAAGAATCCAGTGCAGGAAATTAAAGAATGGGTTTTCACGGCAACTTTTCCAGATCAAACCTCCATTACTGGATCGATTTCTGGTCATCAGGTTTCTCTTACCCCTGGTATTCTAACAGAAGTTTTTGGTTTTATAAATGGGGAAGATGATATTGAATTAACTAGCACTTAGTTTGAGGATATAATTAACTAGCACGGTAATTATCATCCGGAGTACCATGCGAAGTCGCACGCTCGCGAACATAAAAATATAGTAGAGAAACATTTCTAAGCATAAAAAATAATTTATACTTTTCAGCCTGTGTAACAAAAATTCTATGACTACTCAAAAAGCAGAATCACGGTGAATCCTCCGGTCACGCGTAGGGAGAAAATAGACTAACTGCTAAGGCGTGTATTGCCAAAGATCAGGATTCAGGACAACTTCCAAAGGAATCCACCAATATCGGTGACCATATGCTTGCCCGTTCGCACACTCTCCACGGCACTAGTTTGCTTTAAGCGTGAGTCTGTAGGACTTAGGGTAGTAATGTGGCTTGGGTTAAGGCGAGGTAATCAAGGATAAAAACAAAGACTACGCAGAAAACCCAACTAAGCTAGCACAAAAAGAGTCTATCCGCTACCCACAAAACACGCGGGTACACCACACCCCCAGACTTAATTTTTAAAATTCGGGTGTGTGTACCGTACCGCCTACTCCAAAAAATATATTAACTCAAATCAGATTTTCAGTTATACTTTTCCTTTCTCTTTTTCATTCTTTTTCAAATTTTCTTTTTATAAATTTTCTTCTTAATTCTTCTTTTTCTTTTACAAAGTTCCAGCAAATAAATTCATGGGACCACAACCACATATTTTACAAAGAACAACATCACATCAACACCACCATCCTGAAATTAGAAAACAGTAAAGCTAAACTTTAGTGTGTGACTAGTGTCGGTTACTAGGCTTTGGTGAAATAAAAGTGGAGCTGAATCAAAGGAGGGGTAGGCACAACGGGGCTAGTGAGGATAAGATGTTAGGAACAGGTACAAAGCTTAACTTGGCCAAAATGATGGCCAACATCATGCTCACGCTTAACTAACCATGCACCAATGCTTTGAGAGTAGCTTGGGGCAAGTTCTTAGCCAACGAGAAAGATTATTCATCCTCCCTACTCGAACAATACGAATCTAACGGCTGCCTACACACATCCCTAAGCTACCGTCAGATTCACATCGGATTTAGCAATTTTTGAGTAGAATAAAAAAATTTACGCAATTAGAAAAATATAAAATTAAAAGCATGCAGAAAAATTAATTCTACTCTAATTTCTACACGAGACGGGAGCACTCGACTATGATCACAGCAATGTCAACATTTTACCCCGTCTCACAATCCTATGTTAGCAAGCTAATTTTACTAAATCTAACGAAAGAAACAAGCTTGACTCGTCGTACGCAAAAAGTTAAGTACACGCTCATGTGAGTGCAACGATGAGCAATGTAATGAACTAAACAAATAAATTAAAAACGGCCACTGGTATGCAAATGAAGTGCATGTGCAAAGGTAACATTGAAAAGCTCTCCCCCAGACTTAAGCTAAGAAGCACAACAAAATATCTTGAAGTTAAAATCAAAATGAGATAAGGGGAGAAGTTTCCCAATGCTCAGAAGATGAGCATACCAGAAGATTGGCTATAAACTTTATCAATAAGCCCACGGCCCAGACAAAATCACTTGCAAGAAGCACATCTCAAACCAAGCAAATAATAGGCATGCAGACTCAAAAAGCTAAACAAACAAATTAAACGCAGCTAAATTGGGTTGTCTCCTAGAAGCTCTTTTCTATGTCGTCCTTAAGGTGGACCAAATACCTGTATTAACAGTTTTATACAATGTTTAGGTAGCAAAAGTTTAATACGCAGAGAAAGAGAATTCAAAGTCACACACAACATTAAGCAAATAAAACGCAAGCAACAACAAGACAAGTGGAGACGGCCTCGGAGATCCCTCACTTTTCAGCTAAATGCCAATTCGTGATAGATCCCCCCAGACACGCGAGATGAGGAAGAGGGGAGAGCTATAGGGCCCAAGGAAGATAAGTCTCCCCTGCCCCAACCCTCCTCCATCCCGCGCCTGTGGGTAAAACTCTGCGCTTTGTGCAGAAGCAACTACTTTCATTTTAATTCCACAGATGAGGAGCGCCATGGCGGTAAGGTCGCACCCGGCTCTTCAGCAGCTAGATTAACATCCAAAACCGGGGGCATCCTTTCTTCACACGCTGAGGGTGAAAGATCAGCCCATGTTACCTGTTTTATAGTTTTACAGACTTTGGCTAAACAAATTGCAATTTTTAGATCGAAATTCTGCACGCCCACATCCGGCGTGCACAACACATCCATCTTTGCAGCAGCATCATGCATCACATCAGGGACCTGTGTCACTTATTTCCCTTTAGTTGTCATTGGCATTTCAAAAACTTCCTCAACCTATTCTTGTCCCATCGATTGAAAATCTGCCTTAACACCACTAGAAACATCATTAGATGACACGATAGTTAAGTTCACTGGTTTTACGATGTCAACAAAACTTAATTGAGGAGGCGAAGGTTCTAAAGGTACGTTAACTTTGGGCGCAACAGTGACGCCACAAGAATCAAAATGCAACGTCGCCTAACTTGCTTTAAGGATGGGGACCCCAAGGATGGGTTTTGAAGTGTTACCACTGGGTCCAAGCATCTGAAAGTCTGTGAAGACAGCCGCCCCATTCAAAACCACTTATACACCCTTCACCTCTCCATTGGTCTCAACCACAGATCCATCAGCTAGCATTAAGGATTTCCTTCCATCAAATTCGATATTCAAATTCATCTTTTCACCATCTTGCAAAGCAAGAATGTTGCAAGATGAACCGGAATCACATAGTGCTAGAGTTTTTATGGCATTAATCTCACATTTAACAGTCATTTCACGGGCATTACATTCCCCCACATCCTCAACAATCTACCCCTGCTCACGGGGTTTCTTCTCTGTGTCGCTAGGAAGAGTGTCGTGAGTGCGCTCAGAAAATATGTGGGCCAATTATCCCAATTACGTTTCCAAATTCCTCATGGAAGCAGTCTGAGTAGCCATATTAGACTGGGTCATTTCAACAAATGTTTCCATCATCTCCTCTAACGCGGTCTTGCGCGTCCCTTGCAAATTCTGATTATAACCCGGCTGAGACAGTCGCGGCTAGCTACCAGAAGCCTGAGCATAGAATTGATGTTGGCCCCCCTGCCACCTTTCACCAGGCGTGTTTTGGTTCCACGAGAAATTAGGAGGTTTCTCGCGTTAGGGTTATAAGTATTATTGTAAAGCACAACACGATTTTGATTATTTATAAAATTAACATTTTGTTCACAAGACATACCTGTCTAGTCAGCAAACAGCTCACCTGCAGGGCACTCATAAGCGTGGTGGCCATAGTTACCAGAACCCTGGCACGATATGCTCATCACGGGGGCAGGTGGTGGGGTCGATCGGGTCAACATAATCTTCCGATCCAAGGCAGGATGGCTCGATTCGGCGTGCAGCCCCACCACATTTACATCAAACAAATTTCTCTCCCCACTAGGAGCATTCCTGTCTGATGTCCAGTACGTGCTGTGGGAGGCCGTGTCTTTAAGGAGTCTCAACGCTTCCTCAAGAGATAAGTTCATGATCGTGCCACCCGCCTCCGCATCGATCATTGCCCTGAAATTTGGCTTAATGGCGAAATAAAATATCTCCACCAAATTCCAAGGCTCACAGCCGTGTTGAGGACAACGACGCTGCAGGTCGACAAATCTCTCCCATGCCTCAGAAAGTGTTTCTTGATCCAGTTGTCTGAATGTGGCTATTTCCCTGCGAGCATTAACAATTTTATCAACAGGAAGAAACTTAGCCAAAAACATGGAAGATAAAGCTTCCCAGGTGGTAGCGGTGCCGGGCGCGATCGTATGCAGCCACGTCTTGGCCCTATCCCTTAGTGAAAAAGGGAACAACTTTAGTTTCACAACTTCATCTGCAATGCCCGCATAGCGGAAAGTGTCGCATATCTCAGAAAACTCAGCCAAATATAGCTGAGGATCCTCGCTTGGCAGACCTGAGTACCGTGTATTGCTCCTAATCATATTCAAAATCGCATGCTTGATCTCAAAATGATTATTGGCTATGGCTGGCCCGAATCCTAGATAAACACTCCCTACTGTAGGGGTAGTGAAATCTCGCATTGTCCTGATGCGAGGCTGGGCCACATCCTAGTTCTCAATGATTCGTTCCCCTTGGCCATTTCCCAAATTTCCCAAGTCATCCATCCTTCCCTCAGCAGCAGCAGCAGCACACAAGAGAGCTCTCCTCGCTCGTGTAGTCTCAGGATCAACAACCAAATCTTCACCCCTTCCACCATGGTTCAGATCTGTCATACCACACTCACAAAAAGAAAACACTAAAAACACCAAAACACTCACAAACTTTTCCCAAAAGAAACAAAATCCACACAACAGTTGCACTCCCCGGCAACGGGTCCAAAACCTTGATGCGCTGGCGGTAAGATTACCGTTCACGGCCAAGTAATAAAATGGAGGAGTAGCTTCCCCAAGTAGTGATCTCACGCAGAGTGCAAGTAGGGAGCATGGATTCCGCTTTCAGAGAAATGAATGAAAGTGCTAAGTAAAAAATAAGGGGTTTGATTTTGGGTTTCCTACACTAAGCAGCATTAATCTAGGGCGGGTCACCGTCACCGCGTCGCCAGGGTGAATTATTCCAAAGAGTAACAGCGGAGACGAACAAACTATCGAGGGTCGTAAACACCTCTTCGCATTGCGTGCTTCTAGCAGTCGCTAGAACGGCTCAAACACAACTTTCTCTAACAAACATGAAGCCAATCAACACACATCATGATCAAGAAATCACCACACAAAACCATAGCAAGGCCTTGAGCAAAACATGGTTATTAAACATCAAGCATACTAGCACAAGTTTAGGTTAAAGCAAATCCAAGAAAAGAGGGGGTGAAACACAACCAAGCACTCGAAGGCTCTCCAAGATTCACGGCCAAATGCGAGGGTTGTCGAGCCTCATCCTAGCTTGTTCTTTGGAAGGTATCCGGGATCCCGAAGGGCTGTCACTTTCTTCTTCGCACCCATCTTCTTCATGTTGTGGTCGCTGATTCGGATCAGAGCGAAATTCTTCACAAGTTCTGCAACTAAGAACTCAAACAGTAGCTTGGAGGTCGACAATGGCGATGGCGGTCGGAGACAATGCTTTAGCAAGCTCTTTGGGGGAGAATGGGTGGCCGGATCAACCCTCTAAGGAGAAGAGAGAAAATTATGGCTGGAGGGACGAGTTCCCGCTCAAAGGGGAGGAAATGGTGGGGGAAAACGGAGATGTCCCGGTCTAGAAGCAATCTACAGCTTAAATAGTAAAAGTCAGAAAAAATGTTCACGCACGGCCTGGCGCACAACCGTGCGTGAACCATGTGATATTAATATCCAAAAAATTCCTGAGTAAGGAGAAACGTTGACTGTGCGTTTCCTACGTGCATGGGCGATCCGCCCGTGCGTGAAGTAATTCGCACGGATAACAACGGATAGTTGAAATTGTAGGCAACCGGGTGTAATCGTGTGTTTTACGCGCGCACGAGTGCTTCCGCCCGTGCGTGAAGAAGACGCACGACCAACCACAGAACAGAGTAAAACCAGAAGGATACAGGAAAACCGTGTGTTTCCTTCGCACACGGTTCCGAAGAAACCATGCGTGAAGCAATCGCACGGGCTGGTCAATCTTCCAAAATAATCTGTAGAAAACGCACGACGGAAATAAACCGTGCGCCAAGAAAACGTACGACCGTGCATTTTCCACAAATCAGAATTCTGAAGTGGGGAAAACTGACCACCTACACACAATAAAAACTCACAAAGGAGGACCCTCCAGCAATCAACAAAATACAATAAAAACTATTGGAACGAGCCCTAGGGAGCACAAAGTGCATACCCCCAGGAATCGAATGAGCAATTGTGCACCCACGGGCTAGAAAAGTGCACTAAATGTGAAACGCAGTAGGAATGAAATATCAATGAAAACAACCAAAAAGTGAAGTGCAAAGTCATGAAAACCAGCCAAGATGAGTCTGCAAAACCATATATAAACGGGACTCATCACTTGGCGTAGAGATTATTTCTCCTCAGGGTGTGCAACACCATTCGTAAATGGTTCGCATGATCTTCTTCAGACTGTGAGTACACTAGAATGTCATCAATGAAGATTATTACAAACAAATCCAAGTACTCGCAAAATATTCGGTGCATTAAGTCCATGAATACCGATGGCGCATTTGTTAGCCCAAAAGGCATTACCGTGAACTCGTAATGACAGTAGCGCATCCCAAACACTGTCTTGGGAATATTACACTCCCGAATCTTCAACCGATAGTAGCCAGACTTCAAGTCTAGCTTCGAGTAAATAGTTGATCCCATTAGCTGATTGGACAAGTCATCAATCTGTGGAATCAGATACTTGTTCTTTTTCGTCAGCTTATTTAACTCCTGATAGTCAATACATAGCCGCAAGCTGTCGTCCTTATTTTTCACAAATAGGACGGAGCACTCCACGGTGATATACTTGGGCGTATAAAACCTTGCACCAGCAACTATTGCATCTGAACTTTTAGTTCTGCCATCTCCTTTGGCGCAACACGATATGGCGTGCGGGCCACATGTTTCGCACCTAGCACCAACTCAATAGCGAAGTCAATCACCCGTTGGGGCGGTAACCCTGGAAGATCTTTAGGAAACACATCAGCATACTCGGATACAATAGGAACATCACTCACACTAGGCTTCAGCTCAATAGCCTCCAAAAGTGTGAAGAACAACTCTACGCCATTCCGAACTGCCTTGACTACTTGGACCGCAAACATCAATGTCTTACTTGATTCTCGCATTCCAGCGAATTTATTTTCGCGTTCGGTGTTCTACGCCAGTTTGACTTCCGTAGAGTTGCAATCTATATAGGCATGTTGCTCTGAGAGCCAGTCCATAGCAAAGATTACATTGAACTCTGATATCGAGTGCACAGATGCTTCCAATCCAAAATCCCGACTTCCTATCTATACTTCAACACAGCAGGCTTGATCTGCGTGCATCAAGCACCCATTAGGAAGCAGCACATTCACTTGATCAGTTGGCATAAACGAACGCACTCTGATATGCCCTACAAAGTCCTCCGACAGAAAAGAATGAGAAGCTCTTGTATCAAACAGTGCTCTCGCCAGATATTCCAATATCAGGACAAAGCCTAATTCAGACCAATCACACACATACACAAGTAACGCACAAGGTACTAAGCATGGAAAGCAGTAAAAATTGCATCTTAACTCATACATGTTATGACGTCACTTTGTTTTATGCCCTCCTGTTGGCCAAGATTATAAACTCGGGGTTGCGCTTGGGATGCAGTCGATTCCACCATTGTCTTTCCCTTCTTAGCATAATACGCACTTGTCTTTTTCTCCCCTTTTGGCAGGCCACTCCAACAATCTTGAGCCATATTCCCCACCTTGCCACATGTAAAACATGTGAGCGGACCTCTCCCAGACGTTGCTCCAGACGCAGGAGAAGAAGGAGTCGGCGTAGAAGTTTTAGGCTTCTTTTTCCACCGCCGAAACCCAAACTTTGAAGAACTAGGTACCATGAACTCTGGATTTTTCCCTGCCAAGTCATTCTTACGCTAAACACGTTTCATGTCCAGCTCAAGGGAATGGGCCGTATTGACCAGGGTAAGGAAACCCTGTGTCACAGGTCCTGAGAGAAGCAATCACAAGTCATCTCTCAGCACTTCATAGAACCGATTTGCCTTCCATTCCTCATCTGCAAATGTAATGTTTGCATATCTTCCCAATCTCATAAACTCATACAAGTAGTCATCCACCGACCTCTTGCCTTGAGTCAGTCTTTGAAATTGGTTCTTCATCGCAATTCGCTGTGTCGATGGAATATACCTTGTCAGAAAACATCTTGAGAACTCCTCCATCGAGATCTCAGTCAATGGCTGACCAGCAAACTGGTGCAGCTCCAGCTCATCCCACCAAATTCTTGCCTCACCATCCAGCAAGAAGGTAGTCACGGTGACTTTTTGCCACTCTTCCGTTTCAGTTGCCGTCAGGACCCTCTTTATTCTTAATAGCCAATCTTCGGCTTGTGTCGGGGTGACAGTACCCATAAACACAGGCGGTTTGAAACTCATCACGTGTTTCAGTTGCGTTTCCGTCGCTCGCCTTGCGGCCACTGGCTCAACGACCACTTGTCTCACCGCTACGCGCTTCACTAGGCTAACTGGTTCTTGCACCATCATTGGAATAGGAGGTTGTCTCTGACCTCCAGGTTGTGCATTCATCATTGCAAACACATCTTCAGCAACCAAACATATAGTTTTCGCAGAAGGAGGAGGTGTTGGCACCTCATTTGGTGCACTACTCTCCACCGAGCGTTGGGTTTCTTGCTGCTTACACCACTTCTAGTTGCCTACAATGTGCAACACACAAAGAAGAAACTACAAATGTTGTTAAAAGAAATCATAGGAACGTACCAGTTCTGCAAACATATGTAGTTTCATTCCTAAGTGGACATGCATGGATTCATTATTGTTATAACAGTAGAGCACATACACGTGCTCACCACCCCTTAAAAGATTTTGACCACTAATTCAAATAAGAAAGACCGAGAATGGAGTCTGATACCAAGTTTGTAACGCCCCCATCTGTCGCATAGCATATGACAGAAGGTCCGGCCGGGGCCCGACGCCATATACCACGGACAGGCAAGGAGATTACATGTTGTATGCCAAACCCAAGTTCAAATAGAAACGCGTCCTACCACAGAGCATTCTAGCGGAAGCATGTTATTTCATGAACCCATACCAATAAGCATGTCCACTACACAATAAGAATGAAATACATATATACACATATAACACATGTATTGGTCATAGAAATATTACAATTATTTCAGTTCATACAAGTGACTTCGTACATCAGCACGCAGGCCGGCCACACATGAAAACAATAAAAATTCGCTTTGGGGCCTTCAAGGGCCAGCCAACTACAGCACATGTGCTTCAGCCCGGTACTTTCCACTTGGCTATCGAGCAGCTGCACAAATGGGCCCACCAAAATGTGATAAACAAAGCAACGGTTAGCATTTTGCTGACCCATTTATAATGATTCCACCCCTTACTCGGGGCTGCATTCTCCATCCCTGTAAACAAGGCATACCACATATATATATGGTGGAAACAACAAAGTGCTTTCAAGCACCATTTACCACAGACATTGGCCCAACGACCACACGTCCCATGCACTCAGGGCACATTTTCGGTGTACCAGACTCCTCCGTGTAACACTATCGTTCAGAGGTACATGACTTAACAGTAACTTTGTTGTTTAGAGGTACTTAACGTGACGACTACCTCATTCAGAGGTACTTAACTTGACGACCAATTGCCCATTCAGAGGTACTTATCTTGATAACCCAGTCGTTCAGATTTACTTAACTTAATGGCACAGTAGTTGGCCTTTACGGCTCAACTTGTCCATTTTGGGCTGGCACTCACCATAAGCCAGGTAACTTAAGCACACAGCCTACATACAACAGCCCCCAGGTCTCTTAAAGATAGGCCTCATAACACTAGCTCCCACGGAGCTATTGATAGGCCTTATAACACTAGCTCCCACGTAGCTATTGCCTGGCGACACTCACTATCGCCCGGTGACATCAACAATTCACAAAACTGGGAACTTTCCTGGAAATTCTTCCAGTACTTTGGTGAAGCATCTTGCGCAGCCCTTGACTCTGGATTTCACAAGTACTTCACACGCATATCCATAGAGTCTTCTCCGGCACGGAAATTAAACATCACCAATCCAGACCAACATGTCCAGATGGGCTTCACACAGTATACCTATTCCGTACTCTACATTTTCGGATCTAAATGCAGGATTATATGGGGATCAAACCGATCTACCCATTAGAATCCACCCTTTATCACCTTTTGGTTAGGGGATCCATGCAAATATGCATTTTGAGGACTTCACTTGTCTAGGGGAAACTAGTTATCCTTGAAGTTCTATTCGGAGCCATGACCGTGATCTATGATCCGGATGGAATTGACGACCATAACTTCGTCTCCGCGGTTCTAGCGTCGACTCGTGATTCCAATCACAAGCAAACCTTGGATCGATCTTCACACAAGCTCCTGGATATTCCTCCTCTTCCCTCTCGAGAGGTAAAGCAGAGAAAGTAGATGAGAAGATGAGAATAAAATCTCAAGTCCATCCTTATACAAAAGATACCGTCGCGCGGTAACAACTACCGTCGTGGGGTAATATAGGAGGTAGCCGCTTTAACCAGTCGGCGCCGCTATCATATCTAGCGCCCCGCGATAACACTGTAGCGCTTAGCGGTAAACCTTCTACGTTCGTCGAACGGTTAGAGCGGCACGGCAACTCCTGCCGCCTGGCGTTAGCGCTCTCGACGATTGTTCGACAGCGTCGAGTGCTCAAAAGCATTCAGTGGCCAAAAGCATCGACTGGGAAAGCGTTGAGTGGCTACCGTGGTGCGATAGCTTCACGGTACCCAACCCGAGCGCTAGGTCTTTTAAATCATTGAGCTACCGACTGCGATAAGACTATCGTCGCGCGGTATACCTCCTTCATATTGAATTGTTTGGTCCTATTCCAGTTCATAGTCTAGGTAGGAAAGTCTACAACCTTGTGGTTATTGATGACTTTTCTAGGTTTGCTTGGATTTTTTTTCTTAAGAAAAAGTCTGAAACACTTGACATCTGTAGGACCTTTGTGGAGCAAATTCAAAAAAAATGGACAGTTCTGCGGTCAAAATCAGAAGTGACCTTGGCACTGAATTCCAATCTGAAGGCATGTAAAAATTCTGTGAAGATCAAGGGATTCATCAAGAATTTTCTTCTCCAAGAACACCCCAGCAAAATGGGATTACTGAGAGGAAAATAGAACTCTCATAAAAGCTGGCAGAACATTACTGAGTGACACATCTTGTAAGACCCCCCCCCTTTTTTTCTTTTTAAAACACCGGGGTCTTAGGCCCAGAACCGTCGCTTTGCGGTGACACCTTCGCACCCAGGAAGGTCATCACTACAACTCGTGGAGATTATTTACATATATATGTGATTTCTGTGGACTTGCTTTACTTTGGTCAACATAGCCTCTTGGGTGGACCCTAATGGGTCCTAGGTGACCCATTGACCTCACTATAGGGTTAGGTGGGCTTGGGTGGGGTCTACTTGGCTTGGGGAAGGTCAGTTGACCATATATAGACCAGTTTGACCTATTTAGGGTCAGAGTTGACTTTGGTCAACTTAACCTCTTGGACTGCCCTTCTTGGGTCCTTAGAGACCCATTGACCCCACTTTAGGTCTAGGAAGTCCATGGTAGGGTTATTTGGGCTTTACTAGTGCTCCTACCCTTAGTTAGGGCACATTGCCCAATTTAGGCCTAAAGTGGTCCTAGATCAAATTGGCCACCTGTGGTTGACTCAAATGAACCCTTAAGGCTCTAGTGAACCCTCTAATGGGTTAGTGATGTTGTGGTGGGGTCATGGAGTCATTGTGAAGCCCTAAGGCCAAACCCTATGTTGGGTGATGTGGTTGTGCCATAGGCAGACCATGGTGATCCTCATCTTGACCTTCTATTTCTTGGCCCATTTCTGGCTTCCTAGGGTTTTGTCATGACCTAGTCATGGCCAAAACCACTCTTAGGGGTCTAGTTGGAAATGGGATGTTACACATCTCTCCTAGAATACTTCTGGGTTGAGGTAATAAATAATGCATGTCATGTCCTAAATAGAGCTTCTATCCTCAAAGAATACAAGACGACTCCCTATGAGATCATGAAAGGTAGAAAACTAAACCTTTCCTATCTCAGGATCTCTGGTTGCAAATGGTCTGTGCTTAACAATGGGAAGTCATATTTGACTAAGTTTGCTATCAAATCCTATGAAGGAATATTTGTTGGGTACAACAATCAGAGCAAAGCATATATGATCTATAACTTGAAAAATCAAGTTGTAGAAGAGTCTGTAAATGTAGTTTTTGATGAATCTTTTATGCTTAACAGAGAGCTTCCTAGATCCTCTTATAGATCTACAGGTATAGAACAGGTGATGGGCAAACTATACATGAAGAATGCTTCTCCTACAGCCCAAGATGAATATGAAGGAGTATGCATTTCAGAAGGAGGACAAAACACAAATGATGTGGATGAAGATCAGCAAGATCTAACCATTGAAGTCAATGATGCTGAAGATAAATTATTTCCAGTAGTTAGACATCTAGAGGATCATCCCAGACATCAGATAATTAGAGATGCTATCCAAGGGGTTAGAACAAGGAGCAGAAGCATGAACATAGCTATGCATTCTAGTTTTCTATCTCAGATTGAACCCAAGAGATTTGAAGATGCCAACATTGACCAATATTGGATTGTGGCAATGCAAGAGGAACTGAAACAATTCAAGAGATGTAAGGTCTAGAAGCTGGTCCCAGACTACAAGGACATAACATCATGGAACCAAGTGGATCTACAGGTACAAGCTTGATGAAAATGGTGTTATAGTTAAGAACAAAGCTAGATTGGTGTCCAAGGGTTATAGATGAGAAGAAGGTATTGATTTTGATCAAACCTTTACCCAAGTAGTAAGGCTGGAAGCCATTAGACTGTTCCTTGCATATGCTGCCCACAAGGGATTCAAATCTACCAGATGGATGTGATGTCAGCCTTCCTAAATGGAGACTTAAGAGAAGAATTCTATGTTGAGCAGCCATTAGGTTTTGTTATTCTTAACTCTCCAGATTATGTTTATAGACTTAGGAAAGCTTTGTATGGGTGAAATAAGTCCCTATGGAATGGTATGATACCATTTCTAGCTTTCTTATTGAGAATAAATTCTAAAGGGGAAAGATAGACAAGACTCTATTCCTAAGGAAATCCAAGGGCAAGATCATCCTAGTCCAGATTTATGTAAATGACATAATATTTAGGTCTACTGATGATAACCTCTGCAAGAAAATTGCCCATCTTATGCAGGGGAAATTTAAGATGAGCAATATAGGTGAGCTCAAGTACTTCTTGAGCCTCCAAGTAAGATAGTCTAGGGATGGTTTGTCCATCTCTCAATCTAAGTTCACTAGAGAGTTAATAAGAAATTTTGGTATGGAGAGTGCCTCCACAATAAAAACTCATATGAGGTCAAGTATGTCAATAGACAATGATGAGATAGGGAAACCTGTTGATGAAACCATGTATAGAGACATAGTTGGCTCCCTCCTCTATCTTACTGTCAGTAGGCCAGACATCATGTATGCTACATTTGTCTGTGCTAGATACCAAGCTAGCCCTAAGGAGTCTCACTATTCTGCATCTAAAAGAATTATGAGATATCTTAAGGGCACACTAGCTCCTTATTTGTGGTACCCTAGGAATGGTGATTTTGAGCTAACTGGGTATTCAAATGCAAATTTTGCAGGCTGTAGAGAGGACATGAAAAGTACTTCAAGCTCTTGTCAGTTCTTAGGTGGCTTACTTGTATCATGGAGCAACAAGAAGCATACTAGTGTAGCAATATCAACAGCTGAGTTAGAATATATGTCAGCAGGAAGTTGTTGTACACAGTTGTTGTAGATCCAGCACCAGCTTCAGGACTACAACCTAAAGCTAAGTAATACGTCATTATATTGTCATTCTACTAGTACAATCTCTACTGCTAGGAATCCTGTCTCTCACAGTAGGACTAAGCACATAGAGATTAGGAATCGCTTTATTAGAGAGTGTGGGGAAAGTGAAGACATCAGTCTTGAATTTGTCCCCATAGACAAACAAGTGGCTGATATCTTCACTAAGCCACTAGATGAAGCCAAGTTCAACACCTTCAAATTTGAATTGTGTATGTTGAATTTATCCCAGCTTTAGTATCTCTCCATAGTGTCTTTGTCTATTGTAGCTAGTTTTAATCCCTGTAGGATAAATAAAAGAAAATGGACTAAGTGTCTAGGCATTGAGTGTGCTAAGACAAGATCATGTGTCGAGTGTGCTAAGTCTAAGTGATTTGGAGTTGATTGCTTTGAGACAAGGGGCATCGAGAGCATTGAGAGCGTCTAGTTCACTCAACACATGCTCCCAGTGAGTCTATTTGCAAATAACTGTCGAGATTTAATCCCAGTCGATGATCACATTTGATCATAAACAGGTAAGTGCCTCTCCATCTTCTAAAATAAATTACTATAAATAGAAGTCTGTGTGTAAAACATAATACATTGATCCGTGCACTTCTCTGCCCCCTGAGACGAAACAACAAAAAACTCGCAAAATCTATAACTATTCACTAAAGAAATGGCACCGAAAGGTTTGGATTTCTTGTTTGAGGGTTCAGAGCTAGTGAGCAATGGATTCAAGGATGCGTTTGAGGAAGTATAGTTTGTTCTCCACCTGCTTCAGGTCGCCAACTTAGAATTTATTCTATCAAGGCCTAGTTTGTTGTGGAAGCAAGAGGTACTGGAGCTATACTCAAATGCTAAGGTTGATTCATCATCCAGTAAAATAAGGACCTTCATCAGTGGTAACAAGATTACGATAACCCACAAGAGACTGAGCAAGGCACTACAATTGCCCAAGTTCAAAGAGATAGATGAAGAAGATTAACTGGATCAGACTGACATCAAAATGGCACTGAAGTGTTATGGACTCTCTAAACACACCACTGGATCGATTCTGAGGAAGGAGTTGAATCTCAAGGGCAAATTCCTGGCTGATATAATTAGGAAAGCCCTGTTGTGCAAGTCTGGCTCATATGATAAGATATCCAAGAAGATGTCCAAGCTGATGGCAAGGATAATTCTCTCAAAGAAGACTGATTGGGGGAAGATACTCAAAGACTTTGTTTTCAAGGTCAGCTGACACCTAGAAGGGGGTGAATAGGTTTTAGGTCCCTTTTTAGTTATCTAGACCTATAACTTAATAGTTGTTCTTGGTGAGTTGTTAATTTTAGCTTTCAATAAGTTCATCTTAACAACACAGCTATTTTTATAGTGGTTCCACATTCTTGGGTATGTCCACTATCCCTATGCGCCCTTCTAACAGTGTGTTAAACAAGGCTCTTCCCCCAAAACTCGGCTCAACTGAGCTTACAACTCAATCCCGTAGGACCACTCAGTCTTCTCCAAGACATAACACTCAGGAAATATGCCCTACCACTCAGATGCTACTGGATCCTACCCCAGCCTTTATAAATCAGGCCTACCACTCAGATTCTCACAAGAATCCTACACACTCAGCCTTTATAGATCAGGCTTATAACTAAGATTCTCACAAGAATCCTATACACTCAGACTTTATAGATCAGGCCTACAACTCAGATCCCTAAGGATCCTACAGAAAAATAGAAGTGTTTTGAAATAGTTAAACACCAAAGAAAAAGCTTTATGTCTGTCTTCCTGGGCTGAGCAGATATCAACCCTTTCTTCTTCACAGCAATAAGTTGACTAGGTCTTCAGTAGATTCACGACTTTTGCTGGAAGTTACTTGTAGAAGTTTTTGCCTCTTCTCTTTTAGGAATGAATCATGGCATTGCTGTCACAGATGAATATCGCAACAGCTATCACTTTTATCTTTTAGGTTGACTGAACTGAACAGGACCTCCAGGCTCGACAATAATGGTGAGGAAGAAGACGATGTTCAGCCGCAATTGTGAAATCAAAAACCTCTAATTTCTTGTTATCGACATAGCCAACCTTTTTCTTTTATTTCTTGTTGATCAGCGGCTCTATTGTGTTGTGGGCCCTGCCTTAATTGACGATTTACAACCTTCCATTTGCAGAAGATGACAAAAGCTGGCTGCCAGCGCCATAAATGGCTTACTCTATCTTTCCCGAAACGAATTTGAATTGCGTTGACTTTGTTGACTTTTGCTGACTCATGTTAAGGTCAGCCATCTGTGGACCTAGCCAAAAAATCAAACATTGGCATAGGCGTTGAGTGAGTAAGCATCACTCAATGACAAAACACTTAGACAGATTTTCTCTCATTAGGCGTCGAGTGAGCAACCTACACTCAACACCAAAATACTTAGAAAGTTATTCTGACTCTAGGTGTTGAGTGTGTTGACTTCACTCCATGCTTTCTGCCTTAGTCAACTTTCTGTCACTTGGCGTTTAGTCATTAAGCTACACTCAACGCATTTTGACTTAGCTAAATTTTTGTCTGAAAACACATTGGCTCTGACTGACTAGGATTCAATCAATGCTATTGCCCCATGGTGTCGAGTGAGTAAGCATCACTCAAAGAAAAAATACTTAGATAAATTTTATCTCATAGCATTGAGTGAGTAAGCTACACTCAACGCCTAACTACTTAGACAGATTTTCTATCTCATGGCGTTGAGTGAGTAAGCTTCACTCAACGCTTGTGGACTTAGTCAAAATTCTACACAGAATTTTTGTGGCTTTGACTAACTGAGCAATACTCAACAAATTTGATGTTATGACGTTGAGTGAGTGGACTTCACTCAATGCCTGTGGACTTCGACACATTTCCAGCTTGCCAATTGTTTGGCTTACTATACTCAATGATTTTACTTGCCTGACATTGAGTGAATAGATTTCACTCAACGCCTGTGGACTTGGCAATTTCCAGCTGACCTGATCTTCAAGGTGTTGAGTTAACTGACGTGTCTTAAAACTGTTGACTAACTTGTCTCAACACAGCTGTCTCGACACTTTTGTCTCAATATAGCTCACTGACTTGTCTCGACACAGCTATCTCAACACTTTTGTCTCGACACATTTGTCTCGACACTTTTATCTTGACACAGCTGACTAACTTGTCTTGACACAGCTGCCTCGACATTGTTGTCTCGACACTGCTTCTAGCATTGAGTGAGCTTGCTTCACTCAATGCCTGTGAACTTAGGCAAATTCCTGCCAATCCACTAGCTTGCTTCGTGTCCACCTGCATGCATAAACACAAACACACATCAAATACAACTTTTTTGTGTGTCATTGACTTGTTTGACATTTTACAAATCTGGGTCATGTGGATCACTGGACCCAATAGATACTATTTTAAAGGATCATTGACTAAATGATAGAGCCAAACATAGGAAGGATTCTTTCTCTGTTTTTGCTAAAGAGTGTTCCAGGGATCCTTAACATAAGTTTAGGAACAAAAATCCATCACATGAGGAGTATGGAATTGAAGATGCTTGACAGATGGGATAGAGTTCTGTTGCCTCATGCTCAAATTATTGCCATGAAGAAGAAGAAAGTAGTTCCAGTTCCAGAGGAAAGTACAAAGAACAGCTCATCAGAACAGGCTGAGGAAGAGCCTCATGATCCAGAACTTTCCCAATCTGCTGTAGAGACCAGGAGGGACATGAGTGCCCATGTGTAAATTTCTTTTGAACTTGGTGCAAGAATTGAAGTGAGTAGAACTCAGTCTGAAGAGGCTCTAGCTGATGTTATGGAGATACCTTCAGCTGAGATTGCTGAAAAAGTGGCTAAGGAAATAGTCACCAAGATTTCTGCAGAGGTTGAGGGTGATACTGTCAAAACTCCAGCTCCAATTGAGGAAGAAACTGCTCCCACAGATCAAGATTAACAAGGTAAATATAGTCCTTTAAGTGAGGGAGAGCAACTTCTAGAGCAAGTCATGGAAGATGCTCTTATTGAGGGGGAGCATCCACAGAATGTGCAAGAGAATATTCAGAATCCTCGTGATGTTGATCAAGTTGTTGAGTCTATGGAGACAAAAACTGAATTCAACATAGCTGCAGATCTGAATGTCCCTGTGGACATTACAGAGATTAAGGGGGAGATTTATACTAAACTCCCTACTCAAGAAATAATCTATGATATAGGATCATCTGAATCAGAGAAGGACAACAATGCAGTTGAGGTAAATAGGATGGGCATTCATTTGAATATAGGATGGCTGATTCTGAAGAAAGATCTCCTGCCAGGAATAGAGATGAGGTAGTATATGACTAAGGAACTTCCACAAGGGTTGATGAAATATCACCCTTCTTTCTAGCCCAGTTGAAAGGATTGTTGGATGCCCAGAGAAGGTAACTGGAGAACTTTGTTGATGACTCCATCAAAAATCTCAGGAAAGATCTGACAATAGAGATCAAGTCTATCAGACTTGAAGTCAACATGCTGAAAAATAATACTGTTGCATTCTTCATGAGAGCAGCTCCTGCAGTTCACTTTACTCAGAGCAAGTTGGAAGAGATCAGCAATCTTCAAAATGGAATTATAGAGAATAAAAATATTCTTTCTAGGAACATGCTGACAGTCCACAATGCAGAAAAGGAAGTGTTAGAAAAGCACAAAACTATTCTTGAAAGAAGAATAGATACATGCGCCCAAGTTATAGATGATCATTTGCTCAAACTCAAGGGCCATGTCACCATTGGTATTAACGATCTTGATGATCAGTTAACAAAGGCCAGCACCTCCCTGACTAAGACTATTGCTGAAGAAGTATAAGATGCACTGAACTAGGGGCATTTGGGTCAACACAGTGGTTAATATGCAGAGCAGTTTGATTATCAGTAGTATGACATTCAAGAAGGTGCATAGTGGGTTTAACCTTCCACAACAGCTGACATTCCTAAAATTCCTACATTCAACCCCACTACTGACTAAATTATGAGAGTTAGAGAAAAATCTGTTCCTGAGGATGAGGAAGAGGTCAGGATGAGCAAGAAGAGATACATGGAAGAGATGGAAATAAGGTCTGATTTTGAACAGTGGAGTCCTCAGTCAAGGACAATAATTCTGTCTGTCTGGGATCTTGTCAAAAACAAGAACACTGAAAGGGGAAAGCTCTACAGTGCCCTAGAATGGGCAAAGCTTGATAAAAATGAAAAGGACAAAAAAAGTTCAGAAAAGACAAGTGGCTAGGCACTTTGCCACCAAATGCTGTGGAAGCCGTCAAATATTTCCCAAATCCATATAGTAACTTCCAGAGGCAGAAACAAAAGAAGTCAGAAGAGAAAGTAGAGAAAGCAGCCAAGAAGCCAAGCAGGGGCATTGTTATAAAAGAACCTGAAACCTAGAGATGTTTCTTGTTTTACTTAAAGGGTTGTAGGAAATGTATTTTGTATTATGCACACTACCTAAACTTTATTCTTTATGTTAATGAAAATCATGTTTTGGTTATGTATAATTTATCTCTCATTTCTTCTGAATTATTATATCTGATGATTATGTGTTAGTGTATATCACTGTCTAAGGTTTTGACTTCTTCAAATATGGAGAGATTGTTGGGTCCGTTGATCACAATGTCCCAGATTTGAAGAAGGCCTATAGGATAATGGCATACACATATTTGTATCTAATGCATTCTATAAGTTTTATGTATGCATGTGGTTACTTGTTACACTAATTAGACGGGTTGTCTAAGTAACAATGTCAGGTGTACATAAGGAAGGATACTGATAAGACAGAAATTGTATAAGTCTATAGGCGCTGAGTGAAGGAAGTTCACTCAATGCCAGATGGCTTGAAGCACTGAGTAAAGCTCCAGTAGACAAAGCTTCAGTATTGTCAAGGCAGGATTTTAGTTAAGTCCAGAAGCATTGAGTGAAGGAAGTTCACTCAATACCTGGAGCTAGAAGCATTGAGTCAAGCCCAGAGAGTCAAAGCTTCTGAGAATCAGAGTACAAATCTGGCTAAGTCCAGAAGCGTCGAGTGAGGACAACTCACTCGATGCCAGAAAAGTAGTAGCATTGAGTGTAGCTTATATTGTCAAAGCTACAAAAGAAGTAGACAGAAAATATGTCTAAGTCCAGATGCATTGAGTGAAAGCAGTTCACTCAGCGCCAACTCTATAGAAATTCAACTATATACAGAAGCGTTGAGTGAAGGCTGTTCACTCAATGCCTCATCAATATGGCAGGCAAAGGCAGAATGCGTTGAGTGCAGAAGCTTCACTCAATGCCTTCATACAGAGAAAATCAACTAAGTCAAAATGCATTGAGTGATGAAGGTTCACTCAACGCCTAGTTTGTTAGACAGCTAAAGTCTATATTCATTGAGCGATGACTGATCACTCAGTGTGTGGTGCTACAGAAAATTTGTCTAAATGTTTTGGCGTTGAGTGACAAGCCTTAACTCAACGCCTATGCTGAATTGTCTAAATTTGACTAAGTCCAATGGTGGTGACATAAGCAGAAATTCGAATATTGTAGGAAGTGTACCGTACATGACAATAGGTGTCGCTTGCCTGTTGTACTGCATTTAATGCAAAAGTAAAGTTGCAGCTACCAACTCCAGGTGATCTCACTGCTGAAAGAGCCGTTGAAATGACGGGATAAAGAGATTGAATAGATCTAAGAGAATAAGATAACTTTAAAGGCGGAACTTTTGGAAACTGCTGAACTTCATCTTCTTCCTCTCGACTGAGTTGTAGAGCTTGTGGAAGTTATTCATTCTTCTACTCTGAAAGTTCAAGAAAGATTATTGCTGATCTATTCATTTTCAATAGAAAATTTAGAGAGCTTTCTCTCTAAGTTAGAAGTTGCAGCACAAGCAAACCCTAGCTGCAGCGTCTTCACAGCCCAAGTAGAACTACTCATGAAGATACATTCTTAGAGCTGTGAAGAAAGAAGGGTTGATTCATCTCAGTTCAGGAAGAGAAAGACACAAAGCATATTTCTCTGGTTTCTTACAACAACAACAACCTTTTTCATTCTATAGGATCTTAGCAGATCTGAGTTGTAATCCTAAATCATAAATGCTGAGTGGTATGGCCTTTGTGCCTGAGTGGTAGGATTCAATAGTGAATCTGAGTGGTAGGGCTTGTGTGCCAGAGGTAGGATCCTAGTGTAGATCTGAGCTGTAGGGAATATGTGCCTGAGATAGGAGAGTCATTCACTTTAAGATGAAGGGCTATCCTCCTAGCCTGAGTTGTAGGACTTTGAGATAAGTTTGAGGTAGGTGATCTGTGGATCATTGAGCTATATGAGCATTACTTGCTCTGAGTGGTAGGGCCTTGGGCCTGAGGTAATACTTGGAGGATTCTGAGAAATCCTGAGGGTTTTGTGTTGTAAGCATATTGAGCCAAGTTTGGAGAAGTTGCCTTATCTAACAATTATTAAAAAGGTGGGAGAGACAGTGGATGTACCAATAATTAATTTGACGAACCACTATAAAATACCTGATTGATGGTTGTGTTCTTGAAAGTTAAAAATAAACTAACTCACAACTCACCAAGAAAATAAAGGAAAACACAAAAAGACAGAAAACATATTCACCCCCCTTCACCTCTATGTGTTTAGCTACTCTTGAAACTAAAGACTTTCACCAATCAACATTCTTCAGAGTATGTAATGAGTGATTAAGAAGCAAGAAAAGATGGAAGGATAGTGTAACAAAATATCTGTGATGAAGGGACATCTCATCAAACAGATCAGATGTCACCAGTATTTCTAGCCAACCTGAAAGGTCTACTGGATGACCAGAGAAGACAAATTGAAACTTTGTAGATGACACCATCAAGAATCTGAGAAATGATTTGACAACTGAGATCAAATCCATAATATTTGAGGTAAATTTGTTGAAGGCTAATACTGTGGCATTTTTCATGAGATCTGCTCCTGCAGTAACCTTTATAGAAAGAAAACTGGAAGAATAAGTCAGATTCTGTAACGTCCCGAATTGCACTAGGCCCCTCGTGCATTTTTTTTGAGTCAGGAGAGCTGACTAGGGTTCATGGGGGGTGCTGATAACAGGGCTGCACATGTGAAAAGGAGGAGAAATTAGTCAAGCATAGGACACGGGTAGAGACACGGGCGTGTACCTACCCATGTGGGAGTGGCCGGATCTCGAGTCGATGACTCGAGCATGTTCAGAGAAGGACACGGGTAGTGATACGGGAGTGTCACTACCTGTGTGTAGTGACACGGGTAAAGACACGGGCGTGTCCCTACCCGTGTGCGGGTGCGTCGAGTTGAACTCGATGAGGCATGTCGAGATCGATGAGGTGTGTCGACATCGTATGATACGGGTAGCCACACGAGCGTGTACCTACCCGTATGTGTCGAGTTACACTCGACAAGGTGTGTCGAGATCGACGAGGTGTGTCGACATCGTATGACACGGGTAGAGACACGGGCGTGTCCCTACCAGTGTGTGTCGATTTACACTTGACAAAGCGTGTCGAGATCGATGAGGTGTGTCAACATCGTATGACACGGGTAGCGACACTGGTGTGTCCCTACCCGTGTGTGTCGAGTTACACTCGACAGGGCGTGTCGAGATAGAGAAGGTGTGTCGGTATCGTATGACATGGGTAGCGACACGGGCGTGTACGTACCTATGTGTGTCGAGTTACACTCGACAGAGCGTGTCGAGATCGACCAACTACGTGTCGAGATCGACGAGTTGTATGACACGAGTAGCGACACGGCATGTCCCTACCCATGTACCGTTGTGTCGAGTTGAGTTCGTTGAAATATATCCAGAGAAGGAACACGGCTGTGTCATGTGGACACGGGTCGGGACACGGGCGTGTCCCTACCCGTGTCAAGTATTGAACAGACACGGAAACTGTCGATGCCATTTCGCCCAAGTAGGACACGGGTAAGGACACGGGAGTGTCCCTACCCGTGTCACTTTTCATATATAAGGGGAAGAGAAAACCCTCGCCATTTCTATGCTCATTTCATCCCCTATTTTCTGAGAGAAACTCCTGTCGAGAGAAGGAAGTTGCTGTACCCAATTCTAGAGGAGCAAATCCACCGCCGCCGTGAAGGAGAAGATGCCACCGAGAAGAGTTACACGATCCATGGCCGGAAATAGTGGAAATGCCGAAAATGAGGTGAGCTTCCTACCCTCTCCCTTGGTGCTAGATCTTTAGTTATTTTCTTAGGAGAGATATCGACTCAAAAGAGTTTGATGGAGAGGAGGAGTTTGTAACACCCCCTATCCGTCGCATAGCATATAGTAGTAGGTCCGGCCGGGGCCCGACGCCATATACCACAGACAGACCGGGTGGTTACTCATGGAAACCATCCAACCAATCTTAACGTCCTACATAGAGCATTCTAGCAGAAGCTGATTAATAAGTTGTAATAAAGAACCCAGCTCAAAAGCATGAATGTCCACTAATACCAAATAGGAATGTTGTACATGCACAAGTACATGCCTTAAGGCCTTACAAAATTGTTCACTTCATATTACATGTTTTACAATCCACGGTACGCAGGCCGATCATATATGAATAAAAGCAGTAAACACTCCAATTAGGCCTTCGAGGGCCGGCTTCGCAAATTGGGCTTTAGCCCGCTATTGACCGCTTGGTCCAGCAGCACCTGCATGCAACAAAACCACCGCACGGTGGCAAAACAAAGGCAACGGTCAGCAATGCTGACCAAATTTTAACGATCTCGCCCCCAACTCGGGGCGGCGATGCTCCTTCCCTGCATTCCATTAGCATAAGCGAGTTATATAACAATATTCATCACAACACAGGCGTAGGCTCACACGGCCACACACCCCGTCCACTCAGGGCACATTCTCGGTGAACATAGTCTAAGTCTGTCGACGCACCACCATCCCTTTGGACGGCCAAACAATGAATAATTTGTCTTCCCGGCATGGGTCACGGTAATTAAAACCATAGACCGTCGAAGACCCCCATCTATGCCAACGGCAAGTGCCACGTAACTTTAGGTCTCTTTAACCCGAACGACATAGAACGGGTACGGTTCCATCTGACCCATACTCACATCGCAACGGTAATTTAAACCATATTCGCTGGTCAAACTTATCCTGAGTCCCGTTTCCATCACAATTCACATAACCCGGTTTTGTTCAAGTTGGCTCTCAGGCCACCAAGTTGGCAAGATCACGCATCCACCCAGTTTTCCGGGTGCACCTTTGGGTTAATCCCCAAGGCTCCCTGTTGCAATCTACCGTGTAGAAAACCCGAAAAACAACCAATAGCACGGAGTGTTCTCCGGCATTATGCAATGCAACATCACCGATCCAGACCAACATGTCCGGATAGGCTTCACACATCATGCCTATGTCCGTTCTCGCTTACGGACTCTACACAACGGGGACTTTACATATCTACCCGAAGCAACGCCTCCAACTCACCGCAAACTCGCGAGAGTGGGCTTCCTATGCAAAGAAGGAGAGCTTCAGATGCTCAAGAAGAGAATCGTTACTCTAGCGCTTTTCTTTGGCGCCATGTAAAAGTAAGCGGATGAAAAGCACCGCACTCTCTTCGCCTCCGTGGATCCGGAGTCGACTCGAGATTTGGAGCTTCGAAGCTCCTCCAATGGTCGGATCTAGATTCTTCTTCCTTCCTTGGTTCTTGATGGTTAAAACTCCAAAATTATTTGCGGTCACGCGGCGACCCGGCGGTTTTATTTAGGTAGAAAAGCGGATTTGGTTTTTATTTAGAAGACGGGGCGCGCGTATTTTATTTATTTATTTTGGATATAAAAAGGGTTTAGAGATCGAGTTTTAACGAAAGGAGGCAAGTGCACCTATCGTGAGTAGTACAGGATATTCCGGGTGGAATATCGAGGTCGTATTGTTCTCGGGGCCGGTTCGATTATTTCTACTCTTCCCTGGAGGGGACTATTATTTTACCGATAATTATCTTGTCGGGATATTTTATATAAAAATACAGAAAATGGCAGAAAGAAAATGAAAGCAATAAAAAGAAAGCTTGAAGGTGGTGCCGATGAAGAGCTTAGCTCGATGGCACCGAAAAAACAAATGAACTAAAATAGACTTTAAATAAAAAGAGCTCCTAAATTTCTAATTAATTAAGGCGGCGACTTGGCCGTGGAGGTTCCACTAAAATGAGCTCACCTATCTCTAGGACTATCGCTCACCTGAACGCTAAGACTATTCGACCGGGCTCTCGTCCGACGAAGGATTCCTCTTAACGCCCGCATTACGCTAAGAACCCCGCTATTGGGTGGGGAACCCAATCCGGTAGAGTTGGCGCGCGTCCTCTCTCGAGGGTTAGTGCGGGACTCTCTTTGCCAAGGGGTGATCGGTCCATATGCACGGCCTCTCGGCTAGCTAGCATATGGACTACGGAAATAGGGCCCACACATCGATATGTGGTCCTACGCGTCGTTAACCCCGGGCAAACCTTAAGTTCTTTTAATTAATTAGAAAGATTAGACCTTTAGTTATTTTAAGCTACTTTATCTGTCCCAATGCTCTTCGATGGCGAGGGCTAAGAACTGTTAGCCACTCATCGGAATGGGGACGGCTTGCGAGAAAAGCAGAAAATAAAGCGATAAAGAAAGCAGTAAATGAAAGCAGGAAATAAAGCAGTAAATGAAAGCTGAAAAGTGCAAGTCCTACTCAAACGAGTAGGACTGAAGAAAGCAGTAAATTGCGAGTCCCGGCGCAACTGCGTGGGCGGAGAAATGAAAGCAGTAAAACGCACACAACGCAAGTCCTACTCAAATGAGTAGGAGAAAATAAATGCGGGTCCTACTCAACCGAGTAGGACAAAATAAATGCAACGCACGCACACTCTCTCTCGACATAAATGAAAACACACACACACACAAATCCTACTCAAATGAGTAGGGAAAATAACGACCTGCCATTTAACTCGAATGAGTAGGCGGAAATAAAGAAAATTACAAACCCACGCACTCTACAGAAAGTAAAATAAGCAGGCGCCATTTAACTCTTAATGAGTAGGCGGAAATAAATGCGCATACATAAAAAATTGCAAAAAACTAAGTTATCTAAAATTGAAAACAACTGCATTTCTACCGCTAGAATGCGGTAGAAATGCATAAAAAGCGAAAATAAAATTTAAACGGGAAGAAAGTTTTGCAAATAACCGAAAAATGAAAGTGCTCGAAAAATTAAAACGAATACATTTCTACCGCTAGAATGCGGTAGAAATGCATAAAAAAAGAACGAAAAAATTAAAAGAACGAAAGTTTAAAATGAAAAACTAAGTGCGCGAAAAATTAAAACGACTATAATATCATTCCTATAACTCCGTAAAAACGCTAAAAAGTGCGAATAAAGGAAAAAAGAACGAAAAAGGTTTTGCGAAATAAAAAGCTAAGTTAAAAAAGAGGAAAAACACTTTGAAAACATTTTTACGGGTTTATAACAATGAAATAGAGAGCTATAAAAACCTAATCTAAACAAATCTAAGTAAGAAAATGAAAACATAAAAGCGAAAACTATACTCATACACTCACACACGCCTTAGGAAAGAACGAAAAAAAAACAAAGTTAAAACAAAGCATAAATAAGATTGTATAAGAGAGGGGCACATGGATGCATTCCAAAACCATGAAATGGGAAAAAAACTACATTTTTATTAAGTCTAAAAACGATTACAAAGCTAATACAAAAAGAAAGAGAGAGGGAGAAAATATCCCTTACAAGGGCCTTGGAAGCAATCCAGCAGCATTTCCCCTATACAAAATGGTGCCCAAAAGGGGAACAGGAATTCAAAGGAGAACCTCTGAATTTATAGACAAAATTTTCATGAGTCACGCCCTTGGTCACGGGCGTGACAGGGGGCGTGACAGTACTATTTGGAAGGCGGCCGGCGATTTGACGGGAAAGTTGACTTCGGGCTGGACACGTGGCGGTCTCGCAGTGGTCACGCCCTTGGTCACGGGCGTGACTGTGGGCGTGACAGGCAGGTGGATCTGGGCGCGGTGCACCAAAAAGTCTTCGGGCAGGTCTTGTCGGCCAGGCGCAGTGGTCACGCCCAGATCCACGGGCGTGACTCTGGGCGTATCGGCTGGTGTCGACACTCGACGATCGTCGAGCTGAAATCGTCGAGTGGAGTGTCACGGGCTTGGGTCACGCCCCGTGTCGGGTGACACGGGCGTGACCCCGGGCGTGTCAAGCTTTGAACTTCAGAAAATTGCTGATTTCACGGCTTTTGACGTGTCACGCCCTGGTCACGGGCGTGACCAATTTGTCACGGGCGTGATATGTCAAATTTTGGCAGATTTTTGATTTTTGCTGAAAAATAAAATAAACAAAGTTAGTATAATATTTACAAAAATAGGAGCATTTTATTGAACAAAAATAAGTAAAAACGACAAAAATAAATGAAAACAACTAAATTAATGTACACAAAAATAGGTATATTTACAATTCATCAAATACCCCCATACTTAAGCTTTTGCTATTCCAGAGCAAAAGTTGGAGATGAACTCATAAGGAATAAAAGAAATCCTAAGTTTAGCTACCGCTTGACTTAATTAAAAGGAAGATCAAAATAAACATCCGGGGTTAAAGAATTAAATCCTAATTTATGAAATGTTATGAATAGAGGAAGAGTTTCAAAAAGACTTCTAGAAGAAATAAAATAGAAAGCAAAAAATTATTTTTGTTAGTTTAACAAAGATGGATTGGATTTATACAAAAAAACTTTAGCTTAAAAGAAGTTTAAAGGAAATAATGCAATTTAAAAATTATGCTCTCAAAAAATTTTAAATTAAGTCTAGAATCATTGAAATGAGATAAATGGTTTGGTGGTTTATGAAGAAGGCTTGAATATTGAGGCGAGGTAATTTTTTCTCGAACCTCCAATTTTTTTCTTTTTGGATAGTTAGGAAAATGAAATCTTATTTTCCGAACACATAATAATTTTTTCTTTCTTCATGATAAATAAAGAACCCAATGTATATTTGTAGGAGTAATGAATTTTATCCTCTTACTCCATATATAATCTTTTTAAATTATTGGGTGCCTATGTTTACGGAACGAAATCTTATTCCCATTGACATAGGATCTTTTAAGGGATAGGGGGGAATCATGTCAATTAAGACACGAAAAAAAAAATGGAAGTGGGTTTAGTTTTTCAAAAATAAAACTAGCTTTTAATCAAAAAGTTTTGAGAGCAACCTTTTTAAAATGAACGTTCCGATATTTCTAAAAGCATGAAGTAGAAATAATTGAAATCCATAGATGTTATTTTCTAACATAAAAACGAGCTTCTATTTATAAAATTAGAAGTGGTGGTAAAAAACAAGTTCCCTATTATAAGGAAAAGACATAAAAAAAATTTTAAGACTTAACCCCAGACACTTAAATCTATCGAACTTTAATTAATAAACGAATAGTAAGCAAAGAATAACTAAAATTCGCATATAAAAAGAAGGCAAGATGCGAGTTTTTACAAAAAAGAAGATGGGGGGAAAGAGAAATTTTTTTTTTTTTTTTTTTGAGTTTTATGAATGTTTTTGAAGTTTTATGATAATAAAAACAAGGGAAAAATTTTTTAGGTTTTATGTTTTGCAAAAATTTTTTTTTTGTATTTTTGATGAGTACAGAATAAAAAATGCAGTATAGGAAAACACCCCCATACTTAAACCCAACATTGTCCCCAATGTTGCAATCTAAGTATGCGGAACAGATAATATACAAAATAAAATAAGTACAAAAAGAAAAAGGGAGGGAAGGAGCTTCCCTTAGACGAGTCTGGGAAGGCGCAGGTCAAAACCCTGCATTATTTAGAAGAAAAAAGCAAAAAGAAACAGAAAAAACAAAAAAAGGATAAACTCGGCCTAAAGAGTGCGGGCGGTAGGGGGGCGATGTGCGTGGGGGAGTCGGAGGTAGCTAAGGCCTTAGCGACCACTGCGTGATAAAAATGCGCACCCCTAACGTGCACAAGAACGGAAGCGCGCCGAAGCGAAACAAAACAAGTTAAAAAAATAGACAAAAAATATATACATTTGTATGTTTTTTTTAGGACGTTTTGTGTTTTTTTTTTTTGTGAAGTTTTTTCATTTTTTTCTAAATTTTTTAGTTTTGTTTGTTTTATAGTTTTTTTTTTGTTGTTGTTTTCTTGGTTTTTTCAAAAACAATAATGCAAATAAAAATATTTTTTTGTTAAGTTTTTTTTCATTTTTTGGATTTTTATTTTTAGTTTTTTTTGTTTTTAGTTTAGTTTTTTTTTAGTTTTATAGTTTTTTCAAATTTTTAATTTTTAAGGTTTTTTAAAATTTTTTTTGTTTTGAGTTTTTCAATGTTTTTTTTGGTTTTATAAATTTGTAAATATATATATTTAAGTTTTTATTAGTATTATTATTATTATATTGGCCATATTTATATATATATATATAAATATATAGGTAAAATTAATAGATTTCCAGGGTTTAAAATAACGAACCTAAAAGTCCCCGGCAACGGCGCCAAAAACTTGATGGTTAAAACTCCAAAATTATTTGCGGTCACGCGGCGACCCGGCGGTTTTATTTAGGTAGAAAAGCGGATTTGGTTTTTATTTAGAAGACGGCGCGCGCGTATTTTATTTATTTATTTTGGATATAAAAAGGGTTTAGAGATCGAGTTTTAACGAAAGGAGGCAAGTGCACCTATCGTGAGTAGTACAGGATATTCCGGGTGGAATATCGAGGTCGTATTGTTCTCGGGGCCGGTTCGATTATTTCTACTCTTCCCTGGAGGGGACTATTATTTTACCGATAATTATCTTGTCGGGATATTTTATATAAAAATACAGAAAATGGCAGAAAGAAAATGAAAGCAATAAAAAGAAAGCTTGAAGGTGGTGCCGATGAAGAGCTTAGCTCGATGGCACCGAAAAAACAAATGAACTAAAATAGACTTTAAATAAAAAGAGCTCCTAAATTTCTAATTAATTAAGGCGGCAACTTGGCCGTGGAGGTTCCACTAAAATGAGCTCACCTATCTCTAGGACTATCGCTCACCTGAACGCTAAGACTATTCGACCGGGCTCTCGTCCGACGAAGGATTCCTCTTAACGCCCGCATTACGCTAAGAACCCCGCTATTGGGTGGGGAACCCAATCCGGTAGAGTTGGCGCGCGTCCTCTCTCGAGGGTTAGTGCGGGACTCTCTTTGCCAAGGGGTGATCGGTCCATATGCACGGCCTCTCGGCTAGCTAGCATATGGACTACGGAAATAGGGCCCACACATCGATATGTGGTCCTACGCGTCGTTAACCCCGGGCAAACCTTAAGTACTTTTAATTAATTAGAAAGATTAGACCTTTAGTTATTTTAAGCTACTTTATCTGTCCCAATGCTCTTCGATGGCGAGGGCTAAGAACTGTTAGCCACTCATCGGAATGGGGACGGCTTGCGAGAAAAGCAGAAAATAAAGCGATAAAGAAAGCAGTAAATGAAAGCAGGAAATAAAGCAGTAAATGAAAGCTGAAAAGTGCAAGTCCTACTCAAACGAGTAGGACTGAAGAAAGCAGTAAATTGCGAGTCCCGGCGCAACTGCGTGGGCGGGAGAAATGAAAGCAGTAAAACGCACACACGCAAGTCCTACTCAAATGAGTAGGAGAAAATAAATGCGGGTCCTACTCAACCGAGTAGGACAAAATAAATGCAACGCACGCACACTCTCTCTCGACATAAATGAAAACACACACACACACAAATCCTACTCAAATGAGTAGGGAAAATAACGACCTGCCATTTAACTCGAATGAGTAGGCGGAAATAAAGAAAATTACAAACCCACGCACTCTACAGAAAGTAAAATAAGCAGGCGCCATTTAACTCTTAATGAGTAGGCGGAAATAAATGCGCATACATAAAAAATTGCAAAAAACTAAGTTATCTAAAATTGAAAATAACTGCATTTCTACCGCTAGAATGCGGTAGAAATGCATAAAAAGCAAAAATAAAAATTAAACGGGAAGAAAGTTTTGCAAATAACCGAAAAATGAAAGTGCTCGAAAAATTAAAACGAATACATTCTACCGCTAGAATGCGGTAGAAATGCATAAAAGAGAACGAAAAATTAAAAGAACGAAAGTTTAAAATGAAAAACTAAGTGCGCGAAAAATTAAAACGACTATAATATCATTCCTATAACTCCGTAAAAATGCTAAAAAAGTGCGAATAAAGGAAAAAAGAACGAAAAAGGTTTTGCGAAATAAAAGCTAAGTTAAAAAAGAGGAAAACACTTTGAAAACATTTTTACGGGTTTATAACAATGAAATAGAGAGCTATAAAAACCTAATCTAAACAAATCTAAGTAAGAAAATGAAAACATAAAGCGAAAACTATACTCATACACTCACACACGCCTGAGGAAAGAACGAAAAAAAAACAAAGTTAAAACAAAGCATAAATAAGATTGTATAAGAGAGGGGCACATGGATGCATTCCAAAACCATGAAATGGGAAAAAAACTACATTTTTATTAAGTCTAAAAACGATTACAAAGCTAATACAAAAGAAAGAGAGAGGGAGAAAATATCCCTTACAAGGGCCTTGGAAGCAATCCAGCAGCATTTCCCCTATACAAAATGGTGCCCAAAAGGGGAACAGGAATTCAAAGGAGAACCTCTGAATTTATAGACAAAATTTTCATGAGTCACGCCCTTGGTCACGGGCGTGACAGGGGGCGTGACAGTACTATTTGGAAGGCGGCCGGCGATTTGACGGGAAAGTTGACTTCGGGCTGGACACGTGGCGGTCTCGCAGTGGTCACGCCCTTGGTCACGGGCGTGACTGTGGGCGTGACAGGCAGGTGGATCTGGGCGCGGTGCACCAAAAAGTCTTCGGGCAGGTCTTGTCGGCCAGGCGCAGTGGTCACGCCCAGATCCACGGGCGTGACTCTGGGGTGTCGGCTGGTGTCGACACTCGACGATCGTCGAGCTGAAATCATCGAGTGGAGTGTCACGGGCTTGGGTCACGCCCCGTGTCGGGTGACACGGGCGTGACCCCGGGCGTGTCAGGCTTTGAACTTCAGAAAATTGCTGATTTCACGGCTTTTGACGTGTCACGCCCTGGTCACGGGCGTGACCAATTTGTCACGGGCGTGACATATCAAATTTTGGCAGATTTTTGATTTTTGCTGAAAAATAAAATAAACAAAGTTAGTATAATATTTATAAAAATAGGAGCATTTTATTGAACAAAAATAAGTAAAAACGACAAAAATAAATGAAAACAACTAAATTAATGTACACAAAAATAGGTATATTTACAATTCATCAGTTCTCCTCTCTCTCTAAGCTTTAGAAAGATAACCACTCAAGTAAAATTGAGGGTTTCAAAGGTCCAATCTCGGGTATATCCCATCAGGAACAACCCCCAGCCATTGGATCACCAATTAAAGAAACGAATGGCTTTGATTCGGGCCTGAAATGTACATTCTGGACCGAACACGGCCTGGCACACGCCCGTGTCCAGGGCCGTGTGCCTCATTCGCCATCAAAATCGATGTGCCTGAAATAACACACGGGCATCGAACATGCCCGTGTTCGACCTGACACGCCCGTATTCCACCGGACATGGTCGTGTGGCCAGCTGTGTACCCCCATCGATTTATCCCGAATACAGCCCGAGAACTACACAGGTTCTAGGACACGCCCGTGTCCTAACCCGTGTCCACTCGAACATGCTTGTGCTCCAGGCCGTGTACATGGTCTCGACACTCGATAATTCATCGAGCGAAGTTCGTCGACCTCACGACACGGCCTTGGACACGCCCGTGTCCTAGGCCGTGTGCCTTGTCTCGACATATCGTCGAGCAAAATTCGTCGATTCTCCTGGAAGAGTGTTGACACGGGTCGACACGCCCTGCGAGACGCCCGTGTCGCAGTACATGTGTCATGTCTCGACACTTTGTCGAGCGCAGAGTGTCGACTTCGCGGGCTGAGTGTCGACACGGGTCGATACGCCCTGCGACACGCCCGTATCGCAGGCCGTGTTCCCTGTCTCAACACAACGTCGAGTGAAATTCGTCGAACTCTCAACCAAATTGACGACACAAGCCTAACACGCCCTGGGACACGCCTGTGTCCCAGGCCATGTGCCTCCTGCCAGAACCCAAAACTGGCCCAAAATGTCACCCGTCGCTCTTTTGAGTTTCGGGGCGTTACAACTCTCCCCCTCTTAAAAGAATTTCGTCCACGAAATTATATAAAGGAAATGTAACACCCCAGTTTTGCAAGAGGTTCAGTCTGCAGTTCTGGAAAATTTTTTGGTTTTCTGGCAGGAGGCACATGGCCTGCGACACGGGCATATCGCAGGGCGTGTCGAGGCCGTGTCGACACTCGGCCCAAGTGTCGACACATTCGCTCGACAAAGTGTCGAGAGTGGGGCACACGGCCTGCGACACGGGCATGTCGCAGGGCGTGTCGAGGCCGTGTCGACACTCGGCCCAAGTGTCGACACTTTCGCTCGACAAAGTGTTGAGAGTGTGGCACACGGCCTGCGACACGGGCGTGTCGCAGGGCGTGTCGAGGCCGTGTCGACACTCGTCCCAAGTGTCGACACTTTTGCTCGACAGGGTGTCGAGACTGAGGCACACGGCCTGTGACACGGGCGTGTCACAGGGCGTGTCCCGCTTGGTCGACGATCTTCGCTCGACGTTTTTCCGTGGTGTCGACACAAAGCCTGTCGACGGGTGTCGAGACTTGGCACACGGCTTGGGACACGGGCGTGTCCCAAGCCGTGTCATCTCTCGGGTTGGTTTCCGGGCCGTGTTGTTGGAGGCACACGGCCGGCCACATGGCCGTGTCACTGGGGACACGGGCGTGTCGGGTTGAACACGGGCTTGTCGGATGCTCGTGTGCGATTCCAGGCGCGTCGATTTGAGACGGCGAATGAGGCACACGGCCCTGGACACGGGCGTGTGCCAGGCCGTGTTCGGCCCAGATTTACTATTTTCCAGGCGAATCGCGGCCATTCTTTTTCTGGTTTTGGGATCTAACGGTTCAGGCTATCTCCTGGGAAGTTAAGCCCGATTTTAGGGTTGGAGACCCTCATTTGTTTTCCAAGTCTTCTCTTTCTAAGTTCTTGAGAGAAACTAGAGCAAGGAGGAAGGAGAAGAAGGTATTGGGCTGTAGGGAGAGTTTCAGTGCTCCAAATCGCGAGCCGAGTCCGGATCCGTGAAGCTTAGAGCATTGCGAAGATTTCCATCCGGCTATTTTGCCATGGCAAGGAAGAGGAGTCGGAAGGTAACGACATCTCTCCTCTCGGTCCTTAGGATGCATGTCTTAGCATCATGTATTTTCTTTCTTTCTAATTTATGGGCACCAAACTCTCAAATGAGAGGGGCTTTGGTTTGCCAAGGTTCAAGAGGAACCTCCGGGTTGATTGAGTCCGTCCCCGACATATTTTGCATTAGAGATCCGCTTCGCTAGTGGATTAGGCATGGTGGGTGAAGCCGTGGTCGCGACCGTTAGTCCGACTCGGTTATGTTGCATACGAACTTAGGGATTCGTAGAGATTTCCGTTGCAGCAAGATGTCATTTGTGTTGTGGTGGTGATTGTCCCGTTTGCTTGAAAAGGTACGTGTAGTCGAACCCGGACAAGGTTAGCTCCTCGTGGCGGTAGATGGTTTCCTTGAGGGACAAGGTTAGCTCCGTATGAATTGGAGATGGTTTCCTTGGTGGACAAGGTTAGCTCCGCACGAGTTGGAGATGGTTTCCTTGGTGCGCGGGAACGCTGCATTACAAAGAGGGATTACGATGTATTTAGTCTTGGTTTGTGTTGTGCCAAGGCGTGGCTATGTCTCTGTGGTCGGCTGGCTATCCCGTGATATGTGCATCATGTGTGGAGAGTGTCCCGGCGAGACTAGTCCCCTTCTGTGAGACTGACGAGAATGCCAAGCTTGGGGCAAGCCCGGGCAAAGAGGCCATGAGCGGGTGGGGTCCAGCAAGGCTTCTTAGAATCGGTCGGTCTGTGTTTGTTGGAATCCTGACATGAGACGTCAGAGCTTGCAGGCAAGCCCGGGGCTAAGCCCACGAGCGGGTGGGGCCTTGGCAAGAATTCCTTGTGGCGGCCTGTGTGCCGTTTGAGGGAGAGGTGTCTCCCTTAGTATTTGCGACTTTATGCCAATTGGGGAAATGTGAGTACCCAAATGATGTGATGTTGTGCTAGATGCATACGCAGTAGGGTACCTTGGGTGAAGCCCGGGTGTTGCATTCATGTTGCATAGTAGGCCCTTTCTTTATTACATGCTCAACCAGTAGAGAACATGTTTGATGATTGAGACATCCAAGCCTGTTTTAATGCTTTTCTATTTATAGATGATTATATTGCATACGAAGTGCTGACTTGCAGGTTGGAGGGTTCCCCGGGGTCCGTTAGGGGCGGTCGGGAGGAGAGGTGTTGTTACACGGTTTGAGGTCAGCCTTTGCTGACCCACGTTACTAATAATTTTTACAGGGAAAGGATCGCATGCAGAAGCTAGCACGCCGGCCAAAAAGGCCTAAGACCATGAAGTGTTTTTCCCTCTTTTGTAGCACTACATTGATGATGATGTTTGTTTGAGACTCTTTTGTCCGGCTTGCATGCCGAGGTAGACTAGGAGTGCTGAGCACATTCATGTTTGATGTACTATTTGTTTTTGGACACTTGATGTAAGGCCTTAAGGCCATTTGTTTTACTCTTTAGTGGTGGATAACTTCTAGTCCTGTTTTGTTTCTGCTGTGTTGTGCAAGTGTTTTGAGTTTGGGTAGTTATATCAACTTATAATACTAAAGCTGTGGCGTCCGTATGTTGTGGGGCCCCGGCCGGACCATATTATACATTCATTACAGGGGAGGTGTTACAATTTGGTATCAGAGCCAGGTTAGATTCAAGGTTAGTGCATAGAGAAGTTATCCACATAAGAGTAACGCGGGACCGTGAGTGTCCTTATGTTTTAGTCTTGAGATTGGAGACTAATCCCTTATTCCTTGTTTTCCTGAAGAGTGCAAGCAACGAGGCGGGCACTTCAAGAGCAAGGGATGATCTCTCGACGAGCAGTGCTACTGCTCCAGGCCTTTTGGGCACGGGTGTAAACCCGGCCGACTTCTGCCGTATGCTTGCAGAAGCAATGGTGGCAGCCCAAGCGGCGGCTGCAGCCCAGGTAGCAAACCCTGCTACACCGGACACGGCGACGGCCATGCCAGGCGGAAAAGCCAGGCGAGTGGAGCCTTTGGCAGAAAGGGTGGTGGTAGGACATGGAGACCGACACATGAAGTATTTCCTGAGTTTCCATCCCCCATCCTTCAAGGGTGTTGGAACGCCAACGGATGCGGAGGATTGGTGGGTTCGTATTCAAGAACTGTTAAGGGCGGCAGAGATGCCAGAGGAAAAGAAAGCTGAGTATGCGGCATTCATGTTGGAAGGAGACGCCAAATTGTGGTGGGTGATCCATAGCGGCCGCCTGTTCCCGGGACGCACCCCGTCAGTGGAAGAGTTTGGGGACGCTTTTCTTAAGAGGTATAATCCAGTTTCAACACGGTTGGCCCTGCAGAGGCAGTTTCTGCATCTAATACAGCGAGACAAGACAGTGGATGAGTACGTGCAAGAGTTCACCCGTTTGGGTCGTTATGCGGGAACGACAATGGCGGATGATGTAGAGAGGGATAACCTCTTCTACCAAGGGTTGAGGGAGAATCTGAGACAGCCCCTCATCTCCATGAAGAGGGCGGGATTTAATGATCTAGTTGAAGCCGCCAGGAGTTTGGAGAATGATCTGGAGCGAACCCAGCGTCGAAAGGGTTTTACTCCCAAGCATGGGGAAGGGAAGCCCTCCCAATCTCATGTAAAGTCTGATGGGAGCAGGTGGAGGAGGAAGCCTCACACTTCCAGGTTGGGTGAGAGGAGCACTTGGACGTCTGGGGGTTCTCACTCTAGGGAACCGCCGACGTGTTACAACTGCGGGAAGGGTAAGGTTGGGCACATAGCCCGTGCTTGTCAGCAAGGGGGAGCGGGGCAAGAGACAAAGCAGGAGCAGTCTGTGCGCTCGGGCCCCAGTGCTGCAGTGCTGAAAGGAAAATGGCGGAGTCGAGCGCTTCTCGGTTCCAACCGGTGCAACCAAGGGCTTACAACCTTGGGCAGCAAGAAGAAGCGATCCGCCAAACGATGTGGTGACAGGTATGAAGAAAATTTAAGTTTGCATTTGTGCTTCATACTTTTAGACCCTTTCCGGGTGTTGTCTTGTTGTAGGCTTCGTGTTAGTTTTCGGATACCCAGCTAGGGTATTGTTCGATACGGGAGCATCGCACTCCTTTCTTGCGGAGAGCTTCGTCCGAAGGGTAGGAGTCGAATCTTTCTCGGCGGAGGCGGAACTGAAAGTGCGCATGCCCAATGGGTCATCTATGACGACCGGGGCTAAAGGGCGCATTTGTTGGGAGCTAGACGGAGTTGTCTTTGTTTTGCAAGCAGCAGTATTACCATTAGTAGAGTTCGATGTCATTTTGGGCATGGACTAGCTTGCAGATCAGTGTGCCAGCATTGATTGTTTGTCCAAGGTAGTGACCCTAAAGAGTAAGGGGCAATCGGAAGTCAAATTTGTGGGCCTTTGTGGAGTAGCCCATTCCCTAATTACGGCCATGCAAATGATGCGGGCGATGAACCAGGGAGGTGTGGCGCTGGTAGCGTTGTTGGAGGTTCGTCTCTCCCAGCTATCTATTGAGGAAGTGCCTGTGGTGGCAGAGTTCAGGGATGTGTTTCCGGATGAACTTCCTGGAGCGCCTCCTCGGCGGGAGATCGACTTCTCGATCGAGTTAGTGCCGGAGGCTAGACCGGTGTCGCGTCCCCCATTTAGGATGGCACCAAAGGAGTTAGCGGAACTTAAAGTACAGTTACAGGAACTGTTGGAGCAAGGGTATATTAGACCCAGTTCTTCACCGTGGAGCGCACCGGTGTTGTTTGTAAAGAAGAAAGATGGTAGCATGCGCCTGTGCATTGACTACCGAGAGCTGAATAAATTGACCGTCAAGAATAAATATCCGATCCCTCGGATAGACGATTTGTTCGACCAATTGGTGGGGTCAGTGGTATATTCGAAACTGGACTTGAAGTCAGGCTACTATCAACTGCGAATTCGAGATGAGGACATACCCAAAACTGCCTTTGGTACAAGGTATGGACACTTTGAGTTTACGGTGATTCCGTTCGGGTTGACGAACGCACCATCGGTGTTCATGGATCTGATGAATCGAGTATTTCGGGATTACTTGGACTCGTTTATGGTTGTCTTCATTGATGACATCTTGGTGTACTCCAAGTCTGAAGTGGAGCATGAGACCCACTTGAGAGTGGTCCTGCAAGTGTTGAGGGAGAACCAATTGTTTGCCAAGTTCTCAAAGTGCGAGTTTTGGTTAGCCAAGGTGGAGTTTTTGGGCCACGTGATTAGTGGTGATGGGGTGGCAGTGAATCCAGCGAAAGTGGAGGCCATCAGAGATTGGCTTGTGTTGAGGACCGTGGCGGAAGTCCGAAGTTTTCTTGGACTAGCCGGGTATTATAGGAGATTCATGGAGAATTTCTTGAAGATAGCTCTACCCCTCACCTCACTCACTCGCAAAGACCATAAGTTTGTGTGGACCCAAGAGTGCAGTCAAGCATTTGAGGCCCTGAAGGAGAGGCTTATGATGCTCCAATCCTGAGTTTACCGCAAGGGACCGATGGATTTCAGATTTTCAGTGACGCATCGGGATGCGGTTTGGGTTGCGTGTTGGTGCAACATGGCAAGGTGATAGCTTTTGGGTCTAGACAGCTGAAACCTCATGAGAGGAATTACCCCGTCCATGACTTGGAGTTGGCGGCGGTAATCTTTGCGCTGAAAATATGGCGACACTATGTGTATGGCGCAAGGGTGGAGATCTTCACGGACCATAAAAGCCTGAAGTATCTCTTGGATAAGAAGGACTTGAACATGCGGCAACGCAGATGGGTTGAGTTTCTTGGAGACTACGAAGTGGCGATTCAGTATACGCCGGGTAAAGCCAATGTGGTGGCGGACGCGTTGAGTAGAAAGTACTCGGGGCAAGGAAATTGGATCGAAGCTCATGATGAGCGGTTGGTACGGGAATGGGAGTCCCTTGGATTGGAATGTGTTGCGAGAGGCGAGTCTAGCGTGGCTCGGTTGAACTGGATTGAAGTGCAAAACGACTTGTCCGATAGTATTCGGGAAGCGACTCGATTGGATGTGGAGTTTCAACCTTTTGTGTTGGAGGCTCAAAAGGGCGAGAGCAGCGCCTGGGAGATGATTGGGGGAATCTTGAGAAAGGATGGAAGGGTTTGTGTACCGCAGTTTGGCAATCTCCGTGAGGAGTTGATGTTTGAGGCTCACTTCTCAAAGTACTCCATTCACCCAGGCCAGTACAAAGATGTACTTGGATATGAAGAAATCCTTTTGGTGGCCGGGGTTGAAGCGAGATGTAGCTTTGTATGTGAGCCGTTGCCAAACATGTGCCTTAGTGAAGGCTGAATGTCAGAAACCGAGCGGGTTCCTGAAGCCCCTTCCAATTCCTGAGTGGAAATTTGAGGACATCTCCATGGACTTTGTGCATGGTTTGCCTAGATCGCAGCATGGTAATGATGCTATTTGGGTGATCGTGGATCGCCTAACCAAGGTGGCGCACTTCATCCCAAATCGGAAAGAGGACACCATGGAGAAGCTGGTGGAGTTATATGTTCGCAACATTGTGCGACTGCACGAAATTCCTAAGAGCATTGTCAGTGATCGAGATGCACGGTTTACGTCTAAGGACTGGAGATTGGTTCAGAAGAGCTTGGACACGAAGCTAAAGTTCAGTACGGCGTTCCATCCTCAAACTGATGGGCAAACGGAGAGAACGAACCGTACTATGGAGGATATGTTGAGAATGTGCGTTCTTGATTTTGGCAAGAGGTGGGAGGATCACCTCTTCATTGTAGAATTTGCGTACAATAATAGTTTTCAAGCCAGCATAAAGATGGCGCCATACGAAGCTTTGTATGGGAGGCGGTGTCGAACGCCAATGTCTTGGGCAGAGGCGGGAGACACCAAACTGTTGGGAAAGGATGCGGTGGTTGACGCTTGTGAGTTGGTACGGACCATCCAAGAGCATATGAAGGTGGCGCAAGACAGGCAAGCAAAATATTTTAATGCTCGTCACCGGAAGTTCGAATTTGCAGTTGGTGATTTGTTTTATTTGAAGGTCAAGCCGTTCAAAGGCGTCTCACGGGTTCGCCGACTCAAGAAGCTGAGTCCAAGGTTTTTGGGGCCTTTTGAAATTGTTGAGCGGGTAGGAGAAGCAGCTTATCGGTTGGCGCTATCCGCAGATTTGGGTGGATTGCATGACGTCTTCCACATCTCTGTTTTGAGAAAGGCCTTGGTAGAGGCTAGCGTAGTGATTGAGCCGGCATCAGTGCCGATTAAGGAAGACTTGAGGACGCGAGTCCTTCCAATTGCTATAGAGGATTCGGAGACTCGGCAGTTGCGGAATAAAGAAGTCAAACTCGTAAAATTTCGATGGGACAACTGCGGTCGTGAGGAGTTCTCTTGGGAACGAGAACAGGCCATACTAGAAGATTATCTAGAACTCTTCTTGTCTGGTACAATTTAAGTTTTGTGCCCTTTTGTTTTGAAATTTCGGGACGAAATTCTGTTAAGTGGGGGAGAGTTGTAACACCCCAGTTTTGCAATAGGATCAGTCTACAGTTCTGGAAATTTTTTTGGTTTTCTGGTAGGAGGCACACGGCCTGCGACACGGGCGTGTCGCAGGGCGTGTCGAGGCCGTGTCGACAATCGGCCCAAGTGTCGACACATTCGCTCGACAAAGTGTCGAGAGTGGGGCACACGGCCTGCGACATGGGCGTTTCGCAGGGCGTGTCGAGGCCGTGTCGACACTCGGCCCAAGTGTCGACACTTTCGCTCGACAAAGTGTTGAGAGTGTGGCACACGGCCTGCGACACGGGCGTGTCGCAGGGCGTGTCGAGGCCGTGTCGACACTCGTCCCAAGTGTCGACACTTTTGCTCGACAGGGTGTCGAGACTGGGGCAAACGGCCTGTGACACGGGTGTGTCACAGGGCGTGTCCCGCTTGGTCGACGATCTTCGCTCGACATTTTTCCACGGTGTCGACACAAAGCCTGTCGACGGGTGTCGAGACTTGGCACACGGCTTGGGACACGGGCGTGTCCCAGGCCGTGTCATCTCTCGGGTTGGTTTCTGGGCCGTGTTGTTGGAGGCACACGGCCGGCCACACGGCCGTGTCACTGGGGACACAGGGCGTGTCGGGTTGAACACGGGCGTGTCGGATGCCCGTGTGCAATTCCAGGCGGGTCGATTTGAGACGGCGAATGAGGCACACGGCCCTGGACACGGGCGTGTGCCAGGCCGTGTTCGGCCCATATTTACTATTTTCCATGCGAATCGCGGCCATTCTTTTTCTGGTTTTGGGATCTAACGGTTCAGGCCATCTCCTGGGAAGTTAAGCCCGATTTTGGGGTTAGAGACCCTCATTTGTTTTCCAAGTCTTCTCTTTCTAAGTTCTTGAGAGAAACTAGAGCAAGGAGGAAGGAGAAGAAGGTCTTCGGCTGTAGGGAGAGTTTCGGTGCTCCAAATCGCGAGCCGAGTCCGGATCCGTGAAGCTTAGAGCGTTGCGAAGATTTCCATCCGGCTATTTTGCCATGGCAAGGAAGAGGAGTCGGAAGGTAACGACATCTCTCCTCTCGGTCCTTAGGATGCATGTCTTAGCATCATGTATTTTCTTTCTTTCTAATTTATGGGAACCAAACTCTCAAATGAGAGGGGCTTTGGTTTGCCAAGGTTCAAGAGGAACCTCCGGGTTGATTGAGTCCGTCCCCGGCATATTTTGCATTAGAGATCCGCTTCGCTAGTGGATTAGGCGTGGTGGGTGAAGCCGTGGTCGCGACCGTTAGTCCGACTCGGTGATGTTGCATACGAACTTAGGGATTCGTAGAGATTTCCGTTGCGGCAAGATGTCGTTGTGTTGTGGTGGTGATTGTCCCGTTTGCTTGAAAAGGTACGTGTAGTCGAAACCCGGACAAGGTTAGCTCCTCGTGGCGGTAGATGGTTTCCTTGAGGGACAAGGTTAGCTCCGTATGAGTTGGAGATGGTTTCCTTGGGGGACAAGGTTAGCTCCGCACGAGTTGGAGATGGTTTCTTTGGTGCGCGGGAACGCTGCAGTACAAAGAGGGATTACGATGTATTTAGTCTTGGTTTGTGTTGTGCCAAGGCGTGGCTATGTCTCCGTGGTCCGCTGGCTATCCCGTGACATGTGCGTCATGTGTGGAGAGTGTCCCGGCGAGACTAGTCCCCTTCTGTGAGACTGACGAGAATGCCAAGCTTGGGGCAAGCCCGTGCAAAGAGGCCATAAGCGGGTGGGGTCCAGCAAGGCTTCTTAGAATCGGTCGGTCTGTGTTTGTTGGAATCCTGACATGAGACGTCAGAGCTTGCAGGCAATCCCGGGGCTAAGCCCACGAGCGGGTGGGGCCTTGGCAAGAATTCCTTGTGGCGGCCTGTGCGCCGTTTGAGGGAGAGGTGTCTCCCTTAGTGTTTGCGGTTTTATGCCAATTGGGGAAATGTGAGTACCCAAATGATGTGATGTTGTGCTAGATGCATACGCAGTAGGGTACCTTGGGTGAAGCCCGGGTGTTGCATTCATGTTGCATAGTAGGCCCTTTCTTTATTACGTGCTCAACCAGTAGAGAATGTGTTTGATGATTCAGACATCCAAGCCTGTTTTAATGCTTTTCTATTTATAGATGATTATATTGCATACGAAGTGCTGACTTGCAGGTTGGAGGGTTCCCCGGGGTCCGTTAGGGGCGGCCGGGAGGAGAGGTGTTGTTACACAGTTTGAGGTCAGCCTTTGCTGACCCACGTTACTAATAATTTTTACAGGGAAAGGATCGCATGCAGAAGCTAGCACGCCGGCCAAAAAGGCCTAAGACCATGAAGTGTTTTTCCCTCTTTTGTAGCACTACATTGATGATGATGTTTGTTTGAGACTCTTTTGTCCGGCTTGCATGCCGAGGTAGACTAGGAGTGCTGAGCACATTCATGTTTGATGTACTATTTGTTTTTGGACACTTGATGTAAGGCCTTAAGGCCATTTGTTTTACTCTTTAGTGGTGGATAACTTTTAGTCCTGTTTTGTTTCCGCTGTGTTGTGCAAGTGTTTTGAGTTTGGGTAGTTATATCAACTTATAATACTAAAGTTGTGGCGTCCGTATGTTGTGGGGCCCCGGCAGGACCCATATTATACGTTCATTACAGGGGAGGTGTTACAGGAAAGACATGTACAAAACCACAATTTGTACCTGAGCGGAACAACTCCGGATACTCGTCAAGCATAGTCTGCTCTCGTTCCCAAGAGAGCTCTTCACGACCGCAATTGTCCCATCGGACCTTGACCATCCTGATCTCTTTATTGCGTAGCCTCTTGACCTCCGAGTCTTCAATCTGCACGGGCATGAATTTTTGTCGTCAGCCCACTATCCACCGGCAGTTGATCAACCGCGATCACTTGCGAAGGCTCTTGCACCGCCTTCCGAAGCACCGAAATATGGAATACATCATGTAATCCACCAAGCTCCACTGAAAGTTTCAACCGATAGGCTGCTTCACCAAGTGGCTCCAGAACCTCAAACGGCCCAAGGTACCTCGCGCTTAGCTTTTTCAATCGCCGCACCCGCGAGACACCCTTGAACAGCTTGATCTTTAAGTACACATAGTCACCCACAGCGAACTCCACGTTCCTGTGCTTGGCATTATAGTACTTCACTTGCCGGTCCTGAGCGATAAGCAACCTCTCCCGAATGGTTCTCACCAAAGAAGTAGCATCCTCCACTTCTAATCGCTTATACAACTTTGACTCACCCGTTTCTAGCCAAGACAACGGCGTGCGACATTTTCTACTATATAGGGCCTCGAAGGGCCCCATTTGAATACTCTCTTGGTAGCTATTGTTGTATGAAAACTCCACCAAATAAAGATGGTCTTCCCATTGCTTTCCAAAATCCAAGACACATGCGGAGCATGTCTTCCATAGTTTTATTGACCCTCTCGGTCTGCCCATCCGTTTGCGGATGGAAGGTTGTGCTGAATTTTAGCTTTGTTCCCAACATTTGCTGCACAAGCCTCCAATCATTGGACGTGAACCGCCCATCTCGGTCACTCACGATGCGGCGGGGCACACCGTGAAGCCATACAATGTTATCCACATACAATTTTGCCAACTCCACCGGATCATCCTTCCTATGCGGAATAAAATGCGACACCTTCGTTAACCGATCTACGACCACCCAAATGGCGTCGTTCCCCTTCTGCGACCTTGGCAACCCGTGCACAAAGTCCATAGAGATGTCATCGAATTTCCACTCCGGAATAGGAAAGGACTTAAGAAATCCTCCCAGCTTTTGGCATTCCGCCTTCACCAAGGCGCAAGTTTGGAACTTCGCTACATAGAGCGCCGCATCTTTCTTCAAACCAGGCCACCAAAATAGTTTCTTCACATCGCAGTACATCTTCGTGCTCCCCGGGTGAATCGAGTACTTGGTATGGTGTGCCTCGTATAACAATTCCACCCGCAAATCGCCCACACTTGGGACGCACAGACGACCGTCTTTCCAAAGCAATCCGTCCTCCACAATGAATTGAGAATTTGACCCATCCAGAGCCTCCACCATGAACTGCTTCATATGGACATCCATATCCAAAGCATGTCGAATCCGATCAGCCAGGTCATATTGGACCTCAGTCCAATTCAGTACTGCTTCAGCACTTGATTGCCTATCCACACAAACAATCTCCAACGCCTCCAACTCCCGCACCAACCGCTCATCATGCAACGATAGCCAATTGTCTTGAGCTGGGGCTCGGCGACTCAATGCGTCCGCAACCGCATTACCTTTACCCGGCACATAGTGGATCTTGAATGTATTGTCCCCCAGGAACTCCATCCATCTACGCTGCCGCATATTCAGACCCTTCTGATCAATCAGATACTTCAGGCTCTTATGATCGGTGTAGATATCAATCTTCACACCGTAAAATAGTGTCTCCACAGTTTTAAGGCAAAAATCACGGCCGCTAACTCCAAGTCATGGACCAGATAGTTCCTTTCATGCACTTTTAGCTGTCTCGAGCCATAAGCTATTACACTTCCGTGTTGTAGTAGCACGCAACCCAAACCGCTGCCCGAAGCATCACTGTAAATCTCATAGCCTTCGGTCCCACATGACGAACTCAGCACAGGCGCCGTGGTCAACCGACACTTCAACTCCTCAAAAGCTCGCGCGCACTCCAGCGTCCAAACGAACTTCTATTCCTTCCTCGTCAAAGTAGTGAGCGGTAACTCTATCCCGAGAAGTTCTCTACGAAGCGCCTATAATAGCCGGCAAGCCCCAGAAAGCTCCGGACTTCCGCTACCATAGTAAGCTCAGGCCACTCCCATATCGCAACAATCTTCGCCGGATCCACTGCAATACCCTCTCCACTCACTATATGACCGAGGAACGCCACTGGGGATAACCAAAACTCGCACTTCGAGAACTTGGCATACAGTTGATTCCTCCTTAGCGTCTCCAAAACCAAATGAAGATGCTTGAAGTGATCTTCCTCACTTTGTGAGTACACCAAAATATCGTCGATGAAGACGATTACAAAATGGTCCTAGTACTCCCTGAAAGTCCTGTTCATCAAATCCATGAACATTTATGGCGAATTAGTCAGCCCAAACGGCATGACCGTAAACTCATAATGCTCGTATCTCATACTAAACGCTGTCTTCGGGATATCACTCTCCCTTATTCGCAGCTGATAGTATAAAGCCTTGAGATCCAACTTCGAGTACACCGTCGACCCGACCAACTGATCAAAAAGATTATCGATCCGGGGGATCGGGTACTTGTTCTTCTCTGTCAACTTGTTGAGCTTCCGATAAACAATACATAGCCTTAAGCTTTCGTCCTTATTCTTAACAAAGAGGACCGGCGCGCTCCAAGGCGAAGAACTCGGGCACACATACCCTTACTCCAACAACTCTTGCAGTTGAACTTTCAGCTCTGCCATTTCCTTAGGCGCTAGCCGATATGGAGATCGTGACACAGGCTTTGCACCTACCACTAGCTCAATCGTGAAATCTATCTCCCGTTGAGGCGGGGCTCTAGGAAGATCTGCGGGGAACACATCAGGGTATTTCGATACCACTGAAATACTATCCAACACGGGCTTCGGCTTTGCAACCTCCACTAGTGTAAAGAACAGTTCTGCACCGGCACAAACTGCCTTCACCACCTGAAGAGCAGACATAAACGTCTTGCTCGACCCCTTTAAACCCGTAAAAGTCGTCTCACGACCTGCTCCCAACTTCACTTCCTTGCGAACGCAATCGATATAGGCTTGCCGCTCCGAGAGCCAATCCATGCCAAATATAACGTCGAACTCCACCAACGGAAGTAACGACGCTTGCAGATCGAACTCCTGATTCCCAATACGAATCTTAACATCGCAGAGCCTATCCGCGCGCATCGAACACCCATTGGGCAACAACACATCCAACTTATCCTTCTCCATCGAAGAAGGGACTCCGATGCGTGATATAAATCCCTCGGACAAGAACGAGTGTGAAGCTCCCGTATCGAAGAGTGCTCTTGCCGGATTTTCACAAATCAAAACAAATCTTAAACAAGCAGTGGTAAGGTAACATGTGCATAACAAGTATTTAAAGAAATTGACTTGCTATAAATTAAACCGTACCTGTCACCACATCCGCCTGTTTGATGGCCTCCTGTTGGCCAAGATTATACACCCTTTGTTGGGCCGGAGCATAGTGGGACGCGGTTGACTCCACCGCCTTGCCCTTCTCTTCATAAGTTGCTCCTGGCTTTCTCTCGGAGTTGGGACATCCGCTCCAACAGTCGCGGGCAAAGTGCCCCGTCTTTCCGCAAGTAAAACATGCCCTCGGGGTCCGACTCATAGTCGCCCCAGAAGCACTAGAAGGAGCTGGACCCGAAGTCTTATGCTTCTTGAAGAATCTTTGATAGCCAGACTTTGAAGTAGTCGGCACTTTGAACCCCGATTTCTTCTCACCAATGTTATTCTTCGCTTGAACATTCTTCATGTCCTTCTCCAAGAACCGGGCCGTGTTGACCAAGGTCAAGAAACCCTGCGTCATCGGCCCCGAGAGTAGTAACCTCAACTCATCTCTCAACCCTTCGTAGAATCGATTCGTCTTGCGCTCCTCATCCGCTATGGTGGAGCTAGTATATCGACTCAATCGAGTAAACTCGTGGAGATATTCATCCACGCTCCTCTCACCCTGAACCAACTTCAGAAACTCATTCTCCAACGCTATATTCTGCGCTGAAGGGAGGTATCTAGCCAAGAACAATCTCGAGAACTCCTCCATCGAGACATCAACAAGTTGTCTACCTCTCAATAGGTGCAGCTCCAATCCTTCCCACCACATTCTCGCTTCACCGTCCAAAAGGAACGTAGCAATGGTGGTCATTTGCCACTCCTCCGTCTCCGTTGCTGTCATGACTCTCTTCACCCTGGAGAGCCAGTCTTCAGCTTGAGATGGGGTTCCCAACCCCGAGAATACTGGAGGATTAAAGCTCATGACATGATTGAGCTGTCTCTCGGCTGCCCTCCTTGGCACCACCGGCTCCACAACCACTTGTTCCACTCTCCTCGGCTCAGCCTCTTGCAACGGTACCTGCTCCATCACAGGAGCGGGCTGCTGTTTTTGCCTTGCAGGCTGCGCATTAATCATGGCCAACACTACTTCGGCCACCAATCTTATGGTCTTAGCCGATAGAGGTGTTGCAGGAGCTTCATTAGGGGCACTGCTAGCCTCAGAAACTCGACGTTCCGACGGCCCAGCACCACTTCTGGTCACCTATAGTGGTACAAAACACCGTTAAGTGACCAAATAAAATTGCAAACAGCAATTATAGGAAAACGCAGGTTCCCAAAACACGTGTGTTTTCATTCCTAAGTGGACATTCATAGGTTATTTTACTGTTATAACGATGACGCACACACATGTGCTCACCACCCCTTAAAAAGAATTCGCCCACGAATTCAGCTTAAGCCCGACCAAAACCAGTAGTCTGATACCAAATTGTAACACCCCATATCCATCGCATAGCATATAGCAGTAGGTCTGGCCGGGCCCCGACGCCATATACCACGGACAGACCGGGTGGTTACTTATGGAAACCATCCAACCAATTTTAACGTCCTACACAGAGCATTCTAGCGGAATCAGATTAATAAGTTGCAATAAAGAACCCAGCTCAAAAGCATGAATGTCCACTAATACCAAATAGGAATATTGTACATACACAAGTACAGGCCTTAAGGTCTTACAAAATTGTTCACTTCATATTACATGTTTTACAAACCACGACACGCAGGCCGGTGATACATGAATAAAAGCAGTAAACACTCCAATTAGGCATTCGAGGGCCGGCTTCGCAAATTGTGCTTTAGCCAGCTATTGACCACTTGGTCCAGCAGCACCTGTAAGCAACAAAACCACCGCTATTGGCAAAACAAAGGCAACGGCCAGCAATGCTGACCAAATTATAACGATCCCGCCCCCAACTCGGGGCGGTGATGCTCCTTCCCTGCATTCCATTAGCATAAGCGAGCTATATAACAATATTCATCACAACACAGGCGTAGGCTCACATGGCCACACACCCCGTGCACTCAGGGCACATTCTCAGTGAACATAGTCTAAGTCTGTCGACTCACCACCATCCCTTTGGACGGCCAAACAGTGAGCAATTTGTCTTCCCGGCATGGGTCACGGTAATTAAAACCACAGACCGCCGAAGACCCTCATCTATGCCAACGGCAAGTGCCACATAACTTTAGGTCTCTTTAACCCGAACGACATAAAACGGGTACGGTTCCATCTGACCCGTGCTCACATTGCAACGATAATTGAAACCATATGCGGAGGTCAAACTTCTCCCGAGTCCCGTTTCCATCACAATTCACATAACCCGGTTATGTTCAAGTTGGCTCTCAGGCCACCAAGTTGGCAGATCATGCATCCGCCCAGTTTTCTGGTTGCACCTTTGGGTTAATCCCCAAGGCTCCCTGTTGCAATCTACCGTGTAGAAAACCAGAAAAACAACCAATAGCACGGAGTCTTCTCCGGCATTATGCAATGCAACATCACTGATCCAGACCAACATGTCCGGATAGTCTTCACACATCATGCCTATGTCCGTTCTCGCTTACGGACTCTACACAACGGGGACTTTACATATCTACCCGAAGGAACGCCTCCAACTCACCACAAAATCACGAGAGCGGGCTTCCTATGCAAAGAAAGAGAGCTTCACATGCTCAGGAAGAGAATCGTTACCCTAGCGTTCTTCTTTGTCTCCATGGAAAAGTAAGCGGATGAAAAGCACCGCACTCACTTCGCCTCCGTGGATCCAGAGTCGGCTCGAGATTTGGAGCTTCGAAGCTCCTCCAATGGTCGGATCTTGCTTCTTCTTCCTTCCTTGGCTCTCCTCTCTCTCTCTCTCTAAGCTTTAGAAAGATAACCACTCAAGTAAAAGTGAGGGTTTCAAAGGTCCAATCCCGGGTATATCCCATCAGGAACAACCCCCAGCCGTTGGATCACCAATTAAAGAAACAAACGGCTTTGATTCGGGCCTGAAATATACAATCTGGACCGAACACGGCCGGGCACACGCCCGTGTCCAGGGTCATGTGCCTCATTCGCCATCAAAATTGACGCGCCTGGAACAACACACGGGCATCGAACACACCCGTGTTCGACCTGACACGCCCGTGTTCCACCGAACACGGCCGTGTACCCCCATCGATTTATCCCGAAAATAACCCGAGAACTACACGGGTTCTAGACACGCCCGTGTCCTAACCCATGTCCAATCGAACATGCCTGGGCTCCAGGCTGTTGGATCCCTAGTTGATTTGGGCTAGGTCCACTGACTTAGGATGTGACCCATCATGTATAGTCTGGGTCAAGTTTATGTCTTAGAGTCTAGGACAGTCCTCTATCTCAACTTCAGATGGACCAGCCTTCCTCAAGACCATCAGGAACTCCGGATCTATCAGTTTTTCAGACTAAGTGAAATGAGTTCGACGTTCGTCGAACTCAATTCGACAAAGGGAGTTCTGCGCTCGATGATCGTGAGACAATTCGTAGTGCTGAGCTCGACGAACTATGTTCTTTGTTCGACGAACACCGGGATTCTACTTCAAGCATTATCAGGAGTACTTCAGAATTTCTCTAAGTCCAACTTCAAGCTTTGGTCAACGAATTACTTTCTGAGCTCGACGAACTTGGACCTCAAGTTCTCAGATTCTCAGGTCGACGACTTCAGTTCTCAGCTCGACGAATTTAGTTCTCTGCTCAACGAATAAAGATTGTCTGACATTGAAGATTGTCTATTCAACGAATGAAGACTGTCAGATCGACGAACTCAGCTCAGCTCGACGAACTCAGCTTAGCTCGATGAACTCAGGCTCATCTCGACGAACTCAAAACTCAGTTCAACGAATTATGTTCTTCGGTCGACGATTCCAGACTAGGTCTTCTTCCGTTCCCATCTCATTCCATGGCGCTGATTCCTGACATTTAATGGCAGTTCTTCCCAGAATACTACCGTTAGAATGCGAAGTTAATCCTGGATTATTACATGCCATTTTCCCATGGAAACAGTTGGGGAAATAATTAATTGCTGCTTCCTTTCCAGGTCGTCTGTCATTACTGCTCTATATTCAAAATTTGAATGTTTCTTATGAGACATTGAGATATACAGAAAGAGTCAGTAATAGATTGAGATACAACAAAAAGACAGACAGTGATTCAGACAACACAGAAAAAGTAATTCATTCTTGGCCCAGAGAGAAACTGATCAAGAAGAAGAAGAAGAACACTACATCAATATCAAGAGTCTTCTTCATCTGCTTTTACTCAGGATAACTTCAAAGACAATACATTCATATCAGTCACAAGAAGTTCCTGGAGACTTTCTCAGGACCAGGAAATCTAGGTCTTTGAAGACCTATCACCCTGAAGCAGTGCTCCAGCATTCTTCCTGATTCATTCTACATCTCAGGGGGAGCAAAGCTGCTAAACAACAATCCACAAGTCTTCTCATTTGACTTGAGAAAGAGAAGACCTCATCACCCTCTCACTCCACCTCTGTATAGGATTTTAATTCCCTTCAAAATTATTCTGGTTGCAAGTCTCCCTCCAAAAGACTTGAGGGTTTGGTTTTTGGGAACCTGATCAAAACCCCATTGGTGCCAGGACACCTGATTAGCCCCTTCCTGCAGTGGATTCCTACCAGGGTGGTAGAAGAGTTGACTACCCAGATTTGGGGAACCACTATAAAATTCTTGTGTCGTCTGGTTGCTTTCTTTTCTTTTTGTTTTCCGGCCTTGCTCTGTGAATGTGTTGTGATTAGATAGTTGTTGCATCTTGGTTTATTGTATTTGCTTCCCTGCACACACACCTAAAATACAATAACAGTTGTAAAAGTTTTAAAATCACCAACATACTCTATTCACCCCCACCCCCCCTCTAGAGTATATTTGTTCTAACTAACACCTTCAGGTGGTATCAAGCATACCTCCTGAACTTTCAATTGGTATCAGAGGCAGGTTGGTTAAATTACCAGACCTTACAGATTGGTTAACATACCATACCTGATTGGTTGTGCAGGCTAAGACCTGAACCCAAAGATCCCTTTGTTAGATCTGTTTGTTTTTATTCTGTTATTGGACTTATCCTTCTCACAGACATGGCCCAAAACAAGGATTATACAAGCATCAGACCTCCACTGTGCAATCTTAATAAGTTTGTCATCTGGAAGGCAAGAATAGAATTATATGATGTAGGCTACGTCTCCTGACGAGCCGCAACGAACAAAGATACTGAATTGTTCTCACTCGTTTCAATTCTACGCTCGCACAATTTAAACGCAGCGCACCCGATTCACAATAATATCAATCTAATGCTAACGCATGGGTTCGCTACACCCTTATAGATAAAATAGAGGCGATGAACCAATATTCTCTCAAGCGAAATGGATCGACCCGATCCGTTCGAGCGTGTGTTGTACCAAAAGAGATCCACCAAAAGTAAACGATTCGGAAATAGTAGATCTCTACCAACAAAAAGAAAACGAGGTCCGCCAATCCTCACGAACTTAAAATAGATCAAAAGAAGATAACAATATCGTTCGGATCAAAAACACGATGAATTCAAAAGTTTGGAAGCAACGCCAAAGAAAACCACCACAAGATCTATCTAAGAGGGAATCACACAAGAGTAGTAATTTTTCGTTACCCAAATCGGAATAGATGATTCCGATGAAATAATGGTTCGCTATTCCACGGCTCCGCCGGAGTCACGTCGAACGGAGAGAAACTCGTCCACCTTCCTTGCTTCACGTTGGAGAAGGTTCGTCGTCGCCGAAGTTGTTGCCCTTTACCGAAATCACCCAAGGAGGGGGAAAGAATGTTGGCCGAATTCTTCAAGGAGAGGAGTTCTTTGATTTGTTACTCGTACTGGAGAGGAGAAAGGATTTTGTGGAGAAGACGAGAGGAGGTAGGAGAGGGGAAGAAGATGAGGCCGGCGGCCAAGAGAGGAGGAGAAACAAGGAGGGGCCAAAATTTGCCTTAGAGGGAAAGAGGAAAGAGGGGGAAAATTCAAACTTGAAATCTAGATTTTTTTTTTCTTTTCATTCTTCTCTTAAATCCTTCATAAACATGGCCTTTTATAGCCTACACCACTCAATCTCCTCCACTCAAATAAAATAAACACATGATGGTTATATGCACCCATCATAAACATGATATAACAAATACAATAACTAAATGCATGAAATAAAAACTCTCAAATTAAAACAATGCAACAAGAAAATTAATAAATATAATATAATACTATAATTATTAGATTATTGTCGCGACGATGGCGTTGTAGCGGCGATGACGTTGTAGCGAAATTATTGTCGCGACGATGGCATTATAGCAGTGATGGTGTTGTAGCAAAAAAATTGTCACGATGATGGCGTTGTAGCGGCGATGGCGTGCATCAAAATTATTGTTGCGGCATAGTCCATCCGAGTCTTCAAACGTACGGTTGTGGCGACGATCAACATAATGCATGGACCCGGCGTCGCCATGGAGCTCGCCAAAGAACTCGTTAGCACCATCTGCAACGTCATCTCGAACAAATGGCGGGACATCATCGCCACCAATCGAACGGTCACGATCATCACGAGCAAATGGCGGGACAACGTCGCCATCTTTATATATGTACTCCATTGATGAGGATATTTTTTCTGTCATTTCAACAGGTGTTCCTCCAGCTCCTGCAACTTTTGCCAGCACATCAACTAATCTAAGTGCAGTACCACCTCCAGAGAATATTGAAGCCTATAAGAAAGCCAATATGGTTGATGCAAAGGCTATGAATCTTCTGGCCCAAACAATGTCAGATGACATATTTCAGAAGGTGGCTGAGTGCACTTCAGCAAAGGCCATTTGGGACTCTCTCAACCAAATGGTAGCAGGATCAGCTGATGAAAGAAAGGATAGGAGATCCTGTCTCATTTCTCTCTATGAGAATTTCAAAAAGGATGAGACAGAATCTGTGGCTGAGATGTACAATAGATTAAGTTCAATCATCAGTGAACTCAAGACTCTTGACAAGGACATCACCTTAACTGAGGTGAATGACAAGATACTGATGTGTTTCCTCAGTTCATGGGATTCCAGAATTTGGCCAATCAAAGAAGCCAGAAGCCTCAATGAGATTTCAACAGAATCTTTGTTAGGAAAGCTGAAGTCATATGAGCAGTTTGTCAAATCAAGAGAGGCAGCAGAACAGAAGGCAACTACCCCTGTTAGGAAGGAGCACAGCTTGGCCTTCAAAGCTTCTGAAGACAATGAAACATCTACATCCAATGAAGAGTTAATGAGTCTTTTTGCCAAAAGATTCTACAAAATGGCAAGAAAGGACTTTAGAAAAAAATCATCCAGGCAGGATGATAAGCCCAAATATGACAAGACACCAACTAAGGAGGTTGTGTGTTTTGGATGCAGAAAACCTGGGCACTATATTTCAGAATGCCCAGAGAATCAGAAAAAGGACAAGGGCAGGGACAAGGATTCCAGAAGAAAACAAAGCAGCAGGCCCTCCTCCAACAAATATAAAAGGAAAGACAAAGGATTTGTTGATGAGTCCTAGAGTGACACAGAAGAGGAAACATCCTCCTCCAGCTCCAGTGAAGAAGAGGAAGAAGCCAGATCCAAGGAGGTGTGCCTAATGGCAATAGATGCCTCCAGAAGCAACTGTGGATCAGAAGAGGATTCTGAAGATGAAGGTGCCTCAAACTCAGAGGTTGATCGGGTGATTTCTAGTTTTGATTTCAATTCTGACTTATTTAAAGTAGAATTTAAAACTATGTGCATGGATCTAATAAACTCAGAGAAAGAAACAAAAACCTTGAGGACTAGAGTAGAAAACCTTGAATCTGTCAGCACAGAAAATAGAAAACTAACTGATCAATTGACACTAGCTAATGAACAGATAATCAAGTTAAAATCTGAATTATGTGAGGCAAAACAACTTGAGCAATCTCTAAATGGGAGAAGCCTCAAGCTGATGGATATCACAAGCACAGTAAATGCCAGATTAAATGGCAGGCTGGGCTTGGGTGCTTCATCAAGTTTACCCCCCCCCCCCCATAATAAAGAAGAATATACTTTCTACTCCCATAAAGTTTATCACTGCTACGGGTAAAGAGAAACTAACTGAAAAACCCATGTCAAAAAACAAGTCAAATCCCCTAGACAATAGAAACAGAAGACAGAAGAAAGCTGTTAAAAACCAAGTTTAGCAGAATTCGTCGAACTCAGATCGACGAAATCCTGCAGGTTCGTCGAACCCCGATCGACGAATGCTGAATGCAAACTTCAGAAATAATTATTCGTCCAACTGCGATCGACGAACTGTGTATGGTTCGTCGAGCAGAGGTCGACGAACGTGGGACGCAGAAAATGACCATGGTCATTCTCTGAGTGGAGGTCGACGATCTCATCCCCATTCGTCGAACTCTGGTCGACGAACTCACAATAATTCGTCGATCCCAGAACGACCAAATATAAATCATTTCTCCTATAGAAATTTTAAAGCAGCTAACAAGACATTTAATCCAGTAGCTGATTGGATAATCCCACCTAGGATATATCACCCTCTAGGGTATAAGTCTCAACCTGCCTTATCAGTCATTTCTAGTTTTACTTTTCAGCCAAACCAAGGACCCAAGGTAACCTGGGTCAAGAATAATTGAGCTTTATTTTTTTAATGCAGGTACAGGTGAAGAGTTGTCCAAGGTTAAGTCAGACCTGGTACCTGGACAGTGGCTGCTCCAAGCACATGACTGGCATCAAAGAAAATCTCTCCAGCTATAAGTCCAAGCTAGGACCAAAGGTGATATTTGGAGACTCAAAGAGTGGTCAGTCAGAAGGATATGGAAGAGTAAGCATTGGAGCAGTGACCTTCAAAAAGGTGACATATGTAAGAGGACTTAAACAGAACCTTATATCCATAAGTCAATTATGTGATGAAGGTTATCAGGTACATTTCAACTCTACCTCTTACTCTATTATAAATGATAAAAACCAAACTGCTTTAATTGGACTTAGACAAGGAAAGATATATTTAGTAGATTTCATTTCTGTCACAACTGATATTTGTTTACTCAATATCACTAGTAACCAAAATGAGTTATGGCACAAAAGGCTAGGACATGTAAACCTTAAGAACATATCTAGGTTATCTAAAGACAACCTTGTTAGAGGTTTACCTTCTGGTCCCTATAAGAAGAAAAGCCTATGCAGGGCTTGTCAACTAGGCAAGCAAACTAAAACTAGTTTCAAATCCATTAATAAAAGTGATTCACCTAGGATATTGTATCTGCTTCATGTGGATCGTTTTGGACCCATTGCAGTACAAAGCCTAGGAGGGAAGTCTTACACCTTAGTCATTGTTGATGATTTCTCCAGATTCAGTTGGGTAGCCTTTCTGAGAGCTAAGTCAGATACATTCAAAGTTCTTACAGATTTTCTCAGGACCATACATATTGAGTTCTCTACTCATGTTGCATTGATCAGAAGTGATCATGGCATAAAGTTTGAGTCTCTTCTTATGCATGAGTTCTGTGAGAAGGAAGGTATCAGGCAGTGATTCTCAGCTCCTAGAACTCCCCAACAAAATGGGGTTGCTGAAAGAAAGAATAGGACACTCATTGAAGCTGCAGGTACATTGTTAGCAGATGCTTACATGCCTCTATCCTTTTGGGCAGAAGCTGTAAACACAGCTAACTATGTCCTGAATAGATGTCTTATACATAAACTAAAACATAAGACCCCCTATGAATTACTTAAAGAAAAGAAACCTAAAATCACTTACTTTAAAGTTTTTGGTTGCATATGTTACATCCACACTAATAACAAAAGATACATTAGAAAATTTGAGGCTAAGTCTGAAGAAGGGATTTTTCTAGCATATTCCCAAGTAAGCAAGGCCTATAGGATTTTCAACAAATCATCCCTTAAAATTGAAGAATCTGTCCATGTGTCTTTTGATGAAGCTAACATGTCTAATAAGGAGAAAGACATTTCTACCAATAGTTTTTTGCAGGTTTCACCACTGTGTGAGTCTATGGATGGACTAAACCTTACCCAAGAGGTTCCAACTCATCCCACTCCACAGGTTGCTGAAGATAGTGAAGAAGAAGTCCAAGAGGAAGTAACTGAACTTCCATCAACAGCCAGTACCATTCCTCAAGAGGAATTATTTACAGAAGTTGTTACTCAACCAACTCCACCAACTGATCTTGTCACACTTAGAGATCACCCCAGATCTCAAGTTATTGGAGACATTTCAGTTGGTGTACAGAAAAGACATCAGCTCAATCAAGACTTGATGCATGCCTGTTTTCTCTCTCAAATTGAACCTCTCACCATCCATGAAGCTGAGCAAGATCCCCACTGGATTCTTGCAATGCAAGAGGAACTAAATCAATTTGAGAGATATAGAGTTTGGGATTTGGTTCCAAGACACCATAACTACCCAATTATTGGAACCAAATGGGTCTATAGGAACAAATTGGATGCACAAGGGAACATAGTAAGAAACAAGGCTAGACTTGTTGCTCAAGGCTATAGGCAAGAGGAAGGAATAGACTATGACCAAACCTTTGCCCTGTTGTAAGGTTGGAGGCCATTAGAATATTCCTAGCCTATGCAGCGTACAAAAAGTTCAAAGTATTCCAGATGGATGTTAAGAGTGCCTTTCTGAATGGTGTACTTCAAGAAGAGGTTTATGTAGAACAACCTCCAGGTTTTATCTCTCTAACTCAACCCTCTTATGTTTACAAATTGCATAAAGCTCTCTATGGTTTAAAGCAAGCTCCAAGAGCTTGGTATGAGACCCTAGCTAGCTTTCTCTTAGAGCATAAATTTACTAGAGGAAACATTGATAGAACCCTTTTCACTAGACATCATAAGGACCAAATCTTATTGATACAAATATTTGTGGATGACATTATTTTTGGGTCTACAGATCCCAAATTGTACAAGAGGTTTACTGACCTCATGCATTCCAAATTTGAGATGAGTCGCATGGGTGAGCTTTCCTACTTCCTTGGTCTCCAAGTGAAGCAGCTCCCTGATGGTATCTTCCTCTCCCAATCTAAGTATGCTAAAGAGCTTATTAAAAAGTTTGGGATGGGTGATGCTTCAGGAATGAAAACACCTATGGCTACCAATGCTGTTGTGGATTCTGATGCAGCAGGGAAACCTATAGATCAGAAACATTATAGGGCAATTGTTGGATCCCTATTATACTTCACAGCTAGCAGGCCTGACATAATGTTTGCCACATACCTTTGTGCTAGATTCCAAGTGAATCCTAAAGAATCTCATCTTATTTTTGTAAAAAGGATTTTGAGATATATAAAGAGTTGTCCTAGTTTAGGAATCTGGTATCTTGCAGAGTCAGAATTTGAGTTAACTGGATACTCAGATGCTGACTACGCTGGATGTAGAGTGGACAGGAAAAGTACCTCTGGAACTTGCCAGTTCCTGGGTATGAGACTTGTCTCTTGGTTTTGCAAAAAGCAGACATCTGTGTCTACATCAACTGCTGAGGCAGAGTATATGGCTGCCGGCAGCTGCTGTTCACAGATGCTATGGATACAAAACCAGCTCCTAGATTATGGTACCAACTTAAATAATTCAACCTTATTTTGTGATAATACAAGTGCTATTGCTATAGCTCAGAATCCAGTTCATCATTCTAGGACTAAAAATATTGAAGTAAGACATCATTTCATTAGAGATAATGTAGACAAAAAGAAGATTAACTTGATTCATATTCCTACTGATTTACAGAGAGCAGATATTTTCACCAAACCTTTAGATGAGAAAACCCATCTATTCTTTATAAATCAACTGGGAATGATTAATGGAGAAGAGTTAAATTAATTTCTGTCTGCATTCGACGAATTTTCCAGAGTTCGTCGAACGGAGCTCGACGAATTAGGGAAAGTTTGAGAGATTCTCGTCGAACGGAGATCGACGAATCCTCTGTATGGAAACAATTTTCGTCGACCGGAGATCGACGAACCTTGCTTCAGAAACCATTTCGTCGAACGGAGTTCGACGAACTGTTTTCAATTCTTCTAAATGAGTTTGACGAACTACTCACCTCTAACTTATTTCGTTGACCTCAGTTCGAAGAACTGTCTCTTTTCGTGGAACGGAGCTTGTCGATTCATATTCTGAAAATCTTATATCTAGGTTTTCTTCGACCTCCGTCCCGCGATTTCAGTTCCTTTGCTCTTGATCGCCATTTTTTCTGTGATTTTCTTTGCAGGTCATCAATGGTGATTCCTTCAGGAGCACTTGCGGCGATGAAGTTTGATGCAGCATTCTCCATGGATTTTGAGTCTTTCCAACATTCAGATCCAATATTTCTTTATATCCTGGAATTACTTGAAGAATTGCATCTCAAGGATTTCATGACTCGCAGCATCAAGCTACACTCAACCGAGATAAGAGAATGGGTGTACACTGCAACCATTTCTGAAGACGGAGATCTGACAGGACATATTGGAAACACTGTCATTTCCCTGTCTCCAGCAGTACTTTCTGAAATTTTTGGACTGATCAATGGTGAAGACAACTTGGAAATGGACGCTGAAGAATATTCTGATATGTTGAAGGTAATGGGTTTCTCCGGCAGCAACCCTAATAAGCTTCTGAAGAAGCAACTGTCTGCCGCCTATCAATTTTTGGCCGACATTGTAGGAAAAATTCTGATGGGCAAGCACTCGGCACATGACTATATCACTCGCCATCAATTCCTGATTATGTGTGCAGTGCTCAACAAACGACAGGTCGACTGGGGCATGGTCTTCTTTGACCTAATCAAGAAGAAAACAAGCAAGAAGGAAGTCTGCTACGGCAGAATCCTGGGGATTTTCCTCCAGGAAAAGGCCAGTGAATGTTTGGTCTCCCCGACCACATTCATCAATGCCAGCAAGCACCTCACATGCGCCTTGTTTGGCAGATGGGAGAGGATAATCACCAAACCCTCCAAGGGTTCCTCCTCCTCCATCAACGCTTCTGAGAGCATAAGGACCGTCAAGGTCACTCCCCACCCTGACACTAAAGAGGCCATTCCACCTAACCACTCTCTTCCCACTCCTCCTGCACCTCAATTGACTCCACCTCAACATCAATCTCCACCGCTTGATCTTGCACATATCCCTAGACCTCTAGTTTCCCCCACTGAAACCCATATTCCCTCACCTCCTCAATCCCCTCTTCCCCCACCCCTATCCCATATTCCATCCTACACCATACCCACTGAACCACAAACTGTTCTCCCTCCATTATCCCGTCCACATATTCTTCCTTCCTCCTCTGCTTCTATCCCCTCCACCATTCTTTCTCCACTTCTGGACTCTTCCACCATTCCCTCCATCATCTCTCTTCTGACTCCTCTCATTCAATCACTCATCATAGAGGCCATTACACCTCTGGTGAATTCCAATCATTCTTTATCTGCACAAATCACAGCCCTTTCTGCTGCCCCCTCTTCATTCAGGGGCCTGGCTCCAGGTTCTTCTGAACCCAGGCAGGGGGAGATGCTCCATGATGAAGCTAGTGCAGCAGCTGCAGAGGTTGATACAGTTTTTGACAATACAGTTGATACAGATACAGTTGATACTGCAGATACAGTTTTTGATAATACAGATACAGTTGATACAGTGCTTGATAATGCAGTTACAGATACAGCTATAGATTTTGATACAGAAATAATTGATTTTATTCAATTTATGGACACTGACATTAACTTTGATGAGTCAGTAGATACAATAACAACTGCTGGTGATTTCCATATAAATCCCACAGTTAATTTATCTGAGATACTTCATACCTTTGATTCTGTATATATGAAGCTTCCTTCAGTAGAGGTTGCTAAGCCATATTTGGCTATTGTCCAGTATACCTCTCCAGCTAGTCCAGCAGTTGCCAAGCAACTCTATGACATCTTTGCTGCTCTTACTGTTGTTCCAATTCCTGTGTCTATTCCAGAAATCTGCTCTGTCCCAGATTTTGTCATGGATGATTCTCCCATACCTGATCTGGATGAGCTCATTCTGGCGGACATTGAAGAAGAGAACAAGGCAGCAGCTGAAAGCTCTGTCTCTACTGCTGTTGAACCCTCGCCCTTTGAACCTTCTATCCCCCCTCAAGAAAAACCTCTTATCTTTTCTGATGAAACTCTGAGGAAGTTGAATGCTCTGTATGACAATCCTCAGAGTTCAGGTTTTGATGATGATGATGAATCAGATGAGTAGGCTGCTAAAAAGAAAAAGAAGTTGCTTTCTAAGAAAAGGAAGGCTCCTCCTCCTCCTGCTCCCAAGCCTAATCCCACTACAGAAACTCCATACTATATTCTGCACAATGTTGCTCCTTACAAAGGGATGCCTGCATGGATGTGGCTATCAAAGAACCAGCAAAGAGAGAAGAAGAGGAGTAAGAGATACTCTCCTCCCCCAGTTCATAGATACAGAAAGGATCCTCCTCCTCCTCCTCCTCCAACAGCAGGTGCCTCTGGCTCTGGCTCTCAGAGATCTGCCCATATTCAAACTTATAAGAGACAAACAGGGAGATCTTCTGGTGGTAGTCAGCCAAGGCCACCATCTTCCGACAGACAACACCATCAACAACAACAACAACAACAGCACCAGGAATATAAGGAACATGAATCTGAAAGGCCCTATTCTCCTCCTGAAGATCCAGAAATAGCCAACACAGCCAGAATGGCAAGGTTCCAAGAGCTCATTGGCTTATCTCTAATCAACAAAGCTAAAGCTAAAGGCAAGGACACAACAGGCTTAACTACTATGTCTCAGTACAGGAGAGATGAGCTAAAGAGATTTGGGAAAGGAAACAAGCTACTCAATGTTTATGAGTACATGCATCTTCACCCAGAAGCAGTTGTCCCCAGAGCCACTTCACTGAACATCATAGGGGCAGCTGACATGACTATGACTAGGGCTCAAGCTTCATATCCCAATAGGGAAATCATTTTCAAAAAGCCAGGAGATAAAGCACCAGGAGACAAGCAAAAACAGAAGAAGACAGAGAAGTAATTTTGTGGTTATTTCATTTCTGCTTCTATTTCAGACTATATCTTGTACTAAAACAAAGCCTGTATGTATATATATATCTGATGCATGTGTTGTAAATTCTCTGCCAGATATATTTCTTAATTTTGCTTTGTTTTTCCGTTTGTTCTTTGCTTGGAGTCTCTGTTAGTGACCTCACCCAAATAGGGGGAGATTATTGGATCCCTAGTTGATTTGGGCTAGGTCCACTGACTTAGGGTATGACCCATCATGTATAGTCTTGGTCAAGTTTATGTCTTAGAGTCTAGGACAGTCCTCTATCTCAACTTCAGATGGACCAGCCTTCCTCAAGACCATCAGGAACTCCAGATCTATCAGTTTTTCAGACTAAGTGAAATGAGTTCGACGTTCGTCGAACTCAGCTCGACAAAGGGAGTTCTGCGCTCGACAATCGTGAGACAATTCGTAGTGCTGAGCTCGACGAACTATGTTCTTTGTTCGACGAACACCGGGATTCTACTTCAAGCATTATCAGGACTACTTCAGAATTTCTCTAAGTCCAACTTCAAGCTTTGGTCGACGAATTACTTTCTGAGCTCGACGAACTTGGACCTCAAGTTCTCAGATTCTCAGGTCGACGACTTCAGTTCTCAGCTCGACGAATAAAGCTCTCTGCTCAACGAATAAAGATTGTCTGACATTGAAGATTGTCTGTTCAACGAATGAAGACTGTCAGCTCGACGAACTCAGCTCAGCTCGACGAACTCAGCTCAGCTCGACGAACTCAGCTTAGCTCGACGAACTCAGGCTCAGCTCGACGAACTCAAAACTCAGTTCAACGAATTATGTTCTTCGGTCGACGATTCCAATCTAGGTCTTCTTCCATTCCCGTCTCATTCCATGGCGCTGATTCCTGAACATTTAATGGCAGTTCTTCCCAGAATACTACCGTTAGAATGTGAAGTTAAACCTGAATTATTACATGTCATTTTCCCATGGAAACAGTTAGGGAAATAATTAATTGCTGCTTCCTTTCCAGGCTGTCTGCCATTACTGCTCTATATTCAAAATTCGAATGTTTCTTATGAGACATTGAGATATACAGAAAGAGTCAGTAATACAGTGAGATACAACAAAAAGACAGACAGTGATTCAGACAACACAGAAAAAGTAATTCATTCTTGGCCCAGAGAGAAACTGATCAAGAAGAAGAAGAAGAACACTACATCAATATCAAAACTGGCACAAAACGTCACCCGTCGCTCTTTTAAGTTTCGGGGCATTACAGAGTTTTCTAGGGATGGCCATGCCAGGACATGTTTTCAAGGTTTTAGATCTCTTCAACCTCCCCTTTCTCCTATGTGATGATGGGTGGATGGTTTCATGAAGAATCATGGCCTCACGAGGGTGAATAAGGGAGGAGGAAATTTTGGAGTGATTTTGGAAGATCGACTTGGAGAGGAAGATGAACTGATGCCGTTCATTCCTCTTTACGAAGAATGTTGAACCTATATTCTGCGCGCAGCAATCTTCTTGTCCATTTTCATGTAGGATGTGCCCAGATCTGGGTTTCCGACTAAACACAAAAGTTGAAGCCCTTGAACATACCTTTCCAATGAATGGTTGCATGACTTCAGGCTAAATATGTATCCATGGGAAAGCCTGAACGAATATGGCATCCGATAAATCCTGGATGCAGAAATGTTGTTCTGTGCGCAGCGGACTTTTAAGCAGATTTCAAATAGGATACAGCCAAATCTGGGTTGTGGGCTGAATATGAAAGTTGTAACCCATGAAAAGACCTTTCCATCGAGAGGTTATTGGTCTTCACCGGATTCCTGTAGCTTCGGGAATCTCCGGTCGAATTTGCTATCCAGATTTATTCTGCACTTAAATTCTGGGGTTTATATAATATGAATTTGAATTCGGTGGAATCGATGTTGCAAATTAACTCGATATTTTGATGAACTATTTTATGCTAACCACCGTAGTGCTATGAATGATGAATCTTGTTAATTATATTTCATAAAACTGAATTGTGAAGCAAGCTTTATGGCATGATATGACTTGCTAAAAATTGATAGATTATTATATATGCGCATCATGTCTATAATATGATGAATGAAATGACTAGATACAAATTGGTATATTATTATTTATGCGCATCATGCTTGTAATATGTTGAAATCAATTGGAATGACAAGTAGAAGGATAAATTATGGCCATGAGTATGTATGATGGTTAGAATGAAATGTAGTAGTCCAATACTTAGAGCGTAGTCTCCCTACGGGTAGTATTGTGGAGGGATGTAAGTGCGGTGTTGACCATCACTAGTTGGGTTCGAGTTTAGATGAGGTATAGATGGATGGTTGGGCTGTGCCCTCGTGCTTACTTCCGAGGCCCCTTCCATGCCACGGTGTCGTGGCATTTGCATGCGGTGTGAGTCGACACGCGGTGTCATAATCCTGGGTTAAGGATAATGTGGCAGGTCTATGGGCTCTCCGATCGTCACACTGACGGGAGTTGGCAGTTAGAATTTGGGTGGTTGGGCTGTGTCCTCGGTGTTCACGTCGCAAGGCCCCTTCCGTGACAAGTGAACGGTTGGGCTGTGTCCTCGTGCCTTCTTTCGAGGCCCCTTCCGGGTCACACTAGGCCAGTTCGGGTTATGTTCTCAGTGCACATCTACCCGAGACCCCGCTGGGTCATAGTATGTATGGGCTCCGCTGTTATGTTCTTAGCGTTGAAGCGTACGGAGGCCTAGGTGAAGTAGTGTGGATACCCGCCTAGTAGTAGAGACGCCCGCTCTACTGTCACCGCATGGCCACGGCGGTTGATGCCTGAGAGGTTAGCTACCTGCTCGAATAGTGGGAACTATAGTCTGTGTCGACATGGAAATTGCATGTGTGTGATCATGGGTGAGTCATTGCATAGCATACATACCATTACATAGCATTACACAAACAATATCCTCATCGTATAAGTTTGTATGGGCACTCCTATACAATGAGTTACTTTATGTAAACCGATCCTTAACTTATAAGTTTTTATGGACATTCTTATAAGTTAAGTTACTTTCCTGCTGTATCTACTTGTACTTGTTGATTTACTAATTGCTCAAGTAGAACTGCTAGTTTATAATATTATTATTCAAGTAGAGCTGCTAGTTTGTAATATTGTTATTCATGTACTATTACCACAAGCTTGTACCTGCTTTACTACTTATATATATTACCCTTGTTCCTTTCTCTGCCCGGTGCCTCACACTCCTTTGTGTCTGAGGATTTCATTAAGGACATGAAGGGCGTACAAAACTTTACTGGTATAGCCCGATGAGTGCTCCTACCGGATGGCTCCGAGATGATTGCAACCGCTAAGTGCGAGTTCGAGATATTTATTGAAGGAAAGGCCTTTGATACACCTGCCACGGTCATGAGAATGTCGGAGTTTGACATCATTTTGGGCATGGTGTAGTTGGAGTGGCACTTTGCAAGGATTGATTGTGCAGAGAAACGAATATACTTGAGACATGGAGACTCCGACGTCATCTTCCAAGGTATTAGCTTCGTCCCTCGTATGTTGTTATCTTCAGTTCAGACAGTAAAATCTCATATGAAGGGAGATGAAGTCTTCATGATCTGGTTCGAGTTGAAAGAGTTAGCATTGGATAAAAAAGACGTACGGGTTGTGAGGGACTTCCCCGAGGTATTTCTTGAGAAACTGCCAGGATTACCCCCGCATAAAGAGGTTGACTTCCAGATTAATCTTGTATCGGGCGCCAAGCCGGTATCCAAGGCCCCTTACCTAATGACCCTGAAGGAACTCGCAGAGTTTAGAGTTCAACTGCAAGAACTGGTGGAGTCAGGGTTCGTTCGCCCCAGTTCGTCACCCTGGGGAGCCCCTGTATTGTTCGTGAAGAAGAAGGATGGAACCCTGTGTTTGTGCATAGACTATAGGGAACTCAATCGGCTGATGGTGCGGAACACATATCCGCTACCTCGGATCGACGAGTTGTTTGACCAACTAGTGGGAGCGCATTGGTTTTCTAAGCTGGACTTGCGCTCGGGGTATTATCAGTTGAGAATACAAGAAGGTGACATCCAGAAAACGACCTTTACTTCAAGATATGGACTGTACGAGTTCACGGTAATGCCGTTTAGGATCACAAATGCCCCTTCGGCCTTCATGATCCTGATGAACAAGGTGTTTTAACCTTATTTGGATGTCTTCGTCATTGTTTTCATTGACGATATCTTGGTCTACTCAAAGACGGAGGAGGAGGAGCATGTTGAGCACTTGACCTTGGTATTGAAGAAATTAAAAGAGCACGCCATGTTCGCCAAGTTTAGCAAGTGTGAATTCTGGCTTAAAGAGGTTGCTTTCTTGGGGCATGTGATCAGTGGAGCAGGACTAGCAGTGGATCCGGCCAAGGTGCGTGCTGTGAAGGAGTGGTCGCCTTTGAAGTCGGCGGCTGATGGAGTTTCCTTGGACTTGTCGGGTACTACCGCAAGTTCGTAAAAGGATTTTCAAAGATTGCTCTTCCTCTTACTTCATTGACGAAGAAAGGTGTGTCATTTGAGTGTACACCCCAATGTGAAGCGGCATTCCAAGAGCTGGAGGATAGACTTACCTCCGCCCCCATCCTTGCACTTCCGTCTAGGAAGGAAGGATTTCAAGTCTACACTGACGCATCATATCAAAGGATGGGAGCGGTGTTGATGTGGCACGGACACGTGATTGCCTATGATTAAAGATAGTTGAAGAAGCATGAAATCAATTACCCGGTTCATGATTTGGAATTGGGAGCAGTGGTGTTCGCCTGGAAGGTTTGGAGGCAATATCTATACGGCATCCACTGCGAGATCTTTTCTGATCATAAAAACTTGAAGTAGGTTCATACTCAGAAGGAGTTGAACTTAAGACAACGGCGGTGGTTAGAATTTCTATGCGACTATGAGTTCACCATGAACTACCACCCCGAAAAGGCGAACTCGGTGGCCGATGCATTGAGTAGAAAGGTACCAGGTTCTAGTCTAGAGTCTCGGTTGATGAGTATGGAGTTGGCTCGGATGATTGAGGAGATGGATATTACATTGATATTTAAGGCTCCTTCGGCAGAGTATACGGAGTACTTGGAAAGCATGAGCATAGTCTGTGATATCCGGGACCGAATTAGAGTGGAGCAAGGAATGGATGCGGCTCTGGTCCCGGCAATCAAGTCAATCGAAGATGGGACTACGGATGAGTATACGCTAAAATACGGCCTCGTTTATTTTCATGGCCGGCTCTACATTCCCAAGGGCGGTAAAATCCGGGAGGATATCTTGAGAGAGGCTCATTGCTCTCAATATTCAGTGCACTCGGGCATTGCTAAGATGTACGCCGGCTTACGAAAGAGCATGTGTTGGACGGGAATGAAAAAGGATGTCCGATATTTTGTTACACATTGCGGAGCTTGTCAAAGGGTGAAGGCGGAATGCAAGAGTCCCGGTGGTTTGCTACAATCGTTGTCCATCCCTGAGTGGAAGTTTGAGGATATCTCCATGGACTTTGTCCATGGGTTACCTCACTCACGATCAGGAAATGATTCGGTGTGGGTGATAGTTGATCGCCAGACGAAAGTAGCCCAGTTTATCCCAATGAATAAAGAAGCTCATGTGGATGTCTTAGTACGCCTCTTTGTGGAGTAATTCATACGGTATCATGGCGTATCTAAGATGATCGTGTCTGATCGTGATGGTCGTTTCACCTCAAGGGAGTGGAAGGCGATGCAGACATATTTGGGCTCGCTCCTTACCTTCAGCACTGCGTTCGATCCCCAGACGGACGGATAATCTGAAAGGACCATCTGGACATTGGAAGATTTGTTGAGATTATGTGTGTTGGATAGAGGAGAGCTGTGTGAAGACTCTTACCGTTGGTATAATTCTCCTACAACAACAGCCACCAGGCTAGTATCGGCATGGCTCCTCATGAAGATCTTTATGGAAGAAGGTGTAGAACCCCCTTGTCTTGGGTGCAAGATGAAGACCCGAAGGCTTTGGGTGTTGAATATATTGATGATACTGATGCGGCTTTTAGACTGATATGGGATCGCATGTTGGAGGCTCAAAGTCGGCAGGAGAAGTATTATAATGCAAGGCACCAGATGGTGGAGTTTTAAGTGGGTGATAGGATGTTCCTAAAAATCTGACCGATGAATGGAGTGTCACGTGTGCATGGTGTGAAAAAGCTCAGCCCAAGGTATGTTGGGCATTATACTGTATTGGAAAGGATTTTCCTGTTGGCCTATCGGTTGGAGTTACCGTCCGAGCTAGAGAACCTCCACGATGTGTTGCATGTGTTGTCGCTTCGGAAGGCGTTGTTGTGGCCCGATCAATACATCCCCACAACTGATGGTGTTGTGGCGTCGGATAGGTCTGTGCGACTAGAATCGGTGCGGATCGTAGATAACGAGACAAGAATTTTGTGCCGCAAAAGTGTTCCCTTGGTGAATGTGCTATGGACTAATCATGGGAAGGAGGAATATACATGGTAGTCGATGGATTTGATGCAAAAACACTACCCGGAGTTGTTTGCTCAAGGTAATTTTATTTAAAAGCATATTATATTTTCTGTTATGCTCTTCTCCCCATAGCCTAAGCCTGATTTCGGGGACGAAATCTTTTATTTTGTTTATAGGATTTGTAACGTCCCGAATTGCACTAGGCCCCTTGTGCGTGTTTTTGAGTCAGGAGAGCTGACTAGGGTTCATGGGGAGTGCTGACAACAGGGTAGCACATGTGAAAAGGAGGAGAAATCAGTCAAACATAGGACACGGTGTAACACCCCTGTTTTTTTCGCTGATTTTATTGGATTGGTATCGTCATATTTATGACGTCTTGGCGTTACTTTTAACATCGAGTTGTCGGCGCAACGCCGTTAAGGCATTTTCGCGTCTGTCCGGACGAGTCGGCCGATTTCTTGAATTTTTGCTGTAACCAGCAATTTTTGCATTTGAGATTTAAGTTGAGTAATTTTGGACTTGCACGTCAAGTTTCATCGCAATCCGAGCATTTTTGGAGTCTCGGCGCGCGATTGAAGTTTTGATTAATTTATGTTCATCGCATCCTTGGAAAATTTATATCTTGGGAATGGCTCGTCGGATTTTGATTTTGACTTCGCCGTTGCGTTCGTAGCATCAGTGTTCGCCTGCGGTGAAAATTTCATTTTATTCGGCTCGCGTTCGGGCCTCCGTTTTGAACTCGTGTTTAATTTTATTCGGCTCGCCGCTCTGCTAATTCTCGAATGAATTCTGGATCTACTCGAGTAACATTTTCTTCTCTCGAGTACCGCTTAATTCGACTCGAGTACCTGTACTTTCCACTCGAGTTGCTGCTTTCTCCTCTCGAGTACCTGTGTTTTCTCTCTTGAGTACCCGTTCATTCATCCCGAGTGGTTCATTACAGTTTTTGTTCGGGAGCCTTTTTGAGGGTAAAAACGGCGTGATATGCAAAAATGGTCACCATCAAATATGTTCGTCTCGACGAGATCTACAACTTTCATGTTGGGCACGTTTTGATTCGGAGCCGTCTTCAACCTCTACTTTCGGTTTTCCCAAAACTGCTCGTAAATAAGCCGTATTATTGAATTCTACTCGAGTACCTTTGATCTACTCGAGTACTATTGTTGTATCTCGAGTATAATTGTTGTTTTACTCGAGTAATATTGAATTCTCTCGAGTCATACTGATTTTACTCGAGTAGTTTAAGTTTCTCTCGAGCACTTTGCCCTCATTCTCGAGTAGTTTTATTCATCTCGAGTAGTTCCCTATCGTTTATGATCAGGTCTACTCGAGATAAAAGACATTTGTTCGTCTCGACGAGATCTACAACTTGCATGTTGGGCTCTTTTCGATCTGAAGCCATCTTAGACCTCGATTATTGATTTTCCCGAAACTGCTCATAGATATCCTGTTCGACTTATCCACTCGAGTTATATGCCTTCTATCTCGAGTAGACCTGATCTACTCGAGTTCTATGCCTTTTATCTCGAGTACCTATGACTATATCGAGTTCCCCAAGCCTCCAACGCAAGTCTCCATCTCAAGTAAGCCCCTCCAACTCGAGTAAACCCCTCCATCTCGAGTAAACTGATTTCTACTCGAGTAGTCTGTACAGTCTGAGTTCGGGCATCGTTTTGAGGGTAAAAACAGTGTCATACGAAACAATGGTCACCATGAAATTTTTTCGTCTCGACGAGATCGACAACTTTCATGTTGGGCACGTATTGATTTGAAGTCATCCTAGGCCTCTATTTTGGGTTCTCGCAAAACCGATCGAAATAACTCGTTTTTGACAAAACTTTTTATAAACAATATATATATATATATATATATATATATATATATATATATATATATATATATATATATATATATATATATATATATATATATATATTCTTGGACTTAGGCTTTAGAACCAAAATTCATCTTCTCCGTTATTTTTCTCCCAAACAAAGGCAGCGAGCGAGAGAGAGAGTTTCTTTTTAGTGAATCTTCCGGTGGCCGCCGACGGTTCTCCGGTGCTCGAAATCTTCAACTGAACATAGATCCGGAAAGCTCTCGCCGAGAGCTACGCTATCGTGGTACTTTCTTCCCCATTTCTTGAGTTTTTTTTCGTTAGGGTTTTTCGGCCCCAACCCCTTTTCCGCCATTTTTGTCTAGATCTCAACTTCTACTGTGTTCTTTTGCCCCGATCTACGACGCGGAGCGATTCAGAGAACTATTTCCGGTACAACCAAGGCAAGTGGTGGTTTTCTTTCGTTGTTCCTTGTCTAGTTTGATGCTAACTGTCATAACCCGCATTTCCTCAACGAGTACATCGTATCAGAGCAAGAGGAACTACGGGTTATGATGACACGTCGTGTAGGGGATAACTGCACACGCTCCGGCAAACGCTCGATGCTTCTTTTAGTAGTTGAAAACCATCAGTTGTATGCAAGAAAACTGTTTAAGGTAATGGCAGTATCCCTCGGCGTTATGGATCAAAACGTGGTTATACGCGACAGAAAATACTTTAGTTTACTTATGACGATCTTATGCATCCTAGATATATAATCATATATGAAATCATCTTTTTGTACGTTGTTTGGAAAATACGTCTTAGTTTATCAAAACATGTATGCATGACCTAGGATAATAGGTTTATTTTATCTTGAAAATATCTAATGCAACCTAGCATAAATCCTTCCCAAGAGCAAAGAGATATCATCTCATCCAAATGTAGCAGTTTAGCATTCATATATCACAGGTAAAGAAAACCACCAATGGGCGTCAACAAGCTGACACGAACCCATTGGGGTGCAAGTATGTCTGTACAACAGAGGAAAGAACTACCTCGCTAAGTAAGCTCGGCTAGCTCCAAAGAAACTCGACCCAAGCACTAGCCGCTCAACCAGCTACAACCTGCACCTGAGGCATTCAAGAAAGAACACCTCAGCAATAATCAAAGCTACACAACAGAGTATGAAGTTCAGAAAATATAACGAAGGGGCTTACCGACCCCGTAGCAACTTTTCATGTAAAACGAGTGAAAAGAACAGGTGGAAAACAAGTGTTAAACACTGTCAATCCAAAGTGTAAAACGCACCAAGTGCGTGCACTTCGCATCAAGTCCTGCTCAACCCGCAGGAGCAAAAAGGCAATATACATGCCCATTCCATCATTTGTTATAACAAGAACCACTATACTAGTGAAACATAAGCAGCGATTAAGTTTGTATCCGCAAGGGTCTTTTGGTGGCGGCCCTCAAGTGGAACGCGCCAATAAATGCCAGCCCAAATCGGGGCCAAAATGGTACTCCATACCATAAAACAAAACCCGGTGGCCACCAAGGCTAAAACCACACCACCCCTTATAGAATCCTCACACAAACGCGCCTGCCATGGTTCACAATTCGCCTCGCATACCTCACCATTACCCAAGCTACACTCGTTTTATTTCGTCGTCCTCACTCATGACCACACGTTGCCCATGTTATGTCAAACGTATTAGCGTTTGGATTTCTACTCACTCCACAAAGGACAACGCTAAACAAACCAACAAGCATATGCTAACATGATTATGACATAAACAAGGAAGAATCACATGAACAAGAAAGGCTACATGAATTAAATGAGCATAAGAATTACTCGAGCATAGGGCAAAATTCGATAATTAGGTGGTAAGCATGTAAGACTTGAAGGAACAAGAGGCGTCATGTTGAACAAGGCCCACAAGAGTAAGCAAATTGAACAAGCTATTAAAATTGAACAAGCTATTAAGAGTGAACAAGCTATTCAAAGTGAAAAAAGAAAGCTAGCTAAACTTGTACAATCAAAGAACAAGAAAACAAGATTGGCAAGGGTGAAGAACACCGCTTGCCTGAACCGCGATGACACCGCGACAGCTGCTCCTCTCTTTCCTTCCCTTGTCTTAGCTTTTGTCCTTTTGGAATGAGGAAGAAGATGAAGAAGAAGGTGAAATGAGGAGGAGAAATCTCTGTTTCGGCCTTATTTCCTCCAGAACAGAGCTGGACCGTTAGATCTAGAATCAAGGAAATGAACGACACAAAAAAACTGGAAAAAGTTGATTTCCGGCCCTGTCACGCCCTGTGACACGCCCGTGTCACAGGGCGTGTACCTTAAGCGGCGCAGATGCCAACAATTTCCAGCTTATCCACAAGGTACACGGCCTGGTACATGCCCGTGATGGGTCGGACACGCCCGTGACCTAGGGCGTGTAGCCCGTGTCTCGACATCTCGTCGACTCAAAGTGTCGACACTCGACAAAGCTGGACACGCCCTGTGACACGCCCGTGTCACAGGCCGTGTCCCCTCTCTCGACACCCAACACTCTCCACTCGACACTCGACACTCGACACAGCGGGACACGGCCCGTGACACGCCCGTGTCACGGGGCGTGTACCCCATTCGTCGAGCTCAACTCGAAGCAAGAAAATTCGTCGAGTCAAGGACGTCACGCCCCGGGTCATGCCCTGGGTCACGCCCCGACACGCCCGTGTCGGGGGGCGTGTCACGCACAAAAACGACCATTTTTCCCTGTTGTGAAAAGTGTTTCTGTGTCGTCCAAGACCATTTTTTCCTTAAGGACTTTTTACCCCTTTTTGTTTTCTGTACACATCTTCCATACCATCAACCCGTTTTGAGCAACCTTACCCGGGCTCGAAAAAGTGCAGGTATTCCCTAAAAGGCATCACCGAGTCCCCAAATTGGACTCCGGCTTGCTGGGGAATCGTGCAACTCAGCTACCAAAACAGTCACTCGCAAGCCCACGGGAAAACCATGCTTGAACAACGGTCAAAGCCAATGTAACGCCCATCAAGCATATGCACTCATGCAACGAAAAATACGGGGCGTTACAGTCACTCCCCCTAACAAAAAGTTTCGCATCAAAACTTTTCAATCATTTTGATATAAATCAAATGAGTAACCAAACAGAAACACGAATTTACATACCAGCTTGTTTACGGGAATAAATGAGGGTGAGCCTCCCTCATTGTTGACTCGAGCTCCTACGTCGCGCTTTCCACATTCTGATTTTTCCATAGCACTTTGACCATCGGAATCTTCTTTTTTCCGCAACACGCGCTCTTGGGAGTCCAAAATACGGATGGGCATCTCCACATAGGAAAGGTTCGGCGCCAACTGCTGCACAAAGTCCATTTATCATTCCGCACACACTTGCGAAGTTGGCTGACATGAAACACGTCGTGAACACCAGGAAAGTTCACGAGTAAGTCTACTTTGTAAGCGGATGCACCAACTCACGCAAGAATCTTGAAGTGACCCACAAATCTTGGGTCTAATTTGCGCTCTTTTCCAAACCTTTTAATTCCAACCATTGGGGAGACTTTCAAGAAGACGAAATCCCCCACTGCAAACTCTAACTCCGACCTTCGTCGGTTGGTGTACTTTTCATATCGCTCTTGGGCGATCCGGAGCTTCTCCCGAATAAGTCGTACAACAACTTCCATGTCCTCGAGCGCCTCTGGACCCAACAAAGGCCGCTCGCCAACCTCAGCCCAAAATAGGGGAGTCCGACATCGTCGCCCATTTAAAGCTTCGAACGGAGCCATTTGCAAGCTTTCTTGATAGCTGTTATTATATGCGAATTCCATAAGCCGCAAACGTTCATCCCATGCTCTGCCATACTCCAGAATGTAGCAGCGAATCATATCTTCCACGATTTGGTTTACTCGTTCCATTTGGCCATTCGTCTGAGGGTGGTAAGCAGTGGAATACCTCAAATCCGTCCCCAAACCCGCTTGTATACTTTTCCAGAAACGAGAAGTAAATCGGGAATCCCAGTCTGAAATGATATTGACTGGCACACCATGCAGTCGGATGATCTCGTTCAAATATAGCTCCGCTATTGTCTTCATCGGGTAGTTGACCTTAAATGGTATGAAATGAGCACACTTGGTCAACCTATCCACGATCACCCACACGGAGTCATGTCCTCTTGGAGATCTTGGTAAGCCTGTAATAAAATCCATTGAAATGCTTTCCCACTTCCATGTTGGAATCTCCAATGGTGTCAACTTGCAACCAGGCCTCCCATGATCAGCTTTCACCCGCTTGCAGGTATGACATTCTGATACAAATTGTGCTATATCTCTTTTCATTCCATACCACCAGACAATTTGTTTCAAATCACGGTACATTTTAGTTGAGCCTGGATGGTAGGCAATACTTGAGCCATGTGCTTCCCGACACACCATCTCGCGAATGTCCCCAACTGCAGGGATACAAAATCGACTGCGATACTTTAACGTGCCCCCATCATCAATAGCAAAATCCGGTAAGTCACCCTTTTCAGTCCGAAGAAATAAATGTAAAAGCTCAGGATCATCCTTTTGATGTTGTCTTACAAGCACCATCCATGAAGGTTCTTCGACTGCCGAATGACTTTGCGGTTCATAACTTCCCACGGAAATATCCATCAAGAGAAATTCCTCCACAAGACGGTCGACGGAAAGATTAAATAATTTCCCCGTCTTCCGACTCAAAGCATCGGCCACAACATTAGCTTTCCCGGGATGATACTGAATCTCCACATCATAATCAGCGACATATTCAAGCCATCGCCGTTGGCATAGATTAAGTTCCTTTTGCGTGAAGACGTACTTCAAACTTTTATGATCTGTAAAGATTTTACATTGTACGCCGTAAAGTAAGTGTCTCCATAACTTCAATACAAATATTCCCGCTGCGAACTCCAAATCATGCGTCGGGTAGTTCTTTTCATGACTTTTCAACTGCCGAGACCCATACGCAATCACCTTTTTGTCTTGCATTAAAACACATTCAAGGCCAACGTGCGACACATACACAAAAACGTCATAATCTATCCCTTCTGTCGGTAAGATCAACACAAGAGCGGTACATAACCTGTTCTTGAGTTCAAGGAATGAGGCCTCACACTTGTCATTCCACTCAAACGCCACATTATTCTGGGTTAAGCGAGTCAAAGGTGCAGCCAACGTAGCAAAACTTTCTACAAATCTGCGATAATAGCCGGCCAAGCCCAAGAAGCTCTGAATCTCCTTGGGTGTCTCCAGTCTCCTCCACTCCATAACTGCCGCAATGTTTTCGGGATCCACTGAAATTCCATGTTGATTAATAACAGGACCCAGGAATGCAACCTGCGGTAACCAAAAGTCGCATTTGCTTAACTTGGCGAACAACTTTTGGTCTCGCAAGGTGGCCAATACCAATCGCAGATGTTGTTCATGCTCCTCAACACTACGGGAGTAGACAAGAACGTCGTCAATAAACACCACCAGAAACCGATCCAAGTAGTCCTTGAACACCCGGTTCATCATATCTGAAAGAAAACTGTTGTCGACCTAAATCACCTAGAGGGGGGTGAATAGGTGGTTTGTGCGTCTTTTTCAGAATAAAAATAATTAGAGCACTGCACAGAAATATCTACCAATATCACAGACGACACAAGATGTATAGTGGTTCCCCAACCTTGGGTATATCCACTTTCCCTCACCGATCTAGCAATCAACTAGACTCGGCTACTCCACTATCTCGGATCAAAAACCGATCCTACCCTCGGAACAAAGTTCCTACAAACTCGATCCAACAAAAGGATCTACACCTCGGAAGATAACACTTCCTACAAACTCGGAGTGAAAAACTCCTACACTCGGAGAAGATTTCTCCTACAAGATTAATAAAGAGTTTACAAGAATACAAATAGTAAATCACTCAGATCTGAAGGAAATGGCTAGGATCTTCTTCTTTTCAACTTTGTAGCACTTTCAGAAATCGGTGAAGAAGTTCTCGGCGTCGAACTGGATCTACTCGCTTTTACAGAAATCGAGAGAAAATATGATCAGTGAAGTCGATCTCGATCTATAACGTTTCTTCAGAATAAACCTCTGAAAGTAGAAGCTTTGGCCGGAGAAGAAGGCGGCGGCGGCGGCTTCCGTTTCGCGAGAGTCAGAGAGGAGGCGGCTGAAGAATATTTCTCGAAAAAGAAATTACAAGAAAGCTTTGAGAATACTTAGGGTTTGTCATTTTCTGATAAGACCTTATATAGGAGAGACTAACGGTCATAATCGGTCATAAAGATGTACACGTGGACCAATCATGTCGCGTGATATGAAAAATCCCGTCAGAAAAATGACTTAGAAAAATTTCGGAAAGATTTGTCCAACTACACGAGTAAGTCAATAACTACTCGAGTAGTTGAATAACTACTCGAGTATATGATGGGAAACATACTCGGGTAAGAATAAAAAGACTACTCGAGTATATTGAGATCAACTAATCGAGTAGGCAGACAGAACTACTCGAGTATGTGAAGGAACCTACTCGAGTATATAGAGGATCTACTCGAGTACTGGAAGAGCTACTCGAGTATATTACATAACCTACTCGAGTACAAGAAGTACTACTCGAGTGGAATACTTAGAAAAATTCTGAAGAGGTCTGCTGGCAACTACTCGAGTAGTTGAACTAAACTACTCGAGAGAAAGTAATCTACTCGAGTAGGTGAAAGTTCTACTCGAGTAAAAGACTTAGAAAAAAATTCTGGAGTAGGGAAATAGCAAGGTACACGGGTGACACATGAACTACTCGAGTAGGTAAAATGAACTACTCGAGTATGTTTCTATCTACTCGAGTATGTGAGTATACTTACTCGAGTATATGACTTAGAGAAATTTAGATGAGAAAAAACCTTATGGTACTCGGGTATAACGAGTAATCTACTCGAGTATATAAGCATGCTACTCGAGTATATGACTTGGTCTACTCGAGTAGGTGACTTAGCTACTCGAGTATATGACTATGTCTACTCGAGTACAAGATTCCTTTACTCGAGTAACTTATACCCAGACTACTCGAGTAGGTGAAAGCTCTACTCGAGTAAAACACTTAGAAATTTTCTGATGTTGGAAAAAACTGATTCTTCTAGAGTAGCCAACTTCCAATGCCTTTCCCATAGTCCAATAGCTTGAATATGAAGTGTATCCCAATAGAGAGACCACACATGAGTCAACACCTTGGAATATGCAATGAGGGATTACTTTGCGCAGTTCCTGTGTTTGGTGACCTACTGTGGGCTGACATTGGCCTACACTTCCCAGTGAAACTCCTGCAAACATATAGCTCAAACCAAGCATCAAATACAACTTAATTCATCTTAGTTCCAGGGTGACTTCATCAAATCTGGGTTCATGTGGATGAAATACCCAACAATCTCCCCCTATTTGTTGAAGTCAGAACCCTTTACACTAAGGTGAATTATGGACATAAAAGAAACTAAGTAGAAAAATATGAGCAGGTAAGCAAAGGATAATGAAAAGGATAATTAGACAGTAATGAAGAATTGTATATATATGTAAGTTTCCAAAAGCATCAAGTCTACAATTTGTCATTTCAATTTCTCATCATCTTTTAGGTTTGGGCTTGGTATTGCTGCTTATCCATCTTCTCTTGTTGTCTTCTTAGGTAGCTGAATGGCTTTGGGAAATACTTAGGATGCCTTGGAGGAGCAGCAGGGTTATTTCTCCCAAACTCTCTATCATGGATCCTTCTTTTTAGCATGGATTTCTCATATAACTCCCATTCCTGGGAACTGTAGTGAAGGCTTCTGTTCTCACAGTGATCCATGACTAGCTTGAGTGTGTCCAAAATGAGAGACTTTGAAGTTGGAGACCAGGCTTCAGCATGTTCAGGGGCCTTAGAAGGAGCTGTCCTGCTGGCAGAGGGACCTTCACCATATTTCCTTTTCTTCTTGGTTCTGATCTCTGGAGGAGCTTGAAGGAATATATCAGCAGGATCTTCTTCCTAGCCTAGAACATAAGTATCTGGTGGAGCAACTGAGTCTCCAGGCCTGGGAGAGAAGGTGGGTTGTGGAGGAACAGCTGTAGCAGTGACATTTGTGGCTAGAGGGTTGAGATGATGGGGAATGAAGTTTGGGTCAACTGCAAGATCTGGAAAGATCTGATTGTGCATCCAGACAGCAGTGTCATAGGTGTGAAATTTGACACTCTGTATTTGGGCAAGCACATCATCATGAATGGTCTTTACATGAGCTTCCCATTCAACTGTCTTCTGAGCAGTAGATTTTTCTACCTGGTCTTTGAGTTCTTTTATCAAACCCTCCCTCTTTATGATTTCAATAGATACTGTCTCTATGGTGTCATCTTTGAAAGTGCCAACCTCTTCATATATCTTCATCTTGTTGGCTTCAGTCCTCTTGTCCAGCTCAATCTGATTGTTGGTCAGGGTTACACCTTGTTCCATGACATTGCCAATACTAGTGATAGTATGGTCAAGAGCTTTGCCACCAAGTTGGAACAGGTACTTTAGCTTGTCAGTGTTATGCTGAATTTCAGCAAAACCTTTGCTCATCTCAGTCTCAAGAGTAGTGACCTTGTCAGTGACCACCTTTAGAGAGGTGTCAAAATGATGTCTTTGTTCTTGAAGAAGAATGGCAATACTTTGTAGCAGATCTGAGGAGGAGGAAACTGTAGCAGCAGCAGTAGAGGGAGCAGCAGTAGGGATAGGAGGAGTTACCCAAGGAGCTATTTCTTCAATAAGCACTGAGCTGAGAGCTCTGGTGGTAGGAATGACAGCATCCAATTCTTCTGTATCATGGGGGAAGGAGAAATCGAGGTTTCTGAGAGGGGCCTCAGCTGGCTCAGGAGAAGGCTCATCAGAAATGAAAATGGTGTCTGGCTTATCTGCTGGAGGAGGAGGAGAAGGTGTTGGAGATCTGGCTGGAGAATGGGCAGGAGACTGTGCTGGAGACAAGTCCTTGTGATGTTCTGTGGTTGGAGCTGGAGGAAATAGAGGAGGAGGGGGAAGCACATCTTCAGTAAGCTCTGCAATCATGGCATCTATGGCAGCAGCTGTGGACAGAAGAGTGTCTTGAGGTACTTGATCTGAGGAAGTGGATGGACTCTTTGGAGTATGAGGTAGGGATGGAATCTCTGGCTGAGGAGAGGGTTGCCTGACTGGGCTAGATGGAGCAGGCTCCCCCTCACTTGGTGCACCAGAGGAGCTGGCCACATGATGAGGAGAGGGAGATGGAGTCCTGTCCTCTACAGCTGGAACTACTGGGATTGCTGAGACCGTTGCAGCTTGGGCAGAGTTCTTGAGCTTGAGATCCCATCTCTAAATTGAAGAGATGGAGACCTTCTTCATGTGGTGAAGTGGAGTCCCTTTTGAGAAGTTGAATACTTCAGGATTTGTTTCATGAAGGAGCAGAGATATAATTCTTGCGTAGTTGGGGGATTCATGCTGTCCTTTATCTTGTCCAAAATCAGCATACCAAATTGAAATTTCTTGCGGCAGGCAATTGCTTGCATTATATCGAAGAAGTATGAGGGAATGTCTCTGATGGAGTGTGTCTTGCAGAGAAGAATTTTGCCAATGATGTCTACCAGAAATTTTCCTTCAACATTCATGTCGGACCTCTTAATGTACTGAGCTTCAGGAGAAATGCCACAGAAGAGTGCTGTTCGGTCAGAATCTTCATCATCCAGATCATCTTCTTCATCAACAATAGGTAAACAGAGAAGTTGAAAGACAGGGGTCTTGGTGAACTTGAGTTTCAATCCCTTTACTGTAGATTTTAGAACTTTTCCATTTCATCGAACCTTGAGATTTGAGAAGAATTCTGCAACTTCAGGGAAGAGAACGCGACAGGGTTCTTGGAGGATGAAGGAGAGGCCGGCGGTGTCGAGAAGAATGAGGAGGTTGTGGAAATCGTCGAAAAGCTCTGCAATACCGTCGGTGACGAGTTCGGAGCCGACGCCGATCTTGTGAGAAGTCGCCATGGAAACGAATGCCTGGAGGAAATTAGAGAGAGAGAACTCTGCAACTTCGGCGGAGGCGAGTCGGCAGGGTAGGCGAAGAGACAGGGTACTCGAGAGATAGAAAGGATGTCGAGTAGGTTTGATGTTTCGGAATTTCATATATATATATAACTCTTCAATTTCTGCTAATTAATTTAAAGAAAGAGACGGCATGTAGCCTTGGGTGGCGAATAGAACAATTTTAAAAAAAAATTGGGAATCATGACACGAGAGAGAGAGAGGCTACTCGAGTAGGTAAAGGAGCTACTCGAGTAGGTCGACTGGAGTTACTCGAGTATGTGAGAAAACTACTCGAGTAGATAAGGACTTACTCGAGTAGGTGAGAGACTTACTCGAGTAGGTATTGACTTACTCGAGTAGGTGAGAAACTTACTCGAGTAGGTCTTTAGATACTCGAGTAGGTCAGTACACATACTCGAGTAGGTTCATTCATATACTCGAGTAGGTCTTTAGATACTCGAGTATGTCTCATGCTTCTCGAGTTGAATTTTGAAAAAGTTGGGAAAGAGTAGATTTTGACTAACCCTTTGCAATTACTTGCTTTTTAGTCATTCAGCCTTCTTTAGTCCTCTTTGTTGAGCATCCCAAACTCTGTCTTGAAGAACGAGAACTTGGTCTCGTCCAGCGGCTTTGTGAAGATATCTGCAACTTGCCTATCTGTAGGTACATATTGGAGATCTATGTCTCCATGCTCCACATTTTCCCGGATAAAGTGGTACCTTAGCTCGATATGCTTTGTCCAGCTGTGGGAGACTGGATTGTTGGCTATTGCAATTGCGCTGGAGGAGTCACAGTACAAGGGAATATCCTTGAACTCCATGTTGTAGTCCTCGAACTGATTCTTTATCCATAGCAACTGTGCGCAACAACTGCCTACAGAGATATACTCTGACTCGGCCGTTGAGATTGCGACACAGTTCTGCTTCTTGCTACTCCAGGAAATTAGCCTTCTTCGAAGAATTGGCAAGTCCCTGAGGTGCTTTTCCGGTCGTCTCTGCTACCTGCAAAATCTGCATCTGAAAATCCAATTAGTTCGTTGTCATTACTTCTTGGGTACCATAAGCCAAGATTTGGTGTGCCTTTAAGGTATCTCAGGATCCGCTTTGCAGCAGCGTAATGAGATTCCTTAGAGTTCACTTGAAATGTAGAACAGACACATGTTGAGAACATTATGTCAGGCCTACTGGCAGTAAGGTAGAGTAAGGATCCAATTATGCTTTTGTACTTGGTTTCATCAAAAGGTTTCCCTTTTTCATCCTTGTCCAGAGACATAGTTGAGCCCATTGGAGTCCTCATAGAGGTTGCGTTCTCCATTCCGAATTTCTTAATTAGCTCTTTGGTGAATTTGGTCTGTGAGATGAAAATTCCATCTTCAGATTGTTTCACTTGAAGCCCTAAGAAATACTTCAGCTCGCTCATACTGCTCATTTCAAACTTCCCTTGCATAAGTTTTGAGAACTTTTTGCAGAGGTTGTTATCTGTAGAGCCAAAGATGATGTCGTCGACATAGATTTGCACTAGCAAAATCTTGCCTATTATTTCCCTAAGAAATAATGTCTTGTCTATCTTTCCCCTTGTGAACTTGTTCTCAAGTAGAAAGGTAGACAACGTTTCATACCAAGCTCGAGGAGCTTGTTTCAGACCATATAGGGCCTTGTGCAGAAAGTAGACATGATCAGGAAAGTTAGGATCAACGAAACCTAGAGGTTGTGCCACATACACTTCCTCCTTTAAGTTACCATTCAGGAAGGCCGACTTCATGTCCATCTGATAGACGGTGAAGCCTTTGAAGGCAGCATATGCTAGGAACAACCTTATTGCCTCCAGTCTGGTCACTGGAGCATATGTCTGGTCGAAGTCGATTCCTTCTTCTTGACGATAGCCTTTAGCGACGAGTCTGGCCTTGTTCTTTATGATAGTCCCGTCTTCATCCATCTTGTTCCTGAAGACCCATTTTGTTCCAATGATGTTCTTTCCCTTGGGTCTTGGAACCAGCATCCACACATTACAACGCTTGAACTGATTTAGCTCTTCTTCCATTGCCATTAACCATGATACGTCTGGGTTTGCTTCCTCAAATTTCTTTGGTTCAACCTGTGAGAGAAAACTCAAATGAAGATTCTCATTAGTTGTACCTCTCCGAGTTCTGACACCATCCCGGGGATCTCCTATGATCTGGTCCATGGGGTGATCTTTCAGATGTCTGAGCTCTAGAGTCCTTGTATCTGGATTATCTTCAAGCACCGGAGTGATTTCTTCATCCTGGATGACTTCTTCATTTTGATCATCAGCCTCTCCAATAGGAGTGGGAGTGGTGATCTTAATGAACTTCTCGCCTTCTTCTTCGGACGGATCATCCAAGCTAGTTTCTTTCAGCTTTTCACCTGCATATTCAATGAGCACACTAGACGGATTGCTTTGCAGCAAGCTCATCTCATCAAATACAACATGTATCGATTCTTCCACCACCAGGGTTTTTCTATTAAATATCCTATATGCCTTACTATGGCTACTATATCCTACAAAAATACCTTCAAAGCTCTTTTCGCTGAACTGGTGGTATGATACTTGTCATTGTTAAGTACGAAGCATTTGCAGCCAAAGATTCTAAAGTAAGAGACTGTTGGTTTTCTGCCTTTCAGAAGTTCGTAAGGGGTCTTACTGTGGTCTTTGTTTATGAGTGCTCGATTTTGCACGTGGCATGCAGTGTTGACGGCCTCAGCCCAGAAGTACTCCGGTAGTGAAGCATCACTCAACATGGTCCTGCAGGCCTCTATGAGTGTTCTGTTCCTTCTCTCAGCCACTCAATTTTGTTGTGGAGTACGATGGGAGGAAAACTCATGAAAGATACCTAAGCTTTCACAGAATTCTGTCATGGCCCCAGATTTGAACTCTGTTCCGTTGTCACTTCTGATTTTGACTATGGAGCAGTTGTATTCATTCTGGACTTGCCTGACAAAATTGGTAAAGATATCGAAGGTATCTGACTTGTGTTTCAGAAAGAACACCCACGCAAAGCGCGAGTAGTCATCAACAATTACCAATGTATATTCCTTGCCTCCCAAACTTCTAATCTGCAGTGGACCAAACAAGTCCATGTGTAATAGATGGAGACATCTGTTAGAGTCTTTGCCAACAGTGCTTTTAAAGGTATCCCTTGTTTGCTTGCCTTTTACGCATGCATGACAAGGTCTGTCTTTGACGCATTTGACATTTGGGGCATCACGTACCAAGTTCATTGAAAATAATTTATTAATTGTTTTGAAATTAATATATGCTAGTCTCTTGTGCCATTGGTCACCAAGAGACGCACTATCTTTTGCCAAAAGACACACTGGTGTGGAGGAATCTATACAGATGAAATTTAAACAGAAAATATTCCTGCTTCGAGTGCCGGATAGAATCGTTTCCATATTGTCAACGGATTTTATCAAGCACTTATCAGCATGGAACTCAACTATGTATCCTTTATCGCAGAGTTGGCTTATGCTAATGAGATTGTGTTCCAATCCTTCAACATAGGCCACATCCGAGAAGGATACATTGCCGTTAGTAATCATACCATAGCTTCTAGTAATTCCACGGTCTGAACCTCCAAAGATGACCTTTGGTCCGTTCACGACTGAAGCAAAGTTCTGAATGAGACTTCTCGTCCCGGTCATATGTCGAGAGCATCCGCTGTCCAAGTACCAGATAGGCATTTTGTTGGCCTTTGGACTTCCCTGCAATCACAATCAATTCGCCTTAGGAACCCAAACACGTTTGGGTCCTTGGTCTCGGGTAAGAGTGCTCCCCCTACGAGTGTTGGCATTATGAGTGGTCTTTCTCATATTGCTGACATGAGGGGTTGCAGCGTTTCTGGAATTGAACCAGCAATCTATGACGACGTGACCAACCTTGCCACAGCACCAACAGTAAAATCTGTTGTACCTTTGCCTCAAGATCTCCTGCTTGACCTTTTGGAACTTTGGTCTAGCAGGGGTAGTATTCTTAGAGGAAGCTGCCTCATGATGATGGCAATCACATGGTTTCTTCTCCTTTATGGGCTTCTCTACAACAGGCTTTGTCTTTGGTGCGTTCTTGAAGTTATGCCCATGATTGAAAGGGTCATAACTCTGAAGAACAACTTCTTCATAAGGTGCCTTAAAGACACTTTCGCCAAAGTTTCGGGGTCGAGCCCATCCTTGATAGCGGGACTTTGGCTCTACATAAGTAGGCCTAGCAAAGTGCCCGTATGATGAGTCAAAGTCAAACTCATTTGTTGGAAAGATGACCTTTCTAAATGTGGTTTGATTTTGAGGGGCTTTTCCCTTTTCTTCGGCTGAGGCCTTTTTGGAGGCCTTATTTTTCCGTTGATTCTTGTTTCTCCTAGATGATTTACTAGGAGCTTCTTCATGGCCTAGTCCAGCTCCCTTGGCCTTTGTTGAGAATTCAGCAATGAATGGAAGAACTGTCTTGGGCTTAGAGAAACTCTCAACAAGTTTCCTTTCAGCCGCAAGTTTGGCTTCCAACCCTTTGATGATCTTCTCCTTCGGGTCAAGGTGCTCAAGAGCCTTGTTATATTCTTCAATAGTATTATTGAAGTTTTCCTCGAGGGAGTCAGTCTTTGCGACTTTCTCTCTCAAGTTGCTCTCTTCGGCTTTTAGAGATTTGATCTCTTTAGCCTGAGTCTTCACGACTCGATGACATTTGTCATAAGCCATGATTAACTCCTTATACTGGGCCATCAATTCTGACTCATCGTCAGAGGAGCTACTCTCGCAATTATGTTCAGAGACTTCAGAGTCTGAGAGAGGGGTGTGAGAGTTTACCTTCCCAGTGAACTGGGGCTCTTGTTCATCATCTGTTTGAGCCATTAGCCCAAAGTAAGCTTCTTCTTCTTCGCTTGACTCTGAGGAGTCGGAGTCGCTAAGAGTTTTGCTCCTTTTGGCTATGAGGCTCTTCTCTTTCCTCTTCCTGTTGTGTGAGGATTTCTTATCTTCCCTTCTGCCACCGTCCTTCTTCTTGTGAGGGCAGTCAGCAATGACATGACCTGGCTTATTGCACTAGTAGCAAATGATGTCAGTTGAAACGTATTTGTTCTGTTTGGTGTTATACCTGTCGTGGCTGCTTGAGCCTTTTCTTTGTCGATCGTCATCACGCCGCGATCTTCTGTGTGAGGCATCCTTGCCTTTCCATTGTTTCTTTTTATTAAGAAACTTCTTGAATTGCCTTGAGAGTAAGGAGAACTCTCCTTCAGATAGTTCAGAGCCTGAGGTACTGGGCTCTGATGTTTCTTCTTCTTCATCAACTTCTGGAGCTGGAGCTGGGGAGGCAGCCTTAGTCTTTCTGGAGGTGTCTGTCTTTAGAGCGACAGATTTCTCCTTTAGAGCAGACCTGCCCTTCTCTTCTTCAGCTTTTCTTGTATTGATTTGGAGATCATAGGACATACGCTTTCCAAAGAGATTTTGCGGGTCCGTTTCAGCTAGCTTCCCGAACTCCCTGATGGCACATACCTTGTTATCCCATTCCTTGGTTAGGGATCTAGAGAATTTGTCGTTCAGTTCTCCGTTTGTGAAGACACGGCCATACACCCTTAGGCCATTTACAATCTTGAAGAAGTTCTCAAAGGTGTCGGCAATTGTTTCCTTGTGCCCTTGTCGGAACGCTTCATATTTTTGATTGAGAAGGGATCTCCGATCATCCCTTACTTCTTCAGTCCCTTCCATCAAAGTGACTACGGAGTGCCACATCTCCTTGGCTGATTGACAGTGAATCAAATTCTGCATCATCGAGTCATCGACTGCACTTGCTATGATGTTCTTAGCTTTCTTGTCGAGAGAGACAAGTGCAATCTCGTCTTTGTCGAGATCCATTAGCTTTTTGGGAACTTTCTTGGTGGGGTCGATAGTGGACATAGTCAAGGGAACGTAAGGACCTTCTTCAACGATCATGAAGATCCTTGGATCCACAGCTTCCATGAAAAATTTTATCCTTTCTTTCCACATGGGAAAGTTGTTTTTGTTGCACAGAGGAAGCTTGGCGAAATCTTTGCCCGTGTCCATTTTATGGTAGAATCTTTCAGACAACAGGTCTGGATCTGATCAAGGTGTTAACCTTTTAACGATCAACCTCCCTCTGATACCCATTGAAAGAAAACTATTGTCGACCTAAATCACCTAGAGGGGGGTGAATAGGTGGTTTGTGCATCTTTTACGGAATAAAAATAATTAGATCACTGCACAGAAATATCTACCAATATCACAGACGACACAAGATGTATAGTGGTTCCCCAACTTTGGGTACATCCACTTTCCCTCACCGATCTAGCAATCAACTAGACTCGGCTACTCCACTATCTCGGATCAAAAACCGATCCTACCCTCGGAACAAAGTTCCTACAAACTCGATCCAACAAAAGGATCTACACCTCGGAAGATAACACTTCCTACAAACTCAGAGTGAAAAACTCCTACACTCGGAGAAGATTTCTCCTACAAGATTAATAAAGAGTTTACAAGAATACAAACAGTAAATCACTCAGATCTGAAGGAAACGGCCAGGATCTTCTTCTTTTCAACTTTTTAGCACTTTCAGAAATCGGTGAAGAAGTTCTCGGCGTCGATCTGGATCTACTCGCTTTTACAGAAATCGAGAAAAAATATGATCAGTGAAGTCGATCTCGATCTGTAACGTTTCTTCAGAATAAACCTCTGAAAGTAGAAGCTTTGGCCGGAGAAGAAGGCGGCGGCGGCGGCTTCCGTTTCGCGAGAGTCAGAGAGGAGGCGGCTGAAGAATATTTCTCGAAAAAGAAATTACAAGAAAGTTTTGAGAATACTTAGGGTTTGTCATTTTCTGATAAGACCTTATATAGGAGAGACTAACGGTCATAATCGGTCATAAAGATGTACACGTGGACCAATCATGTCGCGTGATATGAAAAATCCCGTCAGAAAAATGACTTAGAAAAATTTCGGAAAGATTTGGCCAACTACACGAGTAAGTCAATAACTACTCGAGTAGTTGAATAACTACTCGAGTATATGATGGGAAACATACTCGGGTAAGAATAAAAAGACTACTCGAGTATATTGAGATCAACTACTCGAGTAGGCAGACAGAACTACTCGATTATGTGAAGGAACCTACTCGAGTATATAGAGGATCTACTCGAGTACTGGAAGAGCTACTCGAGTATATTACATAACCTACTCGAGTACAAGAAGTACTACTCGAGTGGAATACTTAGAAAAATTCTGAAGAGGTCTGCTGGCAACTACTCGAGTAGTTGAACTAAACACTCGAGTAGGTGAAAGTTCTACTCGAGTAAAAGACTTAGAAAAAAATTCTGGAGTAGGGAAATAGCAAGGTACACGGGTGACACATGAACTACTCGAGTAGGTAAAATGAACTACTCGAGTATGTTTCTATCTACTCGAGTATGTGAATATACTTACTCGAGTATATGACTTAGAGAAATTTAGATGAGAAAAAACCTTATGGTACTCGGGTATAACGAGTAATCTACTCGAGTATATAAGCATGCTACTCGAGTATATGACTTGGTCTACACGAGTATGTGACTTAGCTACTCGAGTATATGACTATGTCTACTCGAGTACAAGATTCCTTTACTCGAGTAACTTATACCCAGACAACTCGAGTAGGTGAAAGCTCTACTCGAGTAAAACACTTAGAAATTTTTTGATGTTGGAAAAAACTTATTCTTCTAGAGTAGCCAACTTCCAATGCCTTTCCCATAGTCCAATAGCTTGAATATGAAGTGTATCCCAATAGAGAGACCACACATGAGTCAACACCTTGGAATATGCAATGAGGGATTACATTGCACAGTTCTTGTGTTTGGTGACCCACTGTGGGCTGACATTGGCCTACACTTCCCAGTGAAACTCCTGCAAACATATAGCTCAAACCAAGCATCAAATACAACTTAATTCATCTTAGTTCCAGGGTGACTTCATCAAATCTGGGTTCATGTGGATGAAATACCCAACAATATCCATGAAGGCTGATGGTGCGTTGGTCAAACCAAACGACATCACAAGAAATTCAAAATGGCCATGTCTTGATCGAAATGCAGTCCGTGGAACATCAGACTCCAGAACCTTTAGCTGATGATAGCCCGAGCGGAGATCAATCTTCGAAAATACTGAACTGCCACGCAGTTGATCAAACAAATCATCAATTCTGGGTAGTGGGTACTTGGTTTTAATCGTCACCTTGTTCAACTCCCGGTAATCGATGCAAAGCAGCATCGACCCATCTTTCTTCTTCACAAATAACACTGGTGCACCCCAAGGTGATGAACTCGGCCTGATAAACCCCTTTACCAATAAGTCATCCAGCTGTGTACGCAATTCTGCTAGCTCACGCGGGGCCATTCTGTACGACGCTTTCGCAATAGGCCGCGTACCCGGCTCCAAATCAATGACAAACTCGACATCACGATCAGGGGGAAGACCAGGAAGATCAGTAGGAAAAACATCTGTAAAGTCACGCACAACAGGAATCTCCGCCAAATGCGGCAAAACAGCACTAGTCCCCATAACTGAGACTAGACAAGCAAAACAGTCGGAAACAAACAACGTCCGAACACATACCCCGAAATCCTTGGAGAATCCTGGCTTGAATCACCATAAACACTTCCCGGCTGACCATTGTCTTTGATAAAATCCAAGCGCTTTTCTTTGCACTGGATGACGGCGTCATAGCGGGATAACCAGTCCATGCCCAGAATGACGTCAAAATCTTCCAAATCGATCACCTTGAAATCAGCCTTCGCTAAGAAATCCCCCAACAAAATTGGACAATCAAGAAGACCCCAGTTTGCAACCACAGAAGCACCGGAAGGAAACCGCACCAAAAAAGCATTCCCCACTCGATCTGGTGTCAAATGATACCGATCCAGAAAGGTTCGAGCCACAAATGAATGGGTCGCGCCAAAATCGAAAAGAACACGCGCACAACGGTTCTTTACCTTAAAGTTTCCTATAAGGGGACATAGGTAGCTAAGAACTACGCGTAAAAGGCATAAACAAAACATGAACCAGAGGAAGGAAGCGAACCTGAGATAACCTGAGGTGACATCTGAGCTTCCTCTGACGAGATCACATTTAACTTCCCTTTTCCTTTGTCCAAACGCGGAGGCGGAGGCAAAGCCTGGAGTGGCATTGGCTGCAACACGGGCTAGTTTTGTGGGCACCTTGCCTTGAGATGTCCCTGTTTGCCACACTGAAAGCACACCTTGTCTTTGACCCAGCAGCGGCTCACATCATGACCTCTTCCCCCACAACCTGTACACTCCAAGTCTCTAGTTGGCGCACCTAGAATGGCGTGCACCTGCTCCTTCTTCGGCATCCCCAACCACTTGAAACATTTCTCAAATGGGTGACCTGATCGGCCACAGAAGCTACATGTCTCCTTCTTCTTCTTCCTTACGTCTGACTCGTGGGAGATTTTCTCTCCCACCAGCTGTCTCTTGCCCTGCCTCATCAGCTGCCCTCATTGTTTTGCAGTTTCGATAGCTTCCACCTTCAACGCAGCCTCAACCACACTAGTGTAACTTGTCGCTCCATAAGCGCTTGCAAACTGCTGAACATCGCTCCGGAGTACGCCAAGAAATCTCTTCACTCGGTCAGCTTCCGTAGTCACCAAGCTCGGAGCGAACCGACTTAACTTGCTAAACTCAATTTCATACTCACTAACTGTGAGTTTCCTCTGCTTTAGATATAAGAAGTCATTCATCAGGCGGTCCCTTTCAACTGATGGCAGAAACTTGCGCCGTAACATTTCTTTAAAGGCTTCCCATGAACATCCCGTCACTAGGCTTTCCTTTTCTCGCAACCACCAACCTTTAGCTAACCCTTTGAGTTGATAGGCGGCAAGCATCACCTTTTGGTCTTCAGTAACGCCGGCATAGACAAACATCTCTTCCAACGTGATCACCCAATCATCCAAGATCACAAAGTCCGCTTTTCCATCATAGGTAGGTGGTCCAAGTCGCAGAAACTGCGAGATAAAAGTCATTGCAGGAGGAACCACAACTGGGGGTATCAACGCCACGGAAGGAGTAGAACTAGTGGGGCCTCTGACAGTCTCTTGCACTCTTGGTGCCAGCCCAGACATCGCTGATGACATAGCTTGGAGCTGGGACTGCACTTCCTGCACCTGCCTCGTCAAATCCTCATTACTTTGGCGTAGACTATCCATCAGGGCATTATTCTGCGCGCCCAAAGATTCGCCCTCAGATTGGGGAGTCTGCCTTGTCACTGGACGCTTTGACATCTTATAAACACGTTCACCCTTAGCAAGCTCCAACCCAACAAAACACACAACTGCTATGTATAGACAATACATGTAGAGATATGAACAGCAACTGCTAACTTGCTTTGGGAATATGAAAATGATGTTATGCCTAAACTAGATGACTGCACCGTCATCCCACTAAGTTATTCCGAAACGATGAATGCATGAATTTCTTTGACTCAAAACCATGTGTGTACAGGTGTCATCATGTAAATCTTTAGCTTAGCACGTTGTGCCCATGCAATGTTATGGAATGCGTGCTGTGCTATGCAATCTAGAAAAGGCATTAATGCATGCCATGAGCGGTCGTACACATCACAATGATATGCATCTCATACTACATAGCATTGCATGCAATGAAGAAACGAAAACGTGCTAGTCGCATCCATGTGGTGAGGTTATGCATCCCATACTACATAACCCTCACATGTTGCCCCTATGGTGGATCCATATACATCCACATATTATGCATCTCATACTACATAATATGCCCCGTATACTTCTGTTCATGACATGAGTGTAGTGTTCGTGCTTCGGCCAAGACGTACTGATGACACCTCGGTGTGTGTATGAGATGATGCGACTCACTAATTCTTCCGAAAGGAAAGTTTGCCCGACCAATTGTCAAGCAAACCTGCCTCTAATACCAACTGTCACAACCCGCATTTTCTCAACGAGTACATCGTATCAGAGCAAGAGGAACTACGGGTTATGATGCCACATCGTGCAGGGGATAACTGCACACGCTCAGGCAAACGCTCGACGCTTATTTTAGTAGTTGAAAACCATCAGTTGTATGCAAGAAAACTATTTAAGTTAATGGCTGTATCCCTCGGCGTTATGGATCAAAACGTGGTTATACGCGGCGGAAAATACTTTAGTTTACTTATGATGATCTTATGCATCCTAGATGTATAATCATATAAGAAATCATCTTTTTGTACGTTGTTTGGAAAATACGTCTTAGTTTATCAAAACATGTATGCATGACCTAGGATAATAGGTTTATTTTATCTTGAAAATATCTAATGCAACCTAACATAAATCCTTCCCAAGAGCAAAGAGATATCATCTCATCCAAATGTAGCAGTTTAACATTCATATATCACAAGTAAAGAAAACCACCAATGGGCGCCAACAAGCTGACACGAACCCATTGGGGTGCAAGTATGTCTGTACAACAGAGGAAAGAACTACCTCGCTAAGTAAGCTCGGCTAGCTCCAAAGAAACTCGACCCAAGCACTAGCCGCTCAACCAGCTACAACCTGCACCTGAGGCATTCAAGAAAGAACACCTCAGCAATCATCAAAGCTACACAACAGAGTATAAAGTTCAGAAAATATAACGAAGGAGCTTACCGACCCCGTAGCAACTTTTCATGTAAAACGAGTGAAAAGAACAGGTGGAAAACAAGTGTTAAACACTGTCAATCCAAAGTGTAATACGCACCAAGTGCGTGCACTTCGCATCAAGTCCTGCTCAACCCGCAGGAGCAAAAAGGCAATATACATGCCCATTCCATCATTTGTTATAACAAGAACCACTATACTAGTGAAACATAAGCAGCGATTAAGTTTGATTCCGCAAGGGTCTTTTGGTGGCGGCCCTCAAGTGGAACGCACCAATAAAAGACAGCCCAAATCGAGGCCAAAATGGTACTCCACACCATAAAACAAAACTCGGTGGCCACCAAGGCTGAAATCACACCACCCCTTATAGAATAGTCACACAAACGCGCCTGCCATGGTTCACAATTCGCCTCGCAAAACTCACCATAACCCAAGCTACACCCGTTTTATTTTGCCGTCCTCACTCATGACCACACATTACCCATGTTATGTCAAACGTATTAGCGTTTGGATTTCTACTCACTCCACGAAGGACAACGCTAACCAAACCAACAAGCGTATGCTAACATGATTATGACATAAACAAGGAAGAATCACATGAACAAGAAAGGCTACATGAATTAAATGAGCATAAGAATTACTCGAGCATAGGGCAAAATTCGATCATTAGGCGGTAAGCATGTAAGACTTGAAGGAACAAGAGGCGTCATGTTGAACAAGGCCCACAAGAGTAAGCAAATTGAACAAGCTATTAAAATTGAACAAGCTATTAAAATTGAACAAGCTATTAAGAGTGAACAAGCTATTCAAAGTGAAAAAAAGAAAGCTAGCTAAACTTGTACAATCAAAGAACAAGAAAACAAGATTGGCAAGGGTGAAGAACACCGCTTGCCTGAACCGCAATGACACCGCGACAGCTGCTCCTCTCTTTCCTTCCCTTGTCTTAGCTTCTGTCCTTTTGGAATGAGGAAGAAGATGAAGAAGAAGGTGAAATGAGGAGGAGAAATCTCTGTTTCGGCCTTATTTCCTCCAGAACAGAGCTGGACCATTAGATCTAGAATTAGGGAATTGAACGGCACAAAAAAACTGGAAAAAGTCGATTTTCGGCCCTGTCACGCCCTGTGACACGCCCGTGTCACAGGGCGTGTACCTTAAGCGGCCCAGACGCCAACAATTTCCAACTTATCCACAATGTACACGGCCTGGTACACGCCCGTGATGGGTCGGTCACGCCCGTGACCTAGGGCGTGTAGCCCGTGTCTCGACATCTCGTCGACTCAAAGTGTCGACACTTGACAAAGCTGGACACACCCTGTGACACGCCCGTGTAACAGGCCGTGTCCCCTCTCTCGACACCCGACACTCGCCACTCGACACTCGACACTCGACACTCGACACTCGACCCTCGACACTCGACACAGCGGGACACGGCCCGTGACACGCCCGTGTCACGGGGCGTGTACCCCATTCGTCGAGCACAACTCGACGCAAGAAAATTCGTCGAGTCAAGGAGGTCACGCCCCAGGTCACGCCCTGGGTCACGCCCCGACACGCCCGTGTCGGGGGGCGTGTCACGCACAAAAACGACCATTTTTCCCTGTTGTGAAAAGTGTTTCTGTGTCGTCCTAGACCATTTTTTCCTTAAGGACTTTTTACCCCTTCTTGTTTTCTGTACACATCTTCCATACCATCAACCCGTTTTTAGCAACCTTACCCGGGCTCGAAAAAGTGCAGGCATTCCCTAAAAGGCCTCACCGAGTCCCCAAATTGGACTCTGGCTTGCTGGGGAATCGTGCAACTCGGCTACCAAAATAGTCACTCGCAAGCCCGCGGGAAAACCATGCTTGAACAACAGTCAAAGCCAACGTAACGCCCATCAAGCATATGCACTCATGCAACGAAAAATATGGGGTGTTACACTAACCGTTATGCCTTTGTTTCTTAATTTTATTGCCTTTTTGAGTTGTCTTTCCAAACTATGGTTATGTTTAGTCCTTCTTGAAGATCACTCAAAAAAATTATAAAATCTAGTCTTGGTAATTTCAATCGTGACTAGGTGCGTACAATCATCTGTAGAATGTTTTATCAGTGAATTAAATTGTTTTGTCTATCGTTGTTGGACGTGTTAGTGTCTATATAGGATTGTAAATCATTTCTAAAGGTTGATCAACCGTGTCTTTAATCTAGAAATGTCATGTAGAATCCGATGTGCCAAGTCCCGAGATATTGGTGTTGTGGTTTCTTTGGTTTTTCCTTGGTTTCGGGAGTTAGTGGGCGTGACCACCTTAGCAAGGTTGTTTCCTTTATTAGTACCTTTTGGAACTCTGCCGGTGTTTTGGGCATCTGCGGTGTATGGTGGAGTGTATGAATCTCTCCCGCAGTTAAACGGATTTAATCTTCGTGAGGGGTGTGTCCAGCTAAGTGACCATCTCGCCCGTGTTTTTAGGTAGAGTGACCACAAGTGGTTAATAAAGGTTATGGATTTTCTTCCGATTTACTCATGTTCGTCACCTTATTGCCTTGTGCATATGGTGTGTTTGCAACTTACGTGACGATTCATGTAAGTGTTCCTTTCCTGTTTGATGCTTACTTCGTACTTTATGTGAGTATTTTTGGTCTTTGGTTGGTACCCCTTTTGACCTTTGTTTACCTTTGCTTAATTTTTCTGCCACCATTTGTACCTACTTGCTGAGGCGTTCTATTTTTTTGGAATGCCTTAGGTTTAGAGCCGTAGCAGGTAGTGGAGCTGGTTTTGGACTCTCTTAACGACAGTTTCAGTGGTGGTTTTGCACCTCGCCGTAGCGAGGTAGTTGTCGTTCAGTTTTTTTTCTTTTTCCTAGTTCATACCTACTGTTTTACTGTGGGTTCGTGTCAGATTATTGACGCCCACAGAGTTGTTGATTTTGCCACTTGCTAGCTAATGTTGTTTTCTTCTTCTTTGATTTGGATTACTTGCTCTCTGGGATGATTTATTGCTAGGACTGCATGTTAGATATTTTTAAGCTTATAAAAACTTATTATTAGTAAAGCACCCATGCAATCTCTTTTAAAACTAAGTCACTAATTTTTTGGTTCGCGTTAAGACTTTTTCTCATACTTATTATAAATTTAGAGTCTGCTTAGCATGAGTTGTTCCTCAGGGATATTTATACTCATGTAGGATGTTATAGTCAATTTAAAACAAGTATCTTCCGCAAGCGTATAAATTATATTTTTGAATCATGGACTAGATGATCCACTGAGCTGAGGGATACAGCTACCTTCTTAGTTTAAACTGTATTTCAGTCATAATAACTTATGTTTTCTTTTAAACTGTAGAGTTTGGAGTCTTGCCTGAGCGTCTGCAGTTATCCCCTACACGGCGTGGCGTCACAGCGCGTATTTTTCCGTACTCTGATATAATTAAATTATTGGGAAAATGCGGGTTGTGACAGTTGGTATCAGAGGGAGGTTGCTTGACAATTGGTCGGGCAACCTTCCATTGTTAGTATTAGTTATTTATTGACATTTCATACACACACCGATGTGTCATCAGTACATCTTAGACAAAGCATAGTCACTACACTCATAGCATGATAAGAAGTATACGGGGCATATTATGTAGTATGGGATGCATACTATATGTTTGTATATGGATCCACCATAGGAGGCAACATGTGACGGTTATGTAGCATGGGATGCATAACCACCATCACATGATTGCCCATTAGCACGTTTTCTTTTCTTGTTGCATGCGATGTTATGTAGTATGGGATGCATAAACTTTCATGTGTATGCCGCTCATGCATGCTTTAAGGCCTTTTTTTAGAATGCATAACACTACATATATTGCATATCATCGCATAAGCACGCGTGCTAAGTTAAGGTTTACATGATGACACATGTACACACATGATTTTAAATAAGAATAAAAAAACTCATGCATTCATGTCATAGGCACAAGAGTCAATAGGATGAGAGGATATCATCCTAAGTAGGATATAACATCATTATAAAATCCCGGAGCAAGTTGCAGCATAAGTAAGTGTCTTTAAGAATGGTCTGAACTAATCGTATTATTTTGTTGTAAGCTAGGATTTTGATGAGTTATTTGTTTGCTTTTTAGAAATACCGTCAAACCGTACTGCGACGAGGTCAACTCCCCAGTCGGAGGGTGAGTCATCATGTGCGCAAAGCGATGCGATTATTGAGAGTCTGCGTCAGAGCAACGAGGCTCTGTCGAGACAATTGGTTGCAATGCAATCACAAATTGAGTCTTTGTTACCTGTCGCTCCCGCGCAGCAACCTTTAGTGCAAAAGCCTGCCTTGGGCTGAGCCGTGCCCGATACCCCTGCTCCTCTGGTGCCCCCGATGGCGATACCAGCAGAAATGAATTTCATATCGCACTTCCAACGATTGGGACCTCCCACCTACGACGGGAGTGCCGACTTTATGATTTTGGATGATTGGATCATCTCAAACGAAGAGATGTTTTCGTATTCCGGGATTCTAGAAGCCCAGAAGGTTATGATTGCATCCTATTAATTAAAAGGCCTAGCAAAGAGTTGGTGGATTCATGAAAAGGAGACTCTGAAGGAAGTCTATTCCTGGGACTCTTTTAAGAAGTTGCTGCTGAAAAGGTTTCTGCCCTCGGTCGAGCAGGACCGTCTCATGAATAACTTCCTGCATCTGAAGCAGAGACAGCTCACGGTGAGCGAGTACGAGATTGAGTTTAGCAAGTTGTGTAGATTTGCTCCCGATTTGGTAGCTTAGGAGGAGGGAAGAGTGAAGCGTTTTCTTGGTGGATTAAGAAGCGATGTCCAGCAGTTGGCATGCGCTTATCGAGCAGAAGTCTATGCTGAGGCAGTGGAGGCCGCACTGAAGGTTGAGGCGATCGAAAATGCCAAGAATCGGGGTGCTACGACGAGAAAAGATAAGAGCAAAGGTGTTGGGGATGGAAGTTCTAGGGCATCCGGCCCTCCTTAGAAAAAAAAAGGTGGGGGAATTTGTAGCTTCTATGGTCGACCTGGCCACTCTTACGAAAGGTGTTTCAAGAGGACCGCCACCCTAAAGCAGCAGCAGGTGCTCACTATCCAAGGCGCACCCAAGGGAGGCTGGTGTGCTCATTTTGTTCAAAGAAGGGGCATGATGTGAATCGTTGCTGGATGAAAGAAAAGACTTGCTTCTAGTGCGGGCAAAAGGGACACATGAAGTCTTTGTGCCCTCAGGATCAGTCCCCACTGCAGCCTACCCCACTTCGAGCTCTGTCGTCGCCACCAGCCCAGGATAAGTGAAAAGGAAACCTAAATGTGGTGACTAGAGATGAAGCTCAGACCTCTACCCAGGTGATATAAGGTCAGATTCTAGTTTTACTTTTACACTATATTGTTTGCTTTAGTTTCGTTCGTTTAGTTATGTGTGTTACGTTTTAGGGGAGTTTAAGGTGTGAAATAGGTGGGCACGCGTCCTTTTTGATTCGGGTGCCACCCATTCTTTCGTGGCGCGGAGTTTCGTAGATAGACATCGTTTGGATGCGGTTCAGTTAGAGGACTCCTTCAACATCAAACTTCCTTCTGGAGATCTGGTGATATCAAATTGGGGAATTTAGAGATGCCCTATTTGTCTAGGCGATTTCATAGCTTTTGTGGATCTGATGGTATTGCATCTGGCAGATTTGACGTGATTTTGGGCATGGACTGGTTATCCAAGTATGATACAGTCATCCGATGCAAGGCTAAGCGGTTGGATTTCAGGATGGACAATGGTCAACCTATGAGTGTCTATGGTTCTCCAAGTAAGAGTTCCCTCCTTATTTCTACAGTGCGTGCTTGCCGAGCTTTAGAGTCTGGTTGCGAGGCGTATCTTGTTTCTCTGTCAGCTTTGGAAACATCTTTTGTTGCACCACGTCTTGAGGATGTCTCGGTGGTGCGAAAGTTTCCATATGTCTTTTTGGATAGTCTTCCAGGACTTCCTCCTGAAAGAGAGGTGGAGTTTTTGATAGACCTCGAGTCAGGTACTCATCCAATTGCTAAGGCACCTTACCGTATGACTCTGCGTGAGTTAGAAGAATTGCGCACTCAGCTGGATGAGTTGATGTAGTGTGGTTTTATTAGGCCAAGTTCTTCTCCCTGGGGTGCTCCTGTTTTATTCGTTAAGAAGAAAGATGGTTCTATGAGGCTCTGCATAGATTATCGAGAATTAAATAAGGTAACCATTAAGAACCGATATCCGTTGCCTCGGATTGATGACCTATTTGATCAGTTGTGGGGATGCGCTATGTTTTCGAAATTGATATTCGTTCAGGCTACCACCAGTTGAGAGTCCGTGAGGCTGATGTACCCCGGACGGTTTTTCGTACCCGACACGGGCATTTTGAGTTCTTGGTAATGTCCTTTGGACTGACTAATGCACCCTCTGCATTCATAGATTTAATGAATAGAGTGTTCAAAGATTTCTTGGACCATTTTGTTATTGTGTTCATAGACGACGTCCTAGTGTATTCCCGCAGTGTTGAGGATCATACACAACACTTACAGTTGGTTTTGGAAACCCTGAGGGAGCACAAGCTCTATGCTAAGTTGAGTAAGTGTGAATTTTGGTTACCCCAGGTGCCCTTTTTGGGGCATGTTGTGAGTAAGGACGGTATTTTTGTAGACCCAACAAAGATTTCTGTTGTGATGGAATGGAAAAGACCTTCTACTCCTAAGGAGATTATGAGCTTTTTAGGTCTGGCCGGTTACTATAGAAGGTTCGTGGAAGAGTTCTCCGTGGTATCTGCCCCTCTAACTAGACTAACACAGAAGAACACCGCATTTATCTTGAGCGATAAATGTGAAGAAGCCTTTCAAGAGCTGAAAAAGAGATTGTGTACTGCTCCTGTTTTAACTCTGCCTACTGAAGGACTCGAGTATGTTGTATATGTGGATGCATCACACATTGTACTTGGTTGTGTTCTGATGCAAGAAGGAAAGGTGATTGCGTATGGATCAAGGTAATTAAAAGTTCATGAAAGAAACTATCCTACGCATGATTTAGAGTTTGCTGCGGTAATTTATGCGTTGAAGCTTTGGAGACATTTATTGTACGGCGCGCTGTGCAAGATCTACACAGATCATAAGAGTTTGAAGTACGTATTCACTCAAAAGGAGTTAAATCTGCGCCAACGTAGGTGGTTGGAGTATGTAGCCGATTATGAAGTAGAGATCCTTTATCACACGGTAAAGGCTAACGTAGTAGCTGATGCTTTGAGTAGAAAGACGGCTGAAATCTTCAATCTGTGTGTACAAGCCCTGGTGGAAGAATTCTTGTTGATGGACATTGAGGTTGGGAGTAGTTTTGTGCCTGCTAGTTTGGAAGCAGAAGAGCCCTCTTGGATTTCCCTTACCAGAGTGAACAGAAGGAGGATCCTGATTTGTTGCACCTCTGGAAGAGAACTGAGAAAGGAGAGTTACCTGATTTCTCTTTGGACAAGTTAGGTACTCTGAAATATCGGAGTAGATTTTGTATTCCTGCCATTGGTGACATTCGGGCTAAGATTTGTAAAGAAGCTCATGGTTCCAGTATTTCCTACCATCCTGGTTCCACCAAGATGTATAAAGATCTAAAGCAAATTGTTTGGTGGTCAGGAATGAAGAATGACATAGCAAAGTTTGTGTCAGAATGTTATACGTGTCAGCATGTTAAAGCAGATCATAAAAGGCCTGGTGGTAAACTGACACCGCTACATATTCCACAGTGGAAGTGAGAGAGTATTTCAATGGATTTCATCACAGGTCTACCAAAATATCCCCGTGGGCACGACTCTGTTTGGGTAATAGTCGATACATTGACAAAGTGTGCTCACTTTGTGCCCTTTAAGATTGGGTATTCCATGAAGAAGATAGTTGAGCTGTATCTTGAAGAGGTCATCAGATTACATGGAGTACCTGTCAGCATTATATCAGATCGAGACTCCAGATTTATGCCTCGTTTTTGGAAGAGTTTACAAGTGGGGTTGCGTACCGATTTAAGGTATTCCACCGTCTATCATCCACAGAAAAATGGTCAAACAGAGCGAGTTAATCAGATCGTGGAGGATATGATCAGGTGTTATATTTTGGATCATAGTGGTGCTTGGGATGAACGTCTCAGACTCATGGAATTTGCTTATAATAATAGTTATCAAGAGAGTTTGCAGATGACCCCGTTTGAGGCCTTGTATGGGAGGCGTTGTAGGACTCCCTTATTTTGGGCTGAGGTTGGTGAGAGACCATTGCTTGGTCTGGAAGCCCTTGAGGAGATGAATTGTGTTGTGACTCATATTCGAGAGAAGCTTCGAGTAGCACAAGAGCGTTATGAGAAATATGCTAATCGACGAAGGGTTGATCTAGAGTTTGCTGTTGGGGACTTGGTTTTTCTAAAAGTTTCTCTGATGTCAGGTGTAAAAAGATTTGGAAGGAACCACAAGTTAGACCCCCGGTATGTGGGACTTTTTTAGATTTTGGAGAGCATCGGAGTGTCAGCTTATCGGCTGGAATTACCTGCTACCTTCCCTGGTGTCCACGATGTGTTCCATGTGAGCCAGTTGCGGAAGTGTGTTCATAGTGATCGTCAAGTTCTTGACTCGGTGCCCCAGATTCAGCCCAATCTTTCGTATGTGGAAGAGCATGTCCGCGTTTTGGAAACTCTAGATTGAGTGTTGCGGAGGAAGACCATTCCTATGGTCAAGGTACTTTGGAGAAACCAGGACGTCGAGAACGCAACATGGGAATTGGAATCAGCAATGAGAGAATCTTATCCGCACCTCTTCTCCTAGTTCTGTAATGTCTCTATGTTTTAGTTTGTGTTTAAATTTCCCGTTTTTGGTTTGGTTTTGGAGTTGTGATAAGTTTCGGGATGAAACTTTCTTTTAGGGGAAGTGACTGTAACGCCCCTATTTTTTTCGCTGATTTTATTGGATTGGTATCGTCATATTTATGACGTCTTGACGTTACTTTTAATGTCGAGTTAGCGGCGCAATGCCGTTAAGGCATTTTCGCGTCTGTCCGGTCGAGTCGACCGATTTCTTGAATTTCTGCTGTAATCGGCAATTTCTGCACTTGAGATTTAAGTTGAGTAATTTTGGAATTGCACGTCAAGTTTCATCGCAATCCGAGCATTTTTGGAGTCTCGGCGCGCGATTGAAATTTTGATTAATTTATGTTCATCGCATACTTGGAAAATTTATATCTCGGTAATGACTCATCGAATTTTGATTTTGACTTCACCGTTGCGTTCTTAGCGTCAGTGTTCGCCTACGGTGAAAATTTCATTTTATTCGGCTCGCGTTCGGGCCTCCGTTTTGAACTCGTGTTTCATTTTATTCGGCTCGACGTTCTGCTTCTTCTCGAGTGAATTCTGGATCTACTCGAGTAACATTTTCTTCTCTCGAGTGCCGCCTAATTCGACTTGAGTGCCTGTATTTTCCTCTCGAGTAGCTGCTTTCTCCTCTCGAGTACCTGTGTTTTCTCTCTCGAGTACCCGTTCATTCATCCCGAGTGGTTCATTTTAGTTTCTGTTAGGGAGCTTTTTGAGGGTCAAAACGGCGTCATATGCAAACATGGTCAACATGAAATATATTCGTCTCGACGAGATCTACAACATTCATGTTGGGCACTTTTTGATTCGGAGCCGTCTTCAACCTCTACTTTCGGTTTTCACAAAACTGCTCGTAAATAAGCCGTATTATTGAATTCTACTCGAGTACCTTTGATCTACTCGAGTACTATTGTTGTATCTTGAGTATAATTGTTGTTTTACTCGAGTAATATTGAATTCTCTCGAGTCCTACTGATTTTACTCGAGTAGTTTAAGTTTCTCTCGAGTACTTTGCCCTCATTCTTCAGTAGTTTTATTCATCTCGAGTAGTTCCCTATCGTTTATGTTCGGACGTCCTTTTGAGGGTCAAAATGATGTCTTATGAAACCATGGTCAACATGACATTTGTTCGTCTCGATGAGATATACAACTTTTATGTTGGGAACTTGTCGATCTGGAGCCATCTTAGACCTCTATTATTGATTTTCCCGAAACTGCTCATAGATATCCCGTTCGACTTATCCACTCGAGTTATATGCCTTCTATCTTGAGTAGACCTGATCTACTCGAGTTCTATGCCTTTTATCTCGAGTACCTATGACTATCTCGAGTTATCCAAGCCTCCAACTCGAGTCTCCATCTCGAGTAAGCCCCTCCAACTCGAGTAAACCCCTCCATCTCGAGTAAACCAATTTCTACTCGAGTACTTTGTACAGTCTGAGTTCGGGCATCGTTTTGCGGGTCAAAACAGTGTCATACAAAACAATTGTCAACATGAAATTTGTTTGCCCCGACAAGATCTACAACTTTCATGTCGGGCAATTTTTGATTTGAAGTTATCCTAGACCTCTATTTTGGGTTCCCGCAAAACCGCTCGAAATAACTCATTTTTGACAACTTTTTATAAACATTATATATATATATATATATATATATATATATATATATATATATATATATATATATATATATATATATATATATATATATATATATATATATTCTTGGACTTAGGTTTTAAAACCAAACTTCATCTTCTCCATTATTGTTCTCCCGAACCAGAGCAGTGAGCGATTGAGAGAGTTTCTTTTTCGTGAATCTTCCGGTGGCCGCCGACGGTTCTCCGGTTCTCGAAATCTTCAACGGAACATAGATCCGGAAAGCTCTCGCTGAGAGCTACCCTATCATGGTAATTTCTTTCCCATTACTTGAGTTTTTTTTCGTTAGGGTTTTTCGGCCCTAACCCCTTTTCCGCCATTTTTGTCTAGATCTCAACTTCTCTCGTGTTCTTTTGCCCCGATCTACGACGCGGAGCGATTCGGAGAACTTTTTCCGGTACAACCAAGGCAAGTGGTGGTTTTCCTTCGTTGTTCCTTGTCCGATTTGATGCTAACTGTTATGCCTTTGTTCCTTAATTTTCTTGCCTTTTTTTGTTGTCTTTCCAAATTATGGTTATGTTCAGTCCTTCTTGAAGATCACTCAAAAAAATTATAAAATCTAGTCATGGTAATTTCAATCTTAACTAGGTGCGTACAATCGTCCGTAGAATGTTTTATCGGTGAATTAAATTGTTTCGTCTATCGTTGTTGGACTTGTTAGTGTCTATATATGATTGTAAATCGTTTCTAAAGGGTTATCAACCGTGTCTTTAATATGAAAGTTGTAACCCATGGAAAGACCTTTCCCTCGAGGGGTTACACGTCTTCGCTGGATTCCTGTAGCTTCGGGAATCTCTGGTCGAAGTTGCTGTCCAGATTTATTCCGCACTTAAATTCTGGGGTTTATATAATATGAATTTGAATTCGGTGGAATCGATGTTGCAAATTAACTCGAGATTTTGATGAACTATTTTATGCTAACCACCGTAGTGCTATGAATGATGAATCTTGTTAACTATATTTCATAAAATTGAATTGTGAAGTAAGCTTTATGACATGATATGAATTGCTAAAAATTGACAGATTATTATATATGTGCATCATGTCTATAATATGATGAATGAAATGACTAGATACAAATTGGTAGATTATTATTTATGCGCATCATGCTTGTAATATGTTGAAATAATTTGGAATGACAAATAGAAGGATAAACCGTGGCCATGAGTATGTATGATGGTTAGAATGAAATGTAGTAGTCCAATACTTAGAGCGTAGTTTCCCTACAGGTAGTATTGTGGAGGGATGTAAGTGCGGTGTTGATCATCACTAGTTGGGTTCGAGTTGAGATGAGGTATAGATGGATGGTTGGGTTGTGTCCTCGTGCTTACTTCTGAGGACCCTTCCATACCACGGTGTCGTGGCATTTGCATGTGGGGTGAGTCGACACGCGGTGTCGTAATCCTGGGTTAAGGATAGTGTGGCAGGTCTACGGGCTCGCCGATCGTCACACCGACGGGAGTTGACAGTTAGACTTTGGGCGGTTGGGCTGTGTCCTCCGTGTTCACGTCCCGAGGCCCCTTCCGTGCCAAGTGAACGGTTGGGTTGTGTCCTCGTGCCTTCTTCTGAGGCCCCTTCCGGGTCACACCAGGCCAGTTCGGGATGTATTCTCGGTGCACATCTACCTGAGACCCCGCTGGGCCATAGTACGCATGGGCTCCGCTATTATGTTCTTAGCATTGAGGCGTACAGAGGCATAGGTGAAGTAGTGTGGATACCCGCCTAGTAGTAGAGACGCCCGCTCTACTATCACCGCCTGGCCATGGCAGTTGATGCCTGAGAGGTTAGCTACCTGCTCGAATAGTGGGAACTATAGTCTGTGTCGACATGGCAATTGCATGTGTGTGATCATGTGTGAGTCATTGCATAGCATACATACCATTACATAGCATTGCACAAACAAGATCCTCATCGTATAAGTTTGTATGGGCACTCCTATACGATGAGTTACTTTATGTAAACCGATCCTTAACTTATAAGTTTGTATGGGCATTCTTATAAGTTAAGTTACTTTCCTGTTGTAGCTACTTGTACTTGTTGATTTACTAATTGCTCAAGTAGAACTGCTAGTTTATAGTATTGTTATTCAAGTAGAACTGCTAGTTTATAATAGTGTTATTCATGTACTCTTACCATATGCTTGTACTTGCTTTACTACTTGTATATATATTACCCTTGTTCCTTTCTCCGTCTGGTGCCGAGGAGTCGCCGGGGGAGCAGATGTGAAGCCACTTAGTCTTTTCAACTAACGGTTGCTACGTCTTCCTTTTTAGGAGGTCACCCCGCCGGTAGAGCAGCTGCAGACTTTGCAGCAGGACAGCCAGGCCAGGACGGCAGGGCCTGATGTGACGGTGCCGTCGCTACCGTCAGTTATGGGTGTGAGTGTTGTGAGATTCTGATGTAGCCCGTTTGGGCAATTTTATAGATGTACTCTGATATTGTAGAAGCATGTTTTAGCTTCTCTATTTTGTTGTACTTTGGATATTTATGCTTGGTGTGGATTTGATTTCTTATTTATATTTTGGTTGGGTTGGCATGTGTATATTGATATTGGTTGTAGCCGGCGGAATAGGCGACTTGTGGTACAGGTTAGCCTGTGTGCTAATGTTACCGCAAGGCGGCTGTTTCGGGCATAAGACCCCCTTCGTACCGTGTTTTGGGATCCGGGAGGGGGGGGGTCTTACAGATTCAGAGTGGAATCTTGGAGAATCAGAATATTACCTCGGGCAACGTACTAGCAATCCATAATGTACAGAAGGAATTAATGGAAGCACACAAGACTACTCTTGAAAGAAGAATGGATGCTTGCACCCAAGTTCTAGATGATCACATGCTCCATCTCAAGGACCATGTCACAACGGGTGTAAACTATCTTAATGTACAGCTAATAAAGGTCAGCACCTCCCTAACTAAAGATGTTTCTGGAGAAGTCAAAAACGGGTGAAGGAAATGATCAAGGGTAACACTAAAAATGCAATTTGGATTACTGATGTGATCAGAGGTTCATTTGGCCTTAAACAACACACATATGATAACATACCTATTGTTCCTGGCCATATTCATCAAGTACTGTAAGAAGGAATGATGGATCAGTATGATGATCAGTATGCAGGGCAATATGGTTTTCAAGATAGTGCTCAGTGGGATGAACCTACTACTGCAACTGAAATTCCCTCTTTCAACCCAATTATTGACCAAATTGTCAGGGCCAAAGGCAAATCTGTTGTTTAAGATGAGGAAGATGTAAGGCTTGGCAAGAAAATACATAGGGAATCAATGGAGACCGGGCCAGATTTTTAGCAATGGAGTCCTCAATCAAGGACTTTCATATTATCTGTCTGGTATCAAATCAAGTCCAAGAAAACTGATAGAGGAAAACTATATAGCTACATATAATGGGCAAAGCCAGAAAGTAATGAAGAGGAAAGGAGGAAATTCAGAAGATACAAGAAGTCAGGTCCACTGCCACCAGATGTCGTGGAACCCAGCAAATACTTCCCCAAGCCATACAACTACTTTGAGAGGCAGAAGGAAAAGAAAGAAGATAATTCTAAATCTGCCAAGAAACATAGTAGGACCATAGTTATAAGGGAACCTGAAACTTAGAAATGTTTCTTGTTTTTCTTAAGGGTTGTAGGAAAAGTGTTAATTTTGCTCTATGCACACTGTCCAATTATGACTCCTTATAATGAAAATCATATTTTTTGTGTGTGTATACATTATTACTCTTTTCTACTGTGATGGTTTATCTGTTGCATATGATGGTGTATATCATTGACTAAGTGTTTTGACTTCTTTAAATAGAGGGAGATTGTTGGGTCCATTGATCACAATGTCCTAGATTTGAAGAGGGCTCACAAACTAATGGTAGAAACATGAATGTATTTGATGCTTGCTCTAAGTTCAATGTGTGCAAGTTGTTCTTTGTCATACTGATTAGACAGGTTATCTGAGTCACTATGAGACATGGGCTCAAGATAGGAGAAAAGCAAGGCAGAAATCTGGCTAAGTCCAGAAGCGTCGAGTGAGGACAGCTCACTCAACGCTAGAAGACCAAAAGCGTTAAGAGAACAGCGTAATGTCAAAGCTGTAGTGTTGCTGACTTGTATTCTGGCTAATTCCAGATGTGTTGAGTGAAGGCATTTCACTCAATGCCTACTCAATAGAATTTTGTCCAAGTATAGAAGCATTGAGTGAAGGTTGTTCACTCAACACCTCAATCAAGAAGACTGGTTACTGGACAGGTAGTAAATTCACCAAGTCCAGAAGCGTCGAGTGAGGACAACTCACTCGACGCCAAAAGATCAGGAGCATTGGGTGTAGCTCATGCAGTTAAAGTATCAAAAGAAGCAGACAAAAAATCTGTCTAAGTCCAGAAGCATTGAGTGAAGGCAGTACACTCAACGCCAACTCAACAAGAAATCCAACTAAGTATAGAAGCGTTGAGTGAAGGCTATTCACTCAACGCCTCATCAAGATGACAGGAAAAGGTAGAAAGCGTTGAGTGAAGAAGCTACACTCAAAGCCTTCAAATAGAGAAATATAGTCAAGTCCAGAAGTGTCTAGTGATGAAGGCTCACTCGACGCCAAAGCTGTTAGACTATAAAAGTCTATAAGAGTTGAGTGATGAAGACTCACTCAACGCACTCAATGCCTGAGATGCGGAATTTGGCTAAGTAATTGTGCGTTGAGTGATAAGGCTTCACTCAATGCCTGATCTGTCTGTCTGGAATTTACTAAGTCCAGAAGCGTTGAGTCGTGTTTATGTATATAGAAATTCAAATAACACAGGATCGACTGGATAGAAGATAAAAAGGTGCCGCTTGTAACACTTCCTCTGTAATGACCGTATAGTATGGGTCCGTCCGGGGCCCCACAATATACAAATGTCACGGCTCAAGCATTATAAGATGATATAAACTATCCAACTCAAAACTCAGACCAATCACAGCGGAAACAAAAGAACAAATTAGAAGTTATCCACTAATATATGAGTATCAACACGGCCTTATGGCCTTACAACAATTGAGAGTCTAAACTCTAACAATAACATCAAGCGTCAACGTGCATAAGCACTCCTAAATTACCTCAGCGTGCAATCCGGAAACACAGTACATTAAGCAGAACATTCCAAAAAACAAAGCTATTACTCAACATGTAACACTTCATGAGGCTTAGGCCTTTTCTTTGCAGGCGAGCTTGCTCCCGCTTGCGATCCTTGCCCTGTAAACATTGGTTGTAACGTGGGTCAGCAAAGGCTAACCTCAACTGTGTAACCACCACATCTCCTCCCGGCCGTCCCTAGCGGACACTGGGGCACTCCATTACCCTGCAGGTCAGCACTTCGTATGCAAAAATACAAGTACATTTAAAGTAGTAAAACAGGTTTCGATGTATCATATATCAAACACGTTTTTATGTTGAGGATGTCATAAAAGGGGGCCTATAATGTAGCATGTATGCAAACCTGGGCTTCACCCAAGGCACCCTAAAGCGTACGCATCTAACACATCATCAATCTTGTACATCCAATTTCCCCATCGGCGTTCAAGCCGAAAACACAAGGGTACTTCTCATTTTCCCCAAACGGCATACAAGCCGCCACTCGGAACTATTGTCTTGGCCCCACCCGCTCGTGGGTATCAAAACCCCGGGCTTGCCTGCAAGCTTTGGCTTCTCATGTCAAGATTCTGCCACACAAACCAACTGATACTAAGAACCCTTGCTAGACCCCACCCATTCATGAAGACCCAGGCCCGACTCCAATATCGGGACCTAGTCCACCGAAGGAGACCCAGCGAGACACAGCAGGTATCGTCCGGGATTGTCCAAATCTTGGCGTCCTCGTAAGTTTCACAGAAGGGGACTTGTCTCTTCGGGACACTCTCCCACATGACTTGCACGTCACGGGCTAGCCTGTCGACCATAGAGACAAACCACGCCTTAGCACATCACAATCCCAAGCCTTTCCCACCCTAATCCACCATTCATACCATACCATCCCCGTGCCCCCGAGTGTACTCTAATTTCCACCCGGTCCGGTTCTGACTACATGTACTCACACGAAAGAGGGGGAAAACAACATCACAAACGGCGTCTTGCCGCTAACGGATTTCTACAAAATCCTCAAGGCTTGCTATGCAACATCACCAAGTCGGACTAACAGTCGCGACAACGGCTTCACCCACAATGCCTAATCCACTAACGGAGCGGATTTCTAGTGTAATATCATGCTAGGGACGGACACAATCGACCCGGTGGCTCCTCTTGAACAATGGAAACCCGAATCCCTCTCATTTGAGAGATCCGGTGCCTAGAATACTTGAAAGAAAGCAAGAAAAGTGTAGATGTCGTGCATGCATCCTAAAATCGAGAGGAGAAGTGTCGTTACCTTACGACTCCTCTTCGTAGCCATGAAACCCATGTCTTGCATGGATGAAAATGAGAGCCTCCACGTCCTCTCCATGGATCTGGACTCGGAACGATGATTGGAGCTCCAAAGCTTCATCAATGGTGGGGCAAAGAGCTCCTTCTTCCTCCTCCAACTCTAACCTCAAACCCTAACATTCACTCTAAAAGGGAAGAAAATGAAGGAAAAGGTTTCTCAGCCCTACTTATGGTACTTGGACGAAACATCATGAGCCCTAGGATCAACTTCTAAGAGCAATCGGATGGCCAACAAGCCAAACGATGGAACTGCTTCCGTCCGCTAATGTCGGGCGGTAACTACATACCGTCGGGCGGTAGCTTCCCGAGCCGCAAGACAGAAAATAATGTTATGCTAACACCGGCATTAAGGTTAACGTCGTACGGTAGCATCTTTCTCGAGAACTCGACGTTTTCTCGAGAACTCAGCCCTTTCTCGAGAACTCGCCGCTCTCGACGCAACCCTGGAGTTACCGCCGCGCGGTAAGGCTAACGCTGCTCGGTAACTTCTTTCTCGAGAAATCAACGCTCAACGAATAGGCCTTTCATCTCGTCATTCTCTACCTGATGAAACAGGGCTATTGCCGAGAGATAGCTACGATCGCCAGGTGATAGCTACCAGAAATTCAGTTTATGGAAAAACTGGGGTGTTACAACTCCTCCCCCCTTAGAAGTATTTTGTCCTCGAAATTTAGTATGCACACACACAAACAATAAGCATACCTAAAGTATAGAGTTCCGGAAAGTCCTCCCGCATTAATTGTTCACGATCCTAAGGAAACTCATCTCGCCCGCAGTTGTCCCAGCGCACCTTTACGAGCATAACTTCTTTGTTCCGCAACTTCCGAACTACCGAATCCTCTATGCTAAATGGGCGGACGTTCGTCCCCAAGTCCTCTTCTATCTGCACTGTTGCCGACTCGACCACAACGCTTGCCTCCACTAAGGATTTCCTCAAAACGGAGACATGGAAAACATCATGTAATCCACTCAGCTCTGTAGACAATGCTAACCGGTAAGCGGCTTCTCTAATGCGTTCTGTAATTTCGAACGATCTCACAAACCACGGACTCAACTTCTTGAGTCGGCAAATCCGTGAAATGCCTTTGAATGGCTTAATCTTTAGGTATACCTAGTCTCCTACCGCGAACTCCACGTTACTGTGGAGAGCATTGAAATACTTCGCTTGCCGATCCTGAGCAACCTTCATGTGCTACTGAATGGTCCGCACCAACTCACAAGCATCAGCCACCATCTCTTTTCCCAAAAGTTTGGTGTCTCCCGCCTCTGTCCAAGACATCGGTGTTCGACACCGCCTTCCATACAAAGCTTCATATGGCGCCATCTTTATACTTGTCTGGTAACTGTTGTTATAGGCAAACTCCACCATGAAGATGTGATCTTCCCACTTCTTTCCAAAATCGAGGGTACACATCCTCAACATATCCTCCATTGTATGATTTGTTCTTTCATTTTGTCCACCGGTTTAAGGATGGAACACAGTACTGAACTTGAGCTTCGTGCCAAGGCACTTCTGTACCAACCTCCAGTATTTGGACGTGAATCGTCCATCGCGATCACTAACGATACTCTTAGGAATCCCATGCAGTCGCACAATGTTGCGAACGTACAACTCTACCAGCTTCTCCACGTTGTCCTCTTTCCGATTTGGGATGAAATGAGCCACTTTGGTCAAGCGATCCACAATCACCCAAATCACATCATTTTCATGCTGCGGCCGAGGTAAACCATGCACAAAGTCCATGGAGATGTCATCAAATTTCCACTCGGGAATAGGAAGAGGCTTCAGGAACATGCCCGGCTTCTGACACTCAGCCTTTACTAAGGTACATGTTTGACATCGACCCACATACAAAGTAATATCTCGCTTCAAACCAAGCCACCAAAAGGATTTGTTCATATCCAAGTACATCTTTGTACTGCCCGGATGAATGGAGTACTTCGAGAAATGAGCCTCAAACATTAACTCCTCACGGAGCTTTTAGAACTACGGTACATATATCCTTCCGTCCTTCCTTTCAATCCCATCAGTCATCTCCCAGACACTACCCTCGCATTTTTGAGCTTCCACCATAAATGGCTGAAACTCTGCATCCACACTAGTCACTTCCCAAATACGATCAAACAAATCGTTCTATAACTCTATCTAGTTCAATCGAGTCATGCTAGACTTGCCTCTTGTTACACAAACGATGTCGAGGGACACAAAATCTCGCACCAACTACTCAACATGAGCTTCAATCCAATTCCTTTGTCCAGAGTATTTTCTACTTAAGGCATCCGCAACCACGTTGGCTTTGCCTGGCATATATTGTATTGCCACGTCATAGTCCCCAAGGAACTCGACCTATCTGCACTGCCGCATGTTCAAATCTTTTTGATCTAGAAGATACTTCAGGCTTTTGTGGTCCGTGAAGATCTCCACCTTCGCACTATAGACATAGTGCTGCCACAATTTCAATGCAAAAATGACCGCTTCCAATTCCAAGTCATGGACGGGATAATTCCTCTCATGAGGTTTCAACTGCCTAGACCCAAAGGCTATCACCATGTCATGTTGCACTAACATATAACTTAAACCGCATCCTGATACGTCACTAAAAACCGGAAATCCTTCAGTTCCATTAGGAAGATTTAGGTTCAGAGCTGTCATTAGCCTTTCCTTCAAGCTATCAAACGCTTGACTACACTCCTGAGTCTACATGAACTTTTGGTCCTTACTAGTCAACGAAGTGAGGGGCAGAGCTATCCGTGAAAAAATTTCCACAAACCTTCTATAATACCCGGATAGTCCAAGAAAACTCCTGACTTCCGCCACGGTGTTAAAAACTGGCCAATATCTGATGGCCTCAACTTTTGCTGGATCCACCGCCACCCCATCACTACTAATTACATGGCTCAAAAATGCCACCTTCTTTAACCAGAACTCGCATTTCGAGAACTTTGCGTACAGCTAGTTCTCTCTCAAGGTCTACAAGACTACTCTTAAATGAGCCTCATGCTCTGCCTCCGTTTTGGAGTAGACCAAGATATCGTCAATGAAGACCACCACAAATGAGTCTAAATACTCCTAAAATACTTGGTTCATCAAATCCATGAATACAGATGGCCCATTCGTCAGCCTGAATGGTATCACCGATGTAACGCCCCCGTTTTTTCTGCGATTATCTAATTCTCGTTGGGCGTTACATTGACGTGTTTTCGGCATGTGTTGTTTATTAGAGCGTGGTCTTAGCTCTTTTGGTACCTTGTGTGGCTATTGGTGGCCTTTTTGGCAAGATCCCCTAGCAAGCCGGGTCTATTTTTTTTACCGGTGAGGCCTCTCGGGGGATGCTTGTGTTTTCGCTTCGGGTAGTGATAACCTGAGTTTTGGTCGTCGAAAGTTGATTTCGACTTTGCCATTGCGTTTGTAGCGTGGGTGTTTAGCAACGATGCGAATTTCGTCAGATTCCGAGGTGGTTCGGTTTTCACGTCGTTTTGATGTGTTGATAATAATAATGCAAATAATTAGTTTATGAAACTTGAATTGAATCCAGAGGTGGTAGGGCTGATTAGACGCGTCCATGCATTTATATATAAATCCTTAGACAAAATCCAGACTTTTCATTTTCTCCTTCCTTGGGGTTATAACGATCGCCTGTTGAGAGGAAGTAAAACCGCCAACCCTGTATCCTTCAGACGCCGATTTTGGGAGCGTTAGTGGACGGAATTCGATTCCAAAAGCGGATTTGGAGTGCTCTCGCCTAGACCTTCATTCCAACGGTAAGAGATTCAATTTTCGTGGTGTTTCTTGAGGTCTCGGAATCTTTTTGTTGATCCTTTTCCGCAATTAAACTTTAGAGTCATGTTTATGTGTTGTTGTGGCTGGAGCCGAGAGAGAGAGGAAGGGCTGTGCAAGATAAATCGCTGGTATTTAAGGCAAGTGGTGTTCCTACCCTTGCCAAGTTTTTTTTCTTCTCCTATTCATGTCAATTTTATTACGATCACTTGTGTTCCTAAGATTATTATTCTGCTCTGTTTTCCTGTAAAAAAAATCATGAAGATCTTGAACCAGGAATGTCCCTTTATGTTTCTTTTTTTGCATTTTTTCACCAGTTCTGAAACTCAACTTCCGGCCGTGTGCTGTAGTGCTGTTTTTGTTTATCTAAGTGTTCCCCGTTAAACCTCTATTTGGGTAGTATCTAGCCTATCAACCCTAGAATTTATTAGTAGTGGGTTTTCCTACTTAAATTACGAGTAATAAGATTGAATTAGGCTATGAAGATTGGACGGAAACGAAGTTGGAGGTGCAGGATTTTTTCTGCACTCAATGCAGCCAGATCGACGGAAATCGTCGATCTGGGTTCGACGATTATCGTCGAGCTGAGCTCGACGATGTGCCCTAGTTCTGGGTCCGACGGAAATCGTCGAACGGAGTTCGACAATTCTCTCGTGGCCAGTATTCGACGATTTTTCTGTCGCCTGCGTTTAACGAAAAATCATTGAACGGAACTCGACAATTCCCTTTGGCCTACATTTATCGGAAAATCGTCGAACGGCATTCGACGATTTTGAAGAGGGCTCACAATGTCCATTGATCACAATGTCCTAGATTTGAAGAGGGCTCACAAGTCAATGGTATAAACATGAATGTATTTGATGCTTGCTCTAAGTTCAATGTATGCAAGTTGTTCTCTTTCATACTGATTAGACAGGTTATCTGAGTCACTATGACACATGGGCTCAAGATAGGAGAAAAGTAAGGCAAAAATCTGGCTAAGTCCAGAAGCGTCGAGTGAGGACAGCTCACTCAACACTAAAAGACCAAAAGCGTTAAGAGAACAACATAATGTCAAAGCTGCAGTGTTGCTAACTTGTATTCTGGCTAATTCCAGATGCATTGAGTGAAGGCAGTTCACTCAATGCCTACTCAATAGAATTTTGTCCAAGTATAGAAGCATTGAGTGAAGGTTGTTCACTCAACACCTCAATCAAGAAGAATGGTTACTGGACAGGCAGTAAATTCACCAAGTCCAGAAGCGTCGAGTGAGGACAACTCACTCGACGCCAAAAGATCAGGAGCGTTGGGTGTAGCTCATGCAGTCAAAGTATCAAAAGAAGCAGACAAAAAATCTGTCTAAGTCCAGAAGCATTGAGTGAAGGTAGTACACTCAACGCCAACTCAACAAGATATCCAACTAAGTATAGAAGCGTTGAGTGAAGGCTGTTCACTCAACGCCTCATCAAGATGACAGGCAAAGGCAGAAAGCGTTGAGTGAAGAAGCTATACTCAAAGCCTTCAAATAGAGAAATATAGTCAAGTCCAGAAGTGTCTAGTGATGAAGGCTCACTCGACGCCAAAGCTGTTAGACTATAAAAGTCTATAGGAGTTGAGTGATGAAGACTCACTCAACGCAGTCAATCCCTGAGATGCGAAATTTGGCTAAGTAATTGTGCGTTAAGTGATAAGGCTTCACTCAATGCCTGATCTGTCTGTCTGGAATTTACTAAGTCCAGAAGCGCTGAGTCATGTTTATGTATGTAGAAATTCAAATAACACAGGATCGACTGGATAGAAGATAAAAAGGTGACACTTGTAATACATCCTCTGTAATGACCGTATAATATGGGTCCGGCCGGGGCCCCACAATACAAAAATGTCACGGCTCAAGCATTATAAGATGATATAAACTATCCAACTCAAAACTCAGACCAATCACAGCGGAAACAAAAGAACAATTTAGAAGTTATCCACTAATATATGAGTATCAACACGGCCTTATGGCCTTACAACAATTGAGAGTCTAAACTCTAACAATAACATCAAGCATCAACGTGCATAAGCACTCCTAAATTACCTCAGCGTGCAAGCCGGAAACACAGTATATTAAGCATCACACTCCATAAAATAGAGTTATTACTCAACATGTAACACTTCATGAGGCTTAGGCCTTTTCTTTGCAGGCGAGCTTGCTCCCGCTTGCGATCCTTGCCCTGTAAACATTGGTTGTAATGTGGGTCAGCAAAGGCTAACCTCAACTGTGTAACCACCACATCTCCTCCCGGCCGACCCTAGCAGACCCTGGGGCACTCCATTACCCTGCAGGTCAGCACTTCGTATGCAAAAATACAAGTACATTTAAAGTAGTAAAACAGGTTTCGATGTCTCATACATCAAACACATTTTTATGTTGAGGATGTAATAAAAGGGGGCCTATAATGTAGCATGTATGCAAACCTGGGCTTCACCCAAGGCACCTTAATGCGTACGCATCAAACACATCATCAATCTTGTACATCCAATTTCCCCATCTGCGTTCAAGCCGAAAACACAAGGGTACTTCTCATTTTTCCGAAACGGCATACAAGCCGCCACTCGGAACTATTGCCTTGGCCCCACCCACTCGTGGGTATCAAAACCCCGGGCTTGCCTGCAAGCTTTAGCTTCTCATGTCAAGATTCTGCCACACAAACCAACTGATACTAAGAACCCTTGCTAGACCCCACCCATTCACGATGTGTAACGCCCCGAAACTCAAAGGAGCAAAGGGGGACATTTTGGGCCAGTTTGGGTTCTGGCAGCAGGCACACGGCCTGGGACACGGGCGTGTTCCAGGGCGTGTCGAGCATGTGTCGACACTGAGATGGGAAGTCGACACTTTGGTCTCGACATTGTGTCGAGACTGGGCACACGGCCTGCGACACGGTCGTGTCGCAGGGCGTGTCGACCCGTGTCGACACTTAGCCGCGAAGTCGACACTTTGGTGTCGACAATGTGTCGAGACATGGCACACGGCCTGCGACACGGGCGTGTCGCAGGGCGTGTCGACCCGTGTCGACACTTGTCCCGGGAAGTCGACACTTTGGTGTCGACAATGTGTCGAGACAAGGCACACGGCCTAGGACACGGGCGTGTCCAAGGCCGTGTCAATAGGTCGACGATCTTCGCTCGACGAAATGTCGAGACCGTGTACACGGCCTGGGGTCCAGGCGTGTCAAGGTGACACGGGTAAGGACACGGGCGTGTCCTAGAACCCGTGCAGTGCTCGGGTTGAAAATGGGGAAAAATCATGGGGTACACGGCCGGCCACACGGCCGTGTCAGGTGGAACACGGGCGTGTCAGCTCGAACACGGGTGTGTTCGATACCCATGTGAGGTTCCAGTTGATCCGATTTTGACGGCGAATGAGGCACACGGCCCCGGACACGGGCGTGTGCCAGGCCGTGTTCGGTCCAGATTGGGCATTTCAGCCCCGAATCAAAGCCGTTCGTTTCCTTATTTTGAGATCCAACGGCTGGGGGTTGTTCCTGAAGGGATATACCCGGGTTTGAGCTTTCAAAACCCTCACTTTTCTTAAGTGTTCTCTTTCTAAAGCCTTAGGGAGAGAGGAGAGACAAGGGAGGAAGAAGGAGCTAGATCCCGCCATTGGAGGAGCTTCGGAGCTCCGAATCACGAGCCGACTCCGGATCCACGGAGGCAACGCAAGTGCGGTGGTTTTCATCCGATTACTTTTCCATGGCGCCAACGAAGAACGCAAGGGTAACGATCCTCATCTTGAGCATGAGTAGCTCTCTTTCTTTGCATAGGAAGCCCGCTCTCGCGAGTTTGCGGAGAGTTGGAGGCGTTCCTTCGGGTAGATATGTGAAGTCCCCGTTGTTTAGAGTCCGTAAGCGAGAACGGACATAGGCATAATGTGTGAAGCCTACCCGGACGTGTTGGTCTGGATCGGTGATGTTGCATTGCATAAATGCCGGAGAAAACTCCGTGCTATGGTTTGTTTTTCGGGTTTTCTACGCGGTAGATTGTAGCAGGGAGCCTTAGGGACTAACCCAAAGGTGCACCCGGAAAACTGGGCGGATACGAGATCTTGCCAACATGGAGGCCTGAGAGCCAACTTGAACATAACCGAGTTATGTGAAATTGTGTGACGAAATGGGACTCGGGAGAAGTTTGACCTCCGCAAATGGCTTAAACTGTCGTTGCGACGTGAGCACGGGTTAGATGGAACCGTACCCATATCTATGTCGTTCGGGTTAAAGAGACCTAAGGTTACGTGGCACTTGCTGTTGGCATAGATGGGAGTCTTCGGCGGTCAATGGCTTAAATTGACGTGACCCATGCCGGGAAGACAAATTTCTCATATGTTTGGCCGTTAAAGTGGCGGTGGTGCGTCCGGAATGTCCATGGCTTTAACTGACGTGACATCGACCGGTTCACCGAGAATGTTCCCTGAGTGCACGGGGTGTGTGGCCTTGTGAGCCTACGCCTGTGACGTAATGAATGCTATTATTATTGCTCACTTGTGCTAATAAAACTGCAGGGAAGGAGCATTGCCGCCCCGAGTTGGGGGCGGGATCGTTATAATTTGGTCAGCATTGCTGACCGTTGCCTTTTTGTTTGCCACCATGCGGTGGATATGTTGCGTGCAGGTACGGCTGGACCATACAGTCAATAGCGGGCTAAAGCCCAAATGCGAAGCCGGCCCTTGAAGGCCTATTCGGAAGTGTTTACTGCTTTATTCATGTGTGACCGGCCTGCGTGACGTGGTTTGTAAAACATGTAATATGAAGTGAAACATTTTGTAAGGCCTTAAGGCTTATTTTTTTGGGGTGTTTTGTATAACATTCCTAATTTGTAATAGTGGACATTCATGCTCTAATGCTGGATTCTTTCTTGCAACTTTTATAAACTGCTTCCGCTAGAATGCTCTGTGTAGGACGTTGAGATTGGTTGGATGGTTTCCATAAGTAACCACCCGGTCTGTCTGTGGCATACGGCGTCGGGCCCCGGCCGGACCTACTGCTATATGCTATGTGACGGATACGGGGTATTACAATTTGGTATCAGACTACTGGTTTTTGGTCGGGCTTAAGGGAATTCGTGGCCTAATTCTTTTTAAGGGGTGGTGAGCACATTGTGTGCGTCATCGTAATAACAGTAAAAAGAACCCATGAATGTCCACTTAGGAATGAAAATACTCGTGTTTGAGGAACCTGCGTGTTCCTATAATTGTTGTTCGCAATTTTATTTGGTCGCTTAACGGTGTTTTGTACCATTATAGGTGACCGGAAGCGATGCTGGACAGCCAGAATGTCCGGTTTCTGAGGAGCATAGTACACCCGGTGAGGTGTTTGAGCCTCCTCCTTCGTATGAAACCGTTAGAAGGATCGTAGAAGCGGTGTTCGCTGTGACGAGTGCACAGCTTGGAGGAAATGTACAACCCTGCGCCCCTGTTGTGGCTTCAACGCCGGTGGGCGCGATGCAGCAAATGACCTTTGGTAGACCATTGGGGCAGCAGCTGAATATGCATTTAGTGCAGGGAGCGCACACAGTTGAGGAATATTTGCAAGCATTTCTTATGATAAGCCACTACCCATGCTTCGAGGTGGATAATGAGCAAGCTACAGTCGATAGGTTTTATAGTGGCCTGCGTGCCGAGTTACGAGTTCTACTGCTAGGACCAAAGTTATTGGGATCCCGAGCCTTGGTGGAATCAGCTAGATCTTTTGAGGCAGATTTGAGGAAGACCCTCCCGATGCCAGCGACCATGGTATCGAACTATACAAACCCCATAAGAGCTGCATCCGGCAGAATGCTGGAGAAAGGGGCTATGAAATCGACTAGTAAAGCTACTTACACTTGTTATACTTGTGGAAAGAAAGGGCACTTTGCCCGAGACTGTTGGAATGGTGCTCGGAAGGGTAAGGAAGCTATGTCAGGAGCAGTCAAGGATGTTAGTGCAAATGAAACGGCATTCAAAGTGTCGAACACCTCAAAGTCTGTATATCGTAAATGGTATAAGAAGCATAGGACTTCGGGTCAAGCTCTTTCTGGTGCTTCTGGGGCGACTACGGGTCAGACCCCGGGCACATGTTTCAACTGTGGGGAGCCGGGGCATTATGCTCGTGAGTGCCTAATGCCCTGGAGGAAGCACGCCGTCGTGACGACAGGTATGGTTTAAAGATAGTTTTGCCTTAAACACTTGTCGCCCTTGTGCATGTTAGCTTAGAACTATCTGTGCTAAGCTTTGTTGCGACTTTACTTTATCTGCGAGAGCACCGTTCGTTTAGGGAGCTTTGTATTCCTTTATTAGGAATTATATTGTGGCCAATATAGATGCGGTAGCAAGGAAGTCAAGCTGGGAGCAAGTCGTGAGATGACCTTTACGGGCTCGAAGAGGTCGAGCAAGACGTTGGCGTCTGCTCTTCAGGTGGTGAAGGCGGTTCGTGCCGGAGCAGAACTATTCTTTACACTAGTGGAGGTTGCAAAGCCGAAGCACACATTGGATTGTATTTCAGTGGTATCGAAATACCCTGATGTGTTCCCTAGAGATCTTCCTGGAGCCCCGCGTCGACAGGAGATAGATTTCATGTTTGAGCTAGTACCAGGTGCAAAGTCTGTGTCACGCTCTCCTTATCGGCTAGCGCCTAAGGAAATGGCGGAGCTGAAGGTGCAACTTCTAAAAGTTGTTGGAGTAAGGGTATGTGCGTCCAAGTCCTTCGCCTTGGAGCGCACCGACCCTCTTTCGTAAGAAGAAGAACGGAAGCTTGAGGCTATGTATTAATTATCAGGAGCTCAACAAGTTGACGGCAAAGAACAAGTGCCCAATCCCAAGGATCGATGATCTTTGTGATCAGTTGGTCGGGATAACGGCGTACTCTAAAGTAGTTAAGGGAGAGTGATATCCCTAAGATAATGTTCAGTACAGGATACGGACGCTACGAGTTTAGGGTCATGCCGTTTGGGCCGACTAATGCGCCGTCAGTGTTCATGGATTTGATGAACAGACTTTCAGGGAGTACTTGGACCATTTCGTGATCGTATTTATCGACGATATTTTGGTGTGCTCGCGTAGTGAGGAAGATCACTGCAGGCATCTTCATTTGGTGTTGGAGACGCTAAGGAGAAATCAGTTGTATGCTAAGTTCTCGAAGTGCGAGTTTTGGCTATCCTCAGTGGTGCTCCTCGGGCATATAGTAAGTGGAGAGGGTATTGCTGTGAATCCGACGAAGATTGTTGCGCTACGGGAGTGGCCTGAGCTTGTTACGGTAGCAGAAGTCCGGAGCTTTCTGGGGCTTGCCGGCTATTATAGGCGCTTCGTAGAGAACTTCTCGCGGATAGCGTTACCTCTCACTACTTTGATGAGGAAGGAGCAGAAGTTCTTTTGGACGCCAGAGTGCGCGCGAACTTTTGAGGAGTTGTAATGTCGGTTGACCACGGCGCCAGTGCTGACTTCGCCGAGTGGGACCGAAGGCTATGAGATTTAATAGCGATGCTTCGCGCAGCGGGTTGGGTTGCGTACTACTGCAACACGAAAGTGTAATAGCGTATGGCGCGAGACAGCAAAAAGTGCACGAGAGGAACTATCCGGTCCATGACCTGTTGTTAGTGGCCGTGAGTTTTAGACTTGAAGCTGTGGAGGCATTATTTGTACGGTATGACGATGGATATCTACGCCGATCTCAAGAGCGTGAAGTATCGGATTGGTCAGAAGGATCTAACTTTGCGCCAGCATAGGTGGATGGTGTTCTTGGGAGACTATACATTCAAGATCCACTACGCGCCTGATAAAGGGAATGCGGTTGCTGACGCGTTGAGTCGTCGAGCCCCAGCTCAAGCCAATTAGCTATCGGTGCATGATGAGCGGTTGGTGCGAGAGTTGGAGGCGTTGGAGATTGTTTGTGTGGACAAGCAATCAAGTGCTGAAGCTGTTCCGAATTGGACTGAAGTCCAATATGACCTGGCTGATCGTATTCGGCAGGCTTAGGATATGGATGCTCATATGAAGCAATTCGTGGTAGAGGCTTTGGATGGGTCAAAATTCCAAATTCGTTGTGGAGGACGGATTGTGTTGGGAAGACGGTCGTCTGTGCGTCCCAAGTGTGGGCAATTTACGGGTGGAGTTTTTGTACCAGGCACACTATAACAAGTACTCGATTCACCCGGGGAGCACAAAGATGTACCGTGATGTTAAGAAACTGTTTTGGTGGTCGGGTTTAAAGAAGGATGTGGCGCTATACGTAGCCAAGTGCCAAACTTGCGCCTTGGTAAAGGCGGAGTGCCAAAAGACGGGAGGATTTCTTAAGTCCTTGCCTATTCCGGAGTGGAAATTTGACGACATCTCTATGGACTTTGTGCACGGTTTGCCAAGGTCGCAAAAGGAGAACGGCGCCATTTGGGCGGTCGTAGATCAGTTGTCGAAGGTGTCGCATTTTATTCCGCATAGGAAGGATGATCCGGTGGAGAAGTTGGCAAAGCTTTAGGTGGATAACATAGTACGACTTCATGGTGTGCCCCGCAGCATCGTGAGTGACCGAGATGGGCGGTTCGCGTCCAATGATTGGAGGCTGGTGCAACAAATATTGGGAACAAAGTTGAAATTCAGCACAGCCTTCCACCCGCAAACGGATGGGCAGACCAAGAGGGTCAATAGAACCATGGAAGACGTGCTTCGCATGTGTATCTTGGATTTTGGAAAGCAATGGGAAGACCACCTATATTTGGTGGAGTTCGCATACAACAACAGCTACCAAGAGAGTATTCAGATGGCGCCTTTCGAGGCCCTATATGGTAGGAAATGTCGCACGCCGTTGTCTTGGTTAGAAACGGGTGAGTCAAAGTTGTATAAGCGATCGGAAGTGGATGATGCTACTTCTTTGGTGAGAACCATTCGGGAGAGGTTGCTTATCGCTCAGGACCGGCAAGCAAAGTCCTATAATGCCAAGCACAGGAATGTGGAGTTCGCTGTGGGCGATTATGTATACTTAAAGATCAAGCCGTTCAAGGGTGTCTCGCAGGTGCGACGATTGAAAAAGCAAAGCCCGAGGAACCTTGTACCGTTTGAGGTTCTGGAGCGAGTTGGTGAAGCGGCCTATCGGTTGAAGCTTTCAGTAGAGCTTAGTGGTTTACATGATGTATTCCACATTTCGGTACTTCGGAATGCTGTGCAAGATCCTACGCAAGTGATCGCGGTTGATCGAGTGTCTGTGGATAGTGGGCTAACGACAAAGGTCAAGCCCGTGCGGATCGAGGACTCGGAGGTCAAGCGGCTACGCAATAAAGAGATCAGGATGGTCAAAGTCCGGTGGGACAATTGCGGTCATGAGGAGCTCTCTTGGGAGCGAGAGCAGACTATGCGTGACGAGTATCCGGAGTTGTTCCGCTCAGGTACAAATTTTGGTTTTGTACATGTCTTTCCTTTATGTAATTTCGTGGGCGAAATCCTTTTAAGAGGGGGAGAGTTGTAATGCCCCGAAACTCAAAGGAGCAAAGGGGGACATTTTGGGCCAGTTTGGGTTCTGGCAGCAGGCACACGGCCTGGGACACGGGCGTGTCCCAGGGCGTGTCGAGCCTGTGTCGACACTGAGATGGGAAGTCGACACTTTGGTCTCGACATTGTGTCGAGACTGGGCACACGGCCTGCGACACGGGCGTGTCGCAGGGCATGTCGACCCGTGTCGACACTTAGCCGCGAAGTCGACAATGTGTCGAGACATGGCACATGGCCTGCGACACAGGCGTGTCGCAAGGCGTGTCGACCCGTGTCGACACTCATCCCGGGAAGTCGACACTTTGGTGTCGACAATGTGTCGAGACAAGGCACACGGCCTAGGACACGGGCGTGTCCAAGGCCGTGTCAATAGGTCGACGATCTTCGCTCGACGAAATGTCGAGACCGTGTACACGGCCTGGGGTCTAGGCGTGTCAAGGTGACACGGGTAAGGACACGGGCGTGTCCTAGAACCCCTGCAGTGCTCGGGTTGAAAATGGGGAAAAATCATGGGGTACACGGCCGGCCACACGGCCGTGTCAGGTGGAACACGGGCGTGTCAGCTCGAACACGGGCATGTTCGATACCCGTGTGAGGTTCCAGTTGATCCGATTTTGACGGCGAATGAGGCACACGGCCCTGGACACGGGCGTGTGCCAGGCCGTGTTCGGTCCAGATTGGGCATTTCAGCCCCGAATCAAAGCCGTTCGTTTCCTTATTTTGAGATCCAACGGCTGGGGGTTGTTCCTGAAGGGATATACCCGTGTTTGAGCTTTCAAAACCCTCACTTTTCTTAAGTGTTCTCTTTCTAAAGCCTTAGGGAGAGAGGAGAGCCAAGGGAGGAAGAAGGAGCTAGATCCTGCCATTGGAGGAGCTTCGGAGCTCCGAATCACGAGCCGACTCCGGATCCACGGAGGCAACGCTAGTGCGGTGGTTTTCATCCGATTACTTTTCCATGGTGCCAACGAAGAACGCAAGGGTAACGATCCTCATCTTGAGCATGAGTAGCTCTCTTTCTTTGCATAGGAAGCCCGCTCTCGCGAGTTTGCGGAGAGTTGGAGGCGTTCCTTCGGGTAGATATGTGAAGTCCCCGTTGTTTAGAGTCCGTAAGCGAGAACGGACATAGGCATGATGTGTGAAGCCTACCCGGACGTGTTGGTCTGGATCGGTGATGTTGCATTGCATAAATGCCGGAGAAGACTCCGTGCTATGGTTTGTTTTTCGGGTTTTCTACGCGGTAGATTGCAGCAGGGAGCCTTGGGGACTAACCCAAAGGTGCACCCGGAAAACTGGGCGGATACGAGATCTTGCCAACATGGAGGCCTGAGAGCCAACTTGAACATAACCGAGTTATGTGAAATTGTGTGACGAAATGGGACTCGGGAGAAGTTTGACCTGCGCAAATGGCTTAAACTGTCATTGCGACGTGAGCACGGGTTAGATGGAACCGTACCCATATCTATGTCGTTCGGGTTAAAGAGACCTAAGGTTACATGGCACTTGCCGTTGGCATAGATGGGAGTCTTCGGCGGTCAATGGCTTAAATTGACGTGACCCATGCCGGAAAGACAAATTTCTCATATGTTTGGTCGTTAAAGTGGCGGTGGTGCGTCCGGAATGTCCATGGCTTTAACTGACGTGACATCGACCAGTTCACCGAGAATCTGCCCTGAGTGCACGGGGTGTGTGGCCTTGTGAGCCTACGCCTGTGACGTAATGAATGCTATTATTATTGCTCGCTTGTGCTAATAAAACTGCAGGGAAGGAGCATTGCCGCCCCGAGTTGGGGGCGGGATCGTTATAATTTGGTCAGCATTGCTGACCGTTGCCTTTTTGTTTGCCACCGTGCGGTGGTTATGTTGCGTGCAGGTGCTGCTGGACCATGCGGTCAATAGCGGGCTAAAGCCCAAATGCGAAGCCGGCCCTTGAAGGCCTATTCGGAAGTGTTTACTGCTTTATTCATGTGTGACCAGCCTGCGTGCCGTGGTTTGTAAAACATGTAATATGAAGTGAAACATTTTGTAAGGCCTTAAGGCTTATTTTTTTGGGGTGTTTTGTATAACATTCCTAATTTGTAATAGTGGACATTCATGCTCTAATGCTGGGTTCTTTCTTGCAACTTTTATAAACTGCTTTCGCTAGAATGCTCTGTGTAGGACGTTGAGATTGGTTGGATGGTTTCCATAAGTAACCACCCGGTCTGTCTGTGGCATACGGCGTCGGGCCCCGGCCGGACCTACTGCTATATGCTATGTGACGGATAGGGGGTGTTACACGATGACCCAGGCCCGGCTCCAATATCGGGACCTAGTCCACCGAAGGAGACCCAGCGAGACACGGCAGGTATCGTCCGGGATTGTCCAAAGCTTGGCATCCTCGTCAGTTTCATAGAAGGGGACATGTCTCTTCGGGACACTCTCCCACATGACTTGCACGTCACGGGCTAGCCTGCCGACCACAGAGACAAACCACGTCTTAGCACATCACAATCCCAAGCCTTTACCACCCTAATCCACCATTTGTACCGTACCATCCCCATGCCCCCGAGTGTACTCTAATTTCCACCCGGTCCGGTTCTGGCTCCATGTACTGACACGAAAGAGGGGAAAACAACATCACAAACGACGTCTTGCCGCTAACGGATTTCTACAAAATCCTCAAGGCTTTCTATGCAACATCACCAAGTCGGACTAACAGCCGCGACTACGGCTTCACCCACAATGCCCAATCCACTAACGGAGCAGATTTCTAGTGTAATATCATGTCGGGGACGGACACAATCGACCCGGCGGCTCCTCTTGAACCATGGAAATCCGAATCCCTCTCATTTGAGAGATCCGGTGCCTAGAATGCTTGAAAGAGAGCAAGAAATGAGTAGATGTCTTGCATGCATCCTAAAATTGAGAGGAGAAGTGTCATTACCTTACGACTCCTCTTCGTAGCCATGAAACCCTTGTCTTGCATGGATGAAAATGAGAGGCTCCACGTCCTCTCCATGGATCTGGACTCGGAACGATGATTGGAGCTCCAAAGCTTCATCAATGGCGGGGGAAAGAACTCCTTCTTCCTCCTCCAACTCTAACCTCAAACCCTAACCTTCACTCTAAAAGGGAAGAAAATTAAGGAAAAGGTTTCTCAGCCCTACTTATGGTACTTGGACGAAACATCATGAGCCCTAGGATCAACTTCTAAGAGCAATCGGATGGCCAACAAGCCAAACGACGGAACTGCTTCTGTCCGCTAATGTCGAGCGGTAACTACATACCGTTGGGCAGTAGCTTCCCGAGTCGCAAGACAGAAAATAATGTTATGCTAACACCGGCATTAAGGTTAACGTCGTACGGTAGCATCTTTCTCTAGAACTCGACGTTTTCTCGAGAACTCAGCCCTTTCTCGAGAACTCGCCGCTCTCGACGCAACCCTGGAGTTACCATCGCGCGGTAAGGCTAACGCTGCACGGTAACTTCTTTCTCGAGAAATCAACGCTCGATGAATAGGCCTTTCATCTCATCATTCTCTACCTGATGAAACAGGGCTATTGCCGAGAGATAGCTACGATCGCTAGGTGATAGCTACCAGAAATTTAGTTTCTGGAAAAACTGGGGTGTTACAACTCCTCCCCCCTTAGAAGTATTTTGTCCTCGAAATTTAGTATGCACACACACAAACAATAAGCATAGTTGAAGTATAGAGTTCCGGAAAGTCCTCCTGCATTGCTTGTTCACGATCCTAAGGAAACTCATCTCTCCTGCAGTTGTCCCAGCGCACCTTTATGAGCTTAACTTCTTTGTTCCGCAACTTTCGAACTACCGAATCCTCTATGCTAACACGGTGGACTTTCGTCCCCAAGTTCTCTTCTATCTGCACTGTTGCCGACTCGACCACAACGCTTGCCTCCACTAAGGCTTTCCTCAAAACGGAGACATGGAAAACATCATGTAATCCACTCAACTCTGTAGACAATGCTAACCGGTAAGGGGCTTCTCTAATGTGTTCTGTAATTTCGAATGATCTCACAAACCACGGACTCAACTTCTTGAGTCGGCGAATCCGTAAAACGCCTTTGAATGGCTTAATATTTAGGTATACCTAGTCGCCTACCGCGAACTCCACGTTACTGTGGAGAGCATTGAAATACTTCGCTTGCCGATCCTGAGCAACCTTCATGTTCTACTGAATGGTCCGCACCAACTCACAAGCATCAGCCAACATCTCTTTTCCCAAAAGTTTGGTGTCTCCCGCCTCTATCGAAGACATCGGCATTTTACACCGCCTTCCATACAAAGCTTCGTATGGCGCCATCTTTATACTTGCCTGGTAACTGTTGTTATAGGAAAACTCCACCATGAAGATGTGATCTTCCCACTTCTTTCCAAATTCGAGGGTACACATCCTCAGCATATCCTCCATTGTACGATTCATTCTTTCGGTTTGTCCATCGGTTTAAGGATGGAACTCAGTACTGAACTTGAGCTTCGTGCCCAGGCACTTCTGTACCAACCTCCAGTCTTTGGAAGTGAATCGTCCATCGTGATCACTAACAATACTCTTAGGAATCCCCTGCAGTCGCACAATGTTGCAAACGTACAACTCTACCAGCTTCTCCACGTTGTCCACTTTCCGATTTGGGATGAAATGAGCCACTTTGGTCAAGCGATCCACAATCACCCAAATCACATCATTTTCATGCTGCAACCGAGGTAAACCATGCACAAAGTCCATGGAGATGTCATCAAATTTCCACTCGGGAATAGGAAGAGGCTTCAGGAACCTGCCCGGCTTCTGACACTCAGCCTTTACTAAGGTACATGTTTGACATCGACCCACATATAAAGTAATATCTCGCTTCAAACCAGGCCACCAAAAGGATTTTTTCATATCCAAGTACATTTTTGTACTGCCCGGATGAATGGAGTACTTCGAGAAATGAGCCTCAAACATTAACTCTTCACGGAGCTTTCAGAACTACGGTACATATATCCTTTTGTCCTTCCTTACAATCCCATCAGTCATCTCCGAGACACTACCCTCGCATTTTTAAGCTTCCACCATAAATGGCTGAAACTCTGCATCCACACTGGTCACTTCCCAAATATGATCATACAAATCGTTCTATAACTCTATCTAGTTCAATCGAGCCATGCTAGACTCGCCTCTTGTTACACAAACGATGTAGAGGGACACAAAATCTCGCACCAACTACTCAACATGAGCTTCAATCCAATTCCTTTGTCCATAGTATTTTCTACTCAAGACATCCACCACCACGTTGTCTTTGCCTGGCATATATTGTATTGCCACGTCATAGTCCCCAAGGAACTTGACCTATCTGCACTGCCGCATGTTCAAATCTTTTTGATCTAGAAGATACTTCAGGCTTTTGTGGTCCGTGAAGATCTCCACCTTCGCACTATAGACATAGTGCCACCATAATTTCAATGCAAAAATGACCGCTTCCAATTCCAAGTCTTGGACGGGATAATTCCTCTCATTTGGTTTCAACTGCCTAGACCCAAAGGCTATCACCATGCCATGTTGCACTAACATACAACCTAAACCACATCCTGATACGTCACTAAAAACCTGAAATCCTTCAATTCCATTAGGAAGATTTAGGTTCGGAGTTGTCATTAGCCTTTCCTTCAAGCTATCAAACGCTTGACTACACTCCTGAGTCCACATGATCTTTTGATCCTTACTAGTCAACGAAGTGAGGGGCAGAGCTATCGGCGAAAAATTTTCCACAAACCTTCTATAATACCCGGATAGTCCAAGAAAACTCCTGACTTCCGCCACGGTGCTCAAAACTGGCCAATATCTGATGGCCTCAACTTTTGCTGGATCCACCGCCACCCCATCACTACTAATTACATGGCCCAAAAATGCAACCTTCTTTAACCAGAACTCGCATTTCGAGAACTTTGCATACAACTAGTTCTCTCTCAAGGTCTGCAAGACTACTCTTAAATGAGCCTCATGCTCTGCCTCCATTTTGGAGTAGACCAAGATATCGTCAATGAAGACCACCACAAATGAGTCTAAATACTCCTTAAATACTCGGTTCATCAAATCCATGAATACAGATGTCCCGTTCGTCAGCCCGAACGGCATCACTGATGTAACGCCCCCGTTTTTTTCTACAATTATCTAATTCTCGTTGGGCGTTATGTTGACGCGTTTCCGGCATGTGTCATTTATTAGAGTGTGGTCTTAGCTCCTTTGGTTCCTTGTGTGGCTATTGGTGGCCTTTTTGGCAAGATCCCCTAGAAAGTCGGGTCTGTTTTTGTGACCGGTGAGGCCTCTCGAGGGATGCTTGTGTTTTGGCTTCGGGTAGTGATAACCTGAGTTTTGGTCGTCAAAAGTTAATTTCGACTTCGCCGTTGCGTTCGTAGCATGGGTGATTAGCAACGGTGCGAATTTCGTCAGATTCCGAGGTGGTTCGGTTTTTGCGTCGTTTTGATGTAGTGATAATAATAGGATTGAATTAGGCTATGAAGATTGGACGGAAACGAATTTGAGGTGCATGATTTTTTGTGCACTCAATGCAGCCAGATCGACGGAAATCATCGATCTGGGTTCGACGATTATCGTCGAGCTGAGCTCGACGATGTGCCCTAGTTCTGGGTCCGACGGAAATCGTCGAACGGAGTTCGACAATTCTCTCGTGGACTGTATTCGACGATTTTTCTGTGGCCTGCGTTTAACGAAAAATCGTCGAACGGAACTCGACAATTCCCTTTGGCCTGCGTTTATCGGAAAATCGTCGAACGGCATTCGACGATTTTTCCTGTGCCCTTTGTTCGACGACAGGAAAATCGTCGAATATCGTTCGACGATTGGTTTTCCCGTGGCCTGTATTCATAATTCCCTGTGGTCTGCATTTATCGGCAAATCGTCGAACTGAGTTCGATGATTCCCCATGGCCTGTGTTCGACGAAAATCATCGAGCTGCATTCGATGATATTCCTGCGCTCGACGATTTGTTCCTGTGTTCGACGATTTGTCCTGCGCTTGACGAAAATTGTCGAGCTGCGTTCGACGATTCCTGTAGGCAGAAAATTTATTTTTTTTCAATTACGTTTCTTCCCTAGTGATTACCCCCTAGGGGAAATGTCTTGTCGGCCTTTCGCTCTTCATTTATTTTGAGGGCCGAAACGTGGGTTATGGCAGGTAGTGGTATTTTGACGCTCTAAAGGAGCGGGATGTTTTGTGTGCGAGCCGTGGCCGCCACTTTTTAGTCCCAGGTACGGGCTGGGTATTGCCGTAGCCGTCACCCTTTTATCCCAGGTACGGGCTGGGATTGTGGTGATTTTTGTTCTGACACAGTGAATTTTCTTTTGGAACTATTTGTCTTGGGGGACTGTTTTTAGTCACCAACTCAGGTCCATTTTTGTTTACTACTGCCATTAACTCACAAATTAGGGTTGTTAGGCATTTCTTCCTGGTAGAATGCAGCATATTGTGGCTACTTTTCCTTATCTTTTGCCTTGTAGCCTCTGCAGGATTTGAGCAGGGCTTGGTGATGTTGCTTGGTACTTGGTGTACTTTTGGTTTACTTTGGACAGTGTTCGCTTTTACTATCTTGTTACTTACTCTCCTGTTCCATTGTAATTTAATGCCCTAGTTCAGATTTTCTTGATTCACTTGCTGAGGTATTCTTTTCTTTTTTGGATGCCTCGGGTTCTGATTAGTAGCCGGGGAGGCGGCTAGATTTGTTGTGGTGTTGTTGGTGATCTCTTGAGTTGTAGGGATCTTTCTCTTTCTGTTGTGAGATAGTTTTCCTGCTTTTCTTACAGACATACATACTTGCCAGTGAGTTCGTGTCAGTTTGTTGGCGCCCACTGGTAGTTTTACTTTATGATACTGAATGTGTTTCTTTTAGTGCTACCTTTCTAGAGATAGTCTACTTGCTCTTGGGATGTTTTATGCTAGGTTACTAGTTACTTTAAAACCTAACAAACACTATTATGTATATATATCTCATGATCAGCATGTTTTATAAATCTCATTCATTACTTTCCAAGCAACATAAAAAGATCGTTTTCCTACTTATAATATAAATATAGAGTCTTGCATGGTATAAGATGGCCTCAGGGGTCACTTATGCACTCTCATAGGATGTCAAATATGAATAAAGTATTTTTCGCTGCGTATAAATATAGTTTTTAAACTGTGGACTAGATGATCCACCGAGCCGAGGGATACGGCTCTTAAATTTATATTTGATTTTCTGATCATTAAACTTATGAGATTTTCATAGTCTAGTTAGATGGTGTTCGCCTGAGCGTCGACAGTTATCCCCTGCTCGACGTGGCATCACGATGCGTGTTTTCTCATACTCTAATACTTCTTAAATTCGGGAAAACGCGGGTTGTGACAGTTGGTATCAGAGGGAGGTTGCTTGATAACTTGTCTGGCAACCTTTCCTTGTAGGTATTAGGAGATTAACACCATGTCATACACACACTGATATGTCATCAGCACGTCTTGGCTGAAGCACGAACACTACACTCATAGCATAACATGAAGTATACGGGGCATATTATGTAGTATGGGATGCATAATATGTGTCTGTATATGGATCCATCATAGGGGCAATATGTGAGGGTTATGTAGTATGAGATGCATAACCTCACCATATGAATGTGACTAGCACGTTTCTTTTTCATTGCATGAGAATGTTATGTAGTATTGGATGCATAACATTTTCATGTGTACGCCGCTTATAACATGCATTAGGGCCATTTTTTAGAATGCATAGCACAATCATGTATAGCATAACATTGCATAAGCACAACGTGCCAGGTTAAAGACTTGCAGGATGACATATGTACACACATGTTTTTTTTTAAATCAGAAAAAGAATATAAATTCATGCATTCCCGATCTAGGCACAAGAGTTAGATGATGGTGGTTAACCATCTTAGGTTAGGCATAACATCATTTTTGTTCAAATAAACTCCCAGAGCAAGTTTAGCAGTTTTAAGATCATATTTATGTATGTATTGTCTGTACTTGTAGTTAGTTCCAACTATTGTACCAGGATTTGGCTAATGATGATATGGTTTTAGGATGGCGAGACGTCCTTCGACCAGGTCGACTCCTCTATCTGACGGTGAGACTTATGGAGCGCAGAGTGGTGCAGTGATCGAGAGCTTGCGGTTGAGCAACGATTCCTTGACCAGGCAGTTGGTGGAGATACAGGTCCAGATGCAGTCTCTGGCAGTAGTTGTGGCAGGACAGACTCAGGGAGTGCAAGTCCCTGTAGGGGGGTCAGCTGCCCCTCCCCCTCCTGCTCCCCTGATACCTCCAGTGGTGGTGCTAGCGGAGATGTCCTTCATTTCTCACTTTCAGAGACTTAGCCCTCCTATATATGATGGGAAGGCAGATTTCATGGTCATTGATGATTGGCTGATCTCCATGGAGGAGATGTTCTCATACTCCGGTGTTGCAGATGATCAGAAAGTGATGATAGCCACCTATCAGCTAAAGGGTTTGGCTAAGAGCTGGTGGCTAAGAGAAAAGGAGAGCTTGGTGGTCGGTTACTCTTGGGCATTGTTCAAGGAGATGCTATTGAGAAAGTTCTTGCCTTCGGTCGAGCTTGACCGACTTATGAATGACTTCCTTCACCTGAAGCAGAGATAACTCACGATTAGTGAGTATGAGATAGAGTTCAGCAAGTTGAGTCGGTTTGCCCCTGGGTTAGTGAGTGTTGAAGCAGATCGAGTCAAGCGGTTCCTTGGTGGCTTGAGGAGCGAGGGTCAGCAGTTAGCCAGTGCTTATGGATCAGTGACATATGCAGGAGTTGTGGAGGCTGCTCTGAAAGTGGAGGCGATTGAGACTGCAAAGAACAGAGGCCAACAAATGAGGAAGGACAAGAGGAAGTCCGCTGAAGAGAAGAACCCCCAGGTACTTGATGCTGCTTAAGGAAAGAAGAGCAAGGTGGTGTGTAGCTTCTGTCGCCGGTCAGGCCACCCGGTTGAGAGGTGTTTCAACAAGGAAGGAGCCCAGAGGAAGGATCAAGTTCATGCCAGTCAAGGTGCTCCTAGGAAGGATGTTTCCTGTGCTGTTTGCAAGCGACCCGGGCATGATGCTGCCCAGTGCTGGTCCAAGGATATGGTCTGCTTTCAGTGTGGCCAGAAGGGACATATCAAGGCTAGGTGTCCTCAGGTACAACCTATTCTTCAGGCAGTTCCACTTCAGGCTTTACCTCCGCCTCAGCGTGTGGACAAGGGCTAAGGGAAGCTGAACATGATCTCTTCCGAGGAGGCTCAAGCTTTGACTTAGGTCATCTCAGGTTAGTCGCTTTTCCTAAGGCTAAAAGTTTTATTTGGTAGCATGGCTATAGTTTTGTTTTAGTAGTGCCTTAGTTGCTTATGTACTCCTATAGGGAAATTTAAGGTGAAGAACTGCTGGGCGCATGTTCTGTTTGACTCCGGCGCTACCCACTCATTTGGGGCTAGAGCTTTTGTAGAGCGGTATCGGTTGATTCTAAATCAAGTTTGTGATACATTCCGCGTCAAGTTTGTGGCATGGACTGGTTGTTTAGGTATGATACGGTTATTCAGTGTAAAGGGAATCACTTGGACTTCATCAAGGACAATGGTCAGCCTGGTAGTGTGTATGCTGATCTGTGTTAGGATTCTCCTATCATTTCTGCGGTATGTTCTCAGAAGTTGTTTAATTCTGACTGTTTTTCTTGTTTAGTCTCGGTGGTTGGAACTGCTGTTAGTGTACCGCGCTTGGAGGAGATTCCTGTTATTCGTGGTTTCTCTGATGTTTTTCCTGATGACCTACCTTGTCTTCCCCCCGAGCGGGACGTTGAGTTTGTGATTGATTTGGAACCAGGTACGCATCCTATTGCTAAGGCGCCTTACCGGATGGCCCCTCGTGATTTGGAGGAGTTGCGAGTCCAGTTGGACGAGTTGTTGGCTAAAGGTTTTATTAGGATGAGTTCGTCGCCTTGGGGTGCTCCTGTTCTATTTGTGAAGAAGAAGGATGGATTGATGAGTCTGTGCATCGATTATAGGGAGCTGAACAAAGTTACCATTAAGAACAGGTACCCTCTGCCGAGGATCGATGATTTATTTGATCAGTTGCGTGGTAGCACGGTGTTTTCCAAGATCGACCTTCGTTCAAGCTATCATCAGCTCAGGATCCGTGAGTCGGACATTCCCCGGACTGCTTTCAGGTCGAGACATGGGTATTTCGAATTCCTGGTTATGTCGTTTGGTTTGACCAATGCGCCATCAGCATTCATGGACATGATGAACCGGGTGTTCAAGGATTTTCTGGATAAGTTTGTGGTCGTATTTATAGATGACGTTCTGATTTACTCTCGCAGTGCTGAGGAGCATGAGCAGCATCTGTGATTGGTCCTATCTACTTTGAGAGACCATCAGTTGTTCGCCAAGCTGAGTAAATGGAAATCTGGTTGTCCCAGGTTTCCTTCCGGGGTCATGTGGTGAACAAAGATAGCATTTCGGTTGACCCAGAAAAGATTTCTGCAATGATGGATTGGCATAGGCCGAGCACACCCAAGGAGATTAGGAGCCTCTTGGGGTTGGTCGGCTATTATAGGAGATTCGTGGAGGGCTTTTCTACACTGTTGTCGCCCTTCACTAAGCTGACGCAGAAGAATGCGGCGTTCATTTGGAGCAAGATATACGAGGAGGCTTTTCTGGAGCTGAAGAGCAGGTTGTGTTTTGCTCCTGTTTTGGCATTGCCTACGGAGGGCATGGACTATGATGTGTATATGGATTCCTTGCATGTTGGGCTCAGATGTGTGTTGATGCATGAAGGGAAGGTGATTGCATATGGGTCGAGGCAATTGAATACTCATGAGAAGAACTACCCTACACATGATCTTGAGTTCGCAGCAGTGATCTTTGCCCTAAAGCTGTGGAGTCATTTACTATATGTTGCTCAGTGCAAGATCTACACCGATCATAAAAGCCTAAAGTATGTCTTCACCCAGAAGGAGCTGAATTTGCGCCTGCGGCGTTGGTTAGAGTATGTGGCCGATTATGATGTGGACATACAGTATCATCAGGGTAAGGCCAATGTGATGGCTGATGCCCTGAGCCGGAAGATAGGGAAGATCTTCAATCTCACCGCCGATTGTTTAGTGGATGAGTTCCTCCTGATGGATATTTCCATGGGACACTGTGACTTGCAGAGCAGTTTGGCAGTGGTAGAGCCGTCTTGGATTGCACCTACCAGGTTGCACCAGAACGATGATCCGGATCTTCTGCACTTGTACCTCAGGACTGAGAGAGGGGAGTTGCCGGATTTTTCTATTCATGATTCGGGTACTTTGAAGTACCGCGGCAGGTTTTGCATCCCTGCTGTTGGAGACATCAGGGGTATGATTTGCAGAGAGGCTCATTGATCCAATGTTGCCTACCATCCCGGATCTACAAATATGTATCATGAATTGAAGCAGATTGCCTGGTTGTATGGGATGAAGGGTGATATAGCCCGATTTGTTGCTGAGTGCCACACTTGCAAGCGTGTGAAGGCCGATCATGGAAGGCCTGGTGGCAAGTTGACTCCGTTGGAGATCCCCACTTGGAAGTGGGAAAGTATTTCTATGCACTTCATTACGGGTTTGCCGAGATCTCCTAGAGGTTTTGATTCTGTTTGGGTTATAGTGGACAGGCTGACGAAGTGTGCTCACTTTGTGCCGTACAAGATTGATTATCCGATGAAAAAGATAGCAGAGCTGTATTTGAATGAAGTCATCAGATTTCACGGGGTACCAGTTAGCATCATTTTGGATCGGGACTCCAGTTTTACATCTCGCTTCTGGAGGAATCTACAAGAGGGTTTGGGTACAGATTTGAGGTATTCTATAGCTTACCACCCGCAGACCAATGGTCAGACTGAGCGAGTGAACCAGATAGTTGAGGATATGATCAGGTGTTACATCTTGTACCACGGAGGAGCGTGGGGTGAGCGTTTGCGGCTTATGGAATTCGCATACAATAATAGTTACCAGGAGAGCTTGCAAATGGCTCTGTTTGAAGCCTTGTATGGGAGGCGCTGCAGAACTCCCTTATTTTGGACCGAGGTCGGTGAGAGGCATGTGCTGGGTCCGGATGCGCTCGAGGATATGGAAGTCACAGTGAAGCTTATTCGGGAAAAGCTTCATGTTGCTCAGGATAGATATGAGAAGAACGCCAACCGGCGTAGGTCTGACTTAGAATTTTCTATAGGGACCTTGTGTTTCTTAAGGTTTCCCCAATGGTTGGTGTTAAGAGGTTCGGTAAGAACCGGAAATTGGATCTGAGGTATGTGGGCCCATTTAAGATTGTTGAACGGATTGGCGTGTCAGCATATAGATTGGATTTGCCAGCAAATTTCTCAGGTATTCATAATGTGTTTCATGTAAGCCAATTGCGGAAGTGTGTACGAAGAAGTGGGCAAGTCTTGGATGTTGTGCCCCAATTGGAGCCTAATCTTTCATATGTTGAGGTGTCGGTCCGCATCTTGGATACTCAAGATCGGGTGCTGCGGACGAAGTCTATCCCGATGGTGAAAGTTCTATGGAGGAATCAGGATGTGGAAAGCGCTACTAGGGAGCTAGAGTCGGCTATGAGGGAGGCCCACCCTAATATTTTCCATTAATTTGATAGGTACATTTCCTTTCTAGTACTCTTGTTTGTTACTTTCCTTCTGTAGTAGAAGTGGTGTACGTAAAGTTTCGGGACGAAACTTTCTTTTAGGGGGAGTGACTGTAACGCCCCCGATTTTTTCTGCGATTATCTAATTCTCGTTGGGCATTACGTTGACGCATTTCCGGCATGTGCCGTTTGTTAGAGCGTGGTCTTAGCTCTTTTGGTTCCTTGTGTGGCTATTAGTGGCCTTTTTGGCAAGATCCCCTTGCAAGCCGGGTCTGTTTTTGTGACCGGTGAGGCCTCTCGGGGGATGCTTGTGTTTTGGCTTCGGGTAGTGATAACCTGAGTTTTCATCATCGAAAGTTGATTTCGACTTTGTCGTTGCGTTCATAGCATGGGTGTTTAGCAACGGTGCGAATTTCGTCGGATTCCGAGGTGGTTCGGTTTTCGCATCGTTTTGATGTGTTGATAATAATAATGCAAATAATTAGTTTATGAAACTTTAATTGAATCCAAAGGCGGTAGGGCTGATTAGACGCGTCCATGCATTTATATATAAAGCCTTAGACAAAATCCAGACTTTTCATTGTATCCTTCCTTGGGGTTATAACCGTCGCTTGTTGAGAGGAAGTAAAACTGCCAACCATGTACCATTCAGACGCCGATTTTGGGAGCGTTAGTGGACGGAATTCGATTCCGAAAGCGGATTTGGAGTGCTCTCGCCTAGACCTTCATTCCTACGGTAAGAGATTCAATTTTCGTGGTGTTTCTAGAGGTCTCGGAATCTTTTTGTTGATCCTTTTCCGCCATTAAACTTTAGAGTCTTGTTTAGGTGCTGTTGTGGCTGGAGCCGAGAGAGAGAGGAAGGGTTGTGCAAGATAAATCGCTGGTATTTAAGGCAAGTGGTGCTCCTACCCTTGCCAAGTTTTTTTCCTTCTCTTATTCATGTCAATTTTGTTGCTATCACTTGTGTTCCTAAGATTATTATTCTGCACTTTTTCCTGTAAAAAAATCATGAAGATCTTGAACCAGGAATGTCCCTTTATGTTTCTTTTTTTGCATTTTTTCAACAGTTCTGAAACTCAACTTCCGGCCGTGTTGTTGTAGTCTTGTTTTTGTTTATCTAAGTGTTCCCCGTTAAACCTCTGTTTGGGTAGTATCTAGCCTATCAACCCTAGAATTTAGTAGCAGTGGGTTTTCCTACTTAAATTACGAGTAATAGGATTGAATTAGGCTATGAAGATTGGACGGAAACGAAGTTGGAGGTGCAGGATTTTCTGTGCACTCAATGCAGCTAGATCGACGGAAATCGTCGATCTGGGATCGATGATTATCGTCGAGCTGAGCTCGAAGATTATCGTAGAGCTGAGCTCGACGATGTGCCCTAGTTCTGGGTCCGACGGAAATCGTCGAACAGAGTTCGACGATTCTCCCGTGGCCAGTATTCAACGATTTTTCTGTGGCATGCGTTTAACGAAAAATCGTCGAACGGAACTCGACAATTGCCTTTGGCCTGCGTTTATCGGAAAATCATCGAACGGCGTTTGACGATTTTTCCCATGCCTTTTGTTCGACGACAGGAAAATCGTCGAACGGCGTTCGACGATTTGTTTTCCCGTGGCCTGTATTCACGATTCCCTGTGGTCTGCATTTATCGGCAAATCGTCGAATGGAGTTCAACGATTCCCCGTGGCCTGTGTTCGACGAAAATCATCGAGCTGCGTTCGACGATATTCCTGCGCTCGACGATTTGTTCCTGAGTTCGACGATTTGTCCCGCGCTCGACGAAAATCGTCGAGCTGCGTTCGACGATTCCTGTAGGCAGAAAATTTATTTCTTTTCAATTACGTTTCTTCCCGAGTGATTACCCCCTAGGGGAAATGTCGTGTCGGCCTTTCGCTCTTCCTTTGTTTTGAGGGCCGAATTGTGTGTTATGGCAGGTAGTGGTATTTTGACGCTCTAAAGGAGCGAGATGTTTTGTGTGCGAGCTGTGGCCGCCACTTTTTAGTCTCAGTTACGGGCTGGGTATTGCTATAGCCGTCACCCTTTTTATCCCAGGTACGGGCTGGGTTTGTGGTGAATTTTGTGCTGACACAGTGAATTTTCTTTTGGAACTGTTTGGCTTGGGGGACTGTTTTTGGTCACCAACTCAGGTCCATTTTGGTTTACTACTTCCATTAACTCACAAATTAGGGTTGTTAGGTGTTTCTTACTGGTAGAATGCAGCATATTATCGTAGGTTTTCCTTGTCTTTTGTCTTGTAGCCTCTGCAGGATTTGAGTAGGGCTTGGTGATGTTGCTTGGTACTTGGTGTACTTTCGGTTTACTTTGGACAGTGTTCGCTTTTACTGTCTTATTACTTACTCTCTTGTTCCATTATAATTTAATGCCCTAGTTCAGATTTTCTTGATTCACTTGCTGAGGTATTCTTTTCTTTTCTGGATGCCTCAGGTTCTGATTTGTAGTCGGGGAGGCGGCTAGATTTGCTGTGGCGTTGTTGGTGATCCCTTGAGTTGTAGGGATCTTTCTCTTTCTGTTGTGAGGTAGTTTTCCTACTTTTCTTACAGACATACATACTTGCCAGTGGGTTCGTGTCAGTTTGTTGGCGCCCACTGGTAGTTTTACTTTATGATACTGAATGTGTTTCTTTTACTGCTACCTTTCTAGAGATAGTCTACTTGCTCTTGGGATGTTTTATGCTATGTTTCTAGTTACTTTAAAACCTAATAAACACTATTACGTATATATATCTCATGATCAGCATGTTTTATAATGCTCATTCATTACTTTCCAAGCAACGTAAAAAGATTGTTTTTCTACTTATAATATAAATATAGAGTCTTGCATGGTATAAGATGGCCTCAGGGGTCACTTATGCACTCTCATAGGATGTCAAATATGAATAAAGTATTTTCCGCTGCGTATAAATATAGTTTTTAAACTGTGGACTAGATGATCCACCGAACCGAGGGATACGTCTCTTAAAATTATATCTGATTTTCTAATCATTAAACTTATGAGATTTTCATAGTCTAGTTAGATGGTGTTCGCCTGAGCGTCGACAGTTATCCCCTGCTCCACGTGGCATCACGACATGTGTTTTCTCATACTCTGATACTTCTTAAATTCGGAGAAAATGCGGGTTGTGACAACCGAGAACTCTAAGGGACCATACCTCGTACCAAACGTTGTCTTGAGTATGTCCTCATCTCGAATCCGTAACTGGTAGTATCCTAACTTCAAGTCCAATTTAGAGTACACCGCTGACCCAATCAACTGGTCGAATAGGTCATCTATCCGTGGGATCGGATACATATTTTTGAAGGTCAGTTTATTCAACTCGCGGTAGTCTATGCATAGGCGCATACTACCATCTTTCTTCTTAACAAACAACACTGGTGCGCTCCAAGGAGATGAGCTGGATCTGATGTACCCCTGTACCAACAGTTCCTGCAACTGTACCTTAAGCTCAGAAAATTCTTTTGGTGCCATCCAAAAAGGAGGACGTGACACCGGCCTTGCTTCTAGCACTAACCCGGTCGAGAAATCGATGTCCCGTCAAGGAGGTGCTTCAGGTAACTCCTCAGGAAACACATCCTCAAATTCTGCCACTACCGGCACTTCACCAATTGATAATTTGCGAAGTTGAACTTCTAGCAATGCTACAAAAGCTACTCCTCCCTGGTTAACTTCCCACACTAACTGCATGGCTGAAATCAGAGAACATGAAATTTCATTAAGGCCCTTAAATATAACTTCTGCCTTTCCCTCGCTTCTTAGGGTCACCATATTCGACAGACAGTCAATACTGGCACGCTGCTCCACAAGCCAGTCCATCCCTAGGATCACATCAAATTCGGCCAACGGTAGAACCGCTGCTACCAACACAAAGTCAACTCTGCCTAGACTCCAACCAATACGTCGTCTCGTCCCGGTGGTCATGAAGGACCCATTGGGCATGCGCAAAGCTCTGTATCCATATAAAAGGGCTCAACTCCAATTCTTCGAATAATGCTTCCCGCAAGAAAGGAGTGTGATGCACCCGTATCGAACAATATCCTAGCGGGGTAACCAGAAACTATCACAAAGCCTACAACACCAGAGACATACATAAAAGATCTTGAAAGTCTAAAAAGAATAAGTGAACTTAAACTTTCTCATACCTGTCACCACATCGGGTTGGCAGATCACTTCCTGCTACCCAAGTTTGTATGTCCTTAGCTGCACGGGATGGAAACGAGAAGCGTGTTGGGTCCATCGCCCACAATGTTCCCGAGAGTGGATTTGAAGAGGCATCACCATCAAGACTAAGAGCATAGTTGTATTTGATGTGTGCTTGAGTTCATGCATGCAGGTAGTCCTTGATTAGACAGGTCAACAAAAAGAATATGCTGGAAAATTAAGATTTTGTCAAGCTCAGTTCAAAGTGTGGGTCTCAGATTTCATCGAGCTCAGCTCGCAGTTCATCGAGCTCAGCTCACAGATCGTTGAGCTCAGCTCACCAGACCTTGAGCTAAACTCAGGAGCTTAAGATTCAAATTTCGTCGAGCTCATCTCGCAGTTCGTCGAGCTCAGCTCACAGATCTGTCAAGCTCAGCCCAACAATCATCGAATGCAGTTCAACATTCATCGACCTAAAGTCAGACAAATTGACTAAGGCAAAACTGCTGAGACAGCTGAGATAGCTGAGAACCATGTCTCAACATAACCGATGAGATAAAACAGCATGGATTTCTCTAAGTCCAGAAGCGTTGAGTTAATTAGGTTCACTCATCGCCTCTAATAAAGAAGAAAGCACTGAGACCGCTGAGAAGACACCGCTGAGACAAAAGATAGTCTCAGCTGAGCAGAAGAAAGCATTGAGACTACTGAGAAGAAACCGTTGAGGCAGAAGACAATCTCAGCTGTGAAGAAAGAACCGCTGAGACAAAGTCAGCAGAAATTCACCAAGTCCAGAAGCATTGAGATCCAAGACAGATGGCGTTGAGTGATTTAACCATCACTTGACGCTTAGTGATATTCTGGAATTTTTCTAAGTCCGGAAGGTGATGACCACTGCTGACGTCAGCAAGTCAACAAGTCAACATATTTCAAATAAGTGGCGAGATGGCTACAGTACTCGACAAATGTTGCTGCAGTCCTATTATATGACAGTTGGCGTTAAATCAAGGTTGTTGTTGGCCATTAATTATGTGGGGCCCACTGCTCAAGAGCCGTTGGGTCAATTTCAATAAAAAGGGAAAAAGCAAGAAAGGCATTTCTTCTTCTCCGCCATTGTTGTGGTTCAAAAGAACAGAAAGTTCAAGTCAGGAAGACAAAGAGCAAGTTAGTTGTTGATATCAACATCCTCAACAGCAAGATAGCTGGTGTGATCTTCATCTGCACCAACAAGAAGGTCCAAAACATTGCTCTGAGGAAAGAGGAAGCAGCCAAGGGTCGACCCTTGCTGCAAGATCTTCACAGTTCCAGTTGTACAAGCATCCTGAAGATTTTAATCTGGAAGCTGTGAAGAGAAGAGGATTGAAGAAGCAGAGATATGAAAGAAGACTCTGTGGGCTTTTCCTCAGGAATCAAAGTCAGGGCTGAAGCATCTCAGCCTAGGAAAGGAATAAGAGGCAGAGCTATTCTAGACTGTAAGTTAGAGCTGAGATTTTCTCAGCTCAGGTAGCAGCAGTTAGCTGCAGTAACTTCACTGACCAGAAGGAAAATCCCTGGTGCTGTGAAGGGGTAGTTAGGGCTGAGCTTCAGACTTAGTTCAGGAAGAGGCAGAACATTGCTCTGTAAGTAACTTCCAGCTCAAGTAATTACTTGTTATTATGGAAGTAGTTAGGATTGAGTACATCTTAGTTTAGTGAAGGTTGACTCATGAAACAAATTCCTGTAGCCATTGTTGGGCTGAGTCTATCTCAGTCAAGAAGCTTAACATAGAGAAATATCTCTTGTGTCAAGAATATCCATGAACCCACCTTCATCTTGTAGGATCCAAGTGAGGATCTGAGTTGTATGGCTTAATTGCCTGAGGTTGGAGAGTTCTTCTCTCTGACTGTTGGGCCTTAGTGCTTGAGGTAGGTGACAAGTTTGTCACTGAGCTGTAGGTGCCTAGAGAGGCACTGAGGTAGGTTCTTGGAGGGGTACTGAGTTGTAGGAGTGTTGCAGCACTCTGAGATAAGGCTGAGGTAGGTGGCTTGAGGGTCATTGAGTGTAGGAGTACTGCAGAGCTCTGAGGTAGGATCCTTTGTGGATCTGAGGTAGGATCCTTTGTGGATCTGAGGTAGGGCTGTCCACCCAGCCTGAGTGTAGGGCTTAACAGCCTGATTTAGGTGGTATGCTGACCACTGAGTTGTAGGCCTTTGTGGCTGAGAAGTAAGTATTGGAGGGGACTTGGAGATCCTGAGGGATCTGAGGTGTAAGCTCTTAGGAGTAGTTTGGAGGAGTTTGTGCCTAGTCCAACAAGATAGTTAGATAGGTGGGAGGGAAAGTGGATGTACCCAATTAGGGAACCACTATAAATCACTGTGTACTTTTCTGTGTTGTTTTTCATTGTGCAGGTTGTGAGTATCTTGAAAGCATAAAACAACTAAAAGCTATAGCTCTTAAAGAAGATATTTAAAAGAACTTAAAAAAAAAGAGACCAATAATATATTCACACCCCCTCTAGGTGATTTAGCTATCCTTAAATTAAAGATTTTCAAGTGGTATCAAAGGGAGGTTACTCAAAAAGGACTTAACAGTCTGAGTAGACCTCAAAGGATAGTTAAAAGGTTACCATTTGTGGGTTCAAAAGAGAACCATATGGAGTGGAGCTTAATGGAGCGTCAAGTCTGCAGCAAGGAGAACTTTGGGACATTAAAAGAAAGGATCGGGCAGATCATGGAAGCCAGTGATCCTAGAGTCTTGGCTTCAATTCAAGAAGGTCCCTTCATTCCCATAAGAGTCTCTACATCAGATGCAAGCATCCAGACCCCAAAGAGTTATGCAGAGATGTCTGAAGATGAAATCAACTTGGCATCTGCGGACAAGAGGGCACAACACATCATGGTAAGTGCCATAGATGACTCCACCTTCCAGATGCTTGTCCACTGCAAGACAGCCAAAGAGATGTGGGATTCTCTCACTGGCTACATGGAAGGGATAGAGGAAAGAGATGACAAGAATGTCAGTCTATCAGACAGTGAGTCATAGCCTGAAGAAGAAGCTTTTGTTGGGCTACTTAATGGTATTGCAGACAAAGATGAATACCATCCAGATATCAGATAGAGATCAGGGCCCCTCTATCACAATAAGAAAGTGATACTAAGGTGGATGACGATATCAGTGGCTGCTGTGAAGGGATGGATTTGACAGAAAAAGAATCCTGCCAGGATCAGCCTGGTCAAGATCACATACAACCTCTATCTAGTTGCTTGGGTCATGGGACCAGTCCAGATTCTGATGCATCATCATCTACTGATGAAGATGGCTATGAATCTGAGGTAGATGTCAATCAATTGATTGATAAGTATGGTCAAATTTTGGATGCTTTGAGAAAAAACAAGATGTTGGCCAAGATGCAGGCTGAGGAGATTATATCACTTCAGCTAGTTGCTGCCTAGCAGTCTGAGACAGAATCCTTGTTGGATCATAAAATGAGGGAAGTCAACCAACTGAAGGCCATCTCAATCATCCAAATTGAGACCATAAGCCAGAAGGACAAGATCATTTTGGATCTTGAAGAGAAACTCCTAAAGGAGAGAAGGGTTGTGGCTGAATTCAGCAAGTTTAAAGTTGTGTTGTCCTTGATAGAGTCCTTCTCCTCTCAAAAGGGTAAGAAGGAGTTGGTAGTCAAGGGAAGCATAAGAGTTGATCTTTCCAAAAGGAAAGGCAAAGCACATGTAGTGCCTCAGTCAACCTTTCACAAGGTAATCCTCCCTTCTCACAGGTATGACCATGGTTGCATGCATGGTCACTGGGAAATGGGAATTCTTCTTGTAAGAATACAAGAGTATCTTCCAATGGAAGAAGAAAGGGTAGGGAATGAGTGCCTTTAAGGCTCCCCATGAAAACGTATAAATGGCTCATGCTGGACCATTTATATTTGGTACCTCAGCCTCAACTCACAAGGGAAATACAGTGGCTTTCACTCAAGCCCATCCAGTAAGGACTCAGACCAAGGGTCAGTCTACTAGTAAGCTTAACTTAGCAAGCTCTCATGATATAAACAGGTTATCTTCTGCAAAGAAGACAGTTGTAAATAACATTCAGGGCAAGCAAAGGAAGCCTGCTGGAAGAATAACCTTCAGTCAGATCCTTACTGAAAGGAAAATGAAGAAAGTTGATGCTCATCTTCCTTCTGTTTAGTCAGTAGTTAACCACACTACAAGACCTGCTCAGAAACAAAGATATAATATTCATGAGTGTTGGTGTTGTGGTAAGGTGGGGCATTTTTCCCTAGATTTCTAGCATAATCCTTCTGTGTCTAGAGCAAGAGTAAGCCTACCTATCAGAAATTCTGCAGGTAGGCAAGTTAGATTTCATTCTAATCAGAACTTAGGACCCAATACCTATTGGGGTCCTAAGGTAAGATAATTCTATTTTGCATGTTAGTCTAAGTGCCCATCCCCCATGTGGTACTCAGACAGAAGATGTTCCAGAACTTGGACTGGAACAAGGAAGTTATCTTATGGATCATTCTCCAAGGATAAGGATATTGTGTACATTCCTGAAGAAGGATATAAGTGGTATCAAGTGGCATGGGAGAGCTGGGTTAGTTGTATCTACTCTATAGATATGCTCTCTAGTCAAATGGTACAATCACTATGGGAGTGGTAACTGGCCATGATCATGGATGAAGTCCAGCTGGATCCAACCAGCGGGAATATCTGGTTGAACAAAGTCTTGCAGCCACAACAGCAAATCTGGAAAGGACAAGTAGGTTGTACTTATCTCTAATGGAAGCACAAGTAGCTCCTCTGTGAGCAGCAAGGAGGAGTCACACTGTGCTTAGCTGATAGAACTCACTATACAGAAGGGACAAACAGTCAAGTAGTATCATTAGCTGAAATTATGACTAACAGTCATAAGGACAGGATCTGTGCAAATGCTGATGGGGAGCATGTTCAGTCAAGGTTGCTGGACAAGCTTGAATCTTACCCAAAGTTCCCCCAGCACAGAATGGATCAGCATTACTGCTGAGGATCAGCTTGTCCCCATGTACATTGCAGAAGCTGAGAGGGAAACCACCCAAGTGATGACACCTACTGGAAGAAGGCAAGCCAATCAGTTTACAAGAACAGCTGGATTGCTCCAGCTATTGGTGATACAAGTCAGCACATTCCTATTGAAATGGCAGTGTAAAGAAAGACTTGGTATCAGAATGATAGGATGGTTCGTGGAAAGATCATTCTAGGTTCAAGTGATCTTAAAAGTCCAGCAACTACAGGAGAACATTCAGCCTCATGGGAAGAGAAAGCTGGCAGCTGCACCAATGGTATCATCTGCAATCAGCTAGGGGGAGAAGAGAATCACAGCAGACCAGCTCTTCCATATTTATTCAGAAACCAAGAAGGGATTGATCAAGTGGTGATCAAGTGTGGAGATCAATGTAATGATCAAGATAATACTAAGTGGGCTGAACACTCTTGTACTGCTAATCAGAAAGCTGAAACCAAAGGCAAGTCTGTTGCTAAAGAAGGAGAGAAGATCTGGCTCAGCAAAAAGAGATTGTGCAAGGTGTAATGGAGTTGCTAAGCATCAACATGGATGGAGCTCGACGAAATCTGAATAATTCGTCGAACTCAAGATTGTCAAACATAAATTTTATGGCATCTGAACCATAACCTCCATATAAGTAAAATTTCTTTCATATTGATATTCTAGTAGTGTAATCTATGTTGTTAGGAATTCTTATTGTCATAGCAGGACTATGTATATATGGATTAAGTATCAATAAGTTTGGGAGCATAAGGAAGAACTCAATCCTGAGTTTGCCCTGACTGACAAGTGGCTGTCATGATTATCATGCCACTAGATGAAGTCAAGTTCAACACCCTCATGGTTGAGTTGGGTATGTGGAACTTAGGATAGCTTCAGCAGCTCCAAACTCCAGTTTATGTTGCAGGATTTACTTTTATTGTAGGTAGATAAGTCCTTGATATGACATCAAGACTATAAAGAACATCAAGTGGTATTCATACTGGCATAGACTAGAATGTCTATCAGGAATCTGACAAAGGATGCCTCAGTTGAGGGGGAGCAGGCAGCTGCTGCAGTAGATCAACTGTCACAACTGCTGATCAGTTTATCAAGGATAATGCACAGACTAAGGGTGAGATCATGAGAAGAGAGACAGCTACCAGCCAGCTCAAGTGGATCTATGGGTCACTCAAGTGCCAAGGGGCTGCAGTGATGTAGTGTATCAATGATATCATCACAGGCGGATGCTGATTTTGTAGATACAACATAAGCAAGTGGAACTATGTGTGTTGCAAGCTCTAATGCTGCAGTGTTGTGTTGCATCAATGTATCAACACAGAAGGTATGAATCCTAATCAAGTAGATTGATCACTAGGTTGATTTCCTTAGTAGTATCAACATAGGACTCTGTCTAGGATCAAGAGATAATCTCTCACATGATACTTTCTACTCCCTCAATAGATATACCTATTAAAGAGGATAGAAAGGGGGAGATTTGTGGAAATACATAAGGGGCAATACTTCTAGTGGTGCTTCATTTAAACATTAAGTGGTAGAAATGAGAGTTCATATTACTTGAGCAATTTCTCAAGTAGTATGAGGATGCATTTGTAACGCCCCGAATTTTGTGTGCGAGTCGGTCGCGGAAAAAGAGTTTTTGGTGCCTGTAGGGGTACACGGCCTAGGACACGGGCGTGTCCAAGGCCGTGTCTGGCTGGTGATTTTTGGCCGTTTCCAACCCGAGAAGGACACGGCCAGGAACACGGCCAGATGACACGGGCGTGTCATCTGACACGGGCGTGTGCCAACCCGTGTCCAGACCCGTGTCCTGAGGGGTCGTGTCCGTTGCCGTGGCGGTTATGCGTGACACGCCCTCGAACACGGGCGTGTCGAGGAACCCGACACGGGCGTGTCAGGTCAGACACGGGCGTGTCTTGGCCCGTGTGCGTTTCCCCGTTCGACGATCGTGCCTGGATCGAGGCACACGGCCTTGGACACGGCCGTGTGCCAAGCCGTGTGCGGCCCAGTTCTGGGGAATTTTGTGCAGATCCGAGCCGTTCATTTTCTTTAATTTAGATCTGACGGCCCAGATTAGTTTAGGCTCTGTTAAGGCCGGGAATAGGGAGTTATTCCCTCATTTTCTCTCCAAAATTCTCCCCTTCCAAAGTGAGAGAGGAGAGGAAGAAGAAGGAGGTTTCCGGCCGCCGGCGGAGCATCGGAGCGCCATTTCGAAATCGGAGAGCGGATCCGTGGAGGGAAAGTCATTGCGAAGAGTTCTAACCGCGTAGTTTTTCCATGGCGCCAAAACGGACTACAAGGGTAACGATTCTCAACTCGAGCGCTTGAAGCTCTTTCTTTCTGCATAGGGAAGCCCGCTCCCGCGAGTATGCGGTGAGTGCGTGGTGTTCCTTGGGGTTGACGGGAATAGTCCCCCTTGTGTTGCATGTAGAGCCCGGAATCGTAAGTACGGGCATAGGCATTGTGTGTGAAGCCTACCCGGACGTGTTTTGTCTGGATCGGTGATGTTGCATTTGATATGGTTTTGCCGGAGAAGACTCCGTGCTTTGGATTTTTCGGGTTTCTACGCGGTAGATTGCAGCAGGGATCCTTGAAGGTTAGCTTCAAGGCGCACCCGGAAAATTGAGCGGAAACGTGTTCTGCTAACTTGGCGGTCTGGGAACCGGCCTTGATCATAACTGGGTTATGAGACTGTTTTGGAAAATTTGGGATCCGAGAGAAGCTTGGCCCGCGCAAAGTTCCTTAAATTGGACATGCGGCGTGAGCAACGGGCAAGTGGAATTGGACCTAGGCTATGTGGTTCGGTGCGAGAGACCCGAAGACGGGGACTGGCCGTTGGCATAGTTGGAGCCTTAGACGGTGGTCAGAAAGGCTAAATGCTCACATGTTGTTGCCATCCTAGGGGTGGTGGTGGATGCACTGATGGGTCAGGGTCCACCATGAATGTGCCCTGAGTGCACGGGGTGTTTGGCCGTGCGAGCCTACACCTGTGGCGAATTATAATTGCGCTATATATATATTGTTGGCTAAAGTTCTGCAGGGAAAGAGCACCGCCGTCCCGAGTAAGGGGCGGGGTCGTTATAATTTGGTCGGCTTTTAGCTGACCGTTGCTTTATTTGCCACCGTGCGGTGGTATGTGCTTGCAGGTGCTGCGGAGCCGAGCGCCAAATAGCGGGCTGGAGCCCATGTTGCTGTGCTGGCCCTAGAAGGCCGTAGAATAGTTGTTTTTACATTTCTCATGTGTGGCCGGCCTGCGAGCCGATGTATGTAAGACATGTTATATTTATGAACATTTGTAAGGCCATAAGGCCATGTACCTATTTCAGTGTATTTGAGGTTCATTCCTGTTGTTGTAGCTGTGGACATTCATATTGATGGAATTAATTTTGGGTTCTTTCAACTTTAAAATCTTCCGCTAGAATGCTCTGTGATTAGGACGAGTAGTCTTATTAGATGGTTTGATTTATTCATTTAGTAACCCTTCCGACTGTCTGTGGTATATGGCGTCGGGTTCCAGCTGGACCTTCTGTTATATGCCATGCGACGGATGGGGGTGTTACAATTTGGTATCAGACTTCTGGTTACGGTCAAGCTTAAATGAATTCGTGGGCGAATTCTTTTAAGGGGTGGTGAGCACATGTGTGCGTCATCGTTATAACATCAAAAAGAACCCACGAATGTCCACTTAGGAATGAAAATACACTGGTTTTGTGGAACCTGAGTGTTCCAATGATTGCTTTTAGCAATTTGTTTGTTGTCTAATCGTGTGTCTTTGCTATTATAGGCAGCTAGGAGCGGTGCTGGTCAGTCAGAGCGTCCGCAATCAGCGGAAAGTAGTGCACCAAGGGACGTGCCTGCTACACCTCCTTCAGCGGAAACCATCAGGATGGTGGCTGAAGCCGTGTTCGCAATGATAAATGCCCAACCTGCGGGGCAAATGCATCGCGCACCTCCTGCGGATGAGCAAGAACCGGTTAGGGCGGCAGAGCCGAGAGTGGTGGAACGCGCAGCAGTTGAGTTAGTAGAGCCGAGGAGAACTACGGAGAGGCAGCTAAAGCATGTGATGGGCTTTAATCCTCCGAGGTTTAATGGGGTTGGAACACCAACTCAAGCTGAGGACTGGCTCTCTTCCATAAAGAGGGTGTTGACGGCCACAATGACTGAGGAGTGGCAGAAGACCACCATAGCGACTTTTCTTTTGGAAGGTGAGGCGAGGCTGTGGTGGGACGAGTTGGAGTTTCATCTTCTAGTGGGAAGGCAACTTGCGGATGTGCCGATAGAAGAATTTTCAAGATTGTTCCTAGCCAGATTTGTACCTTCTGCTCAGAGGTTGGAGATGGAGAATCAATTTCTTGGGTTGACTCAGGGATCTAGAAGCGTGGACGAATATCTGCATGAGTTCACACGGTTGGGTCGTTATGCTGGTGCTATGTTTTCTGAAGAAGAGAGGAAGACCAACCGATTCTATGAGGGTCTTCGTGGCGATTTACAGTTACTCCTTGCTGGGCCTAAGGCGCAGGGCTTCCTAGCCTTGGTCAATTCGGCCCGATCGTTGGAAAAGGTCGCGAAGAAAGTTCAAGAGAAGAGGGACCCAGGAGAAAAGAAGACCGAGTTCAAGGTGCCAAGTCACAAGACAGGTTTCCGCAGATGGAACAAGAAGCGGAGGACTTCAAACTCAGCCCCTTCGGCTGATGCATCGGGGGCAACTACAAGTCGAGTCCCCGGAGCTTGCTACAACTGCGGGAAGATGGGGCATTTTGCTCGGGAGTGTTGGAGCGGACGTCCAAAGTCCGAGAGGAGACCTGGAGCGACTTATGAGGAGAAAGGGAAGGCGGTGGAGTCAACCGCATCCCATCATGCTCCAGCCCAGCCTAGAGTCTACAACCTTGGTCTACAGGAGGCCATTAAGCAAGCAGACGTGGTGACAGGTATGAATTAAATTACAGTGGTTTAACTTTTATAGTTGTTACCTTCGTATTTGTTAGCTTACGTTTGTTAATGCTAGGCTTTGTGTTAATCTTTGGGTTTCCGGCGAGAGCCCTTTTTGATACGGGAGCATCACATTCCTTCTTGTCTGAAAAGTTTATATCGCGCATCGGAGTTCCGTTCTCGATGGCAGAAAACAAGTTGGATGTGTTGTTGCCTAATGGGTGCTCAATGCGTGCGGATAGGATTTGTGTTGTGAAGATTCAGATTGGAGACCGGGAGTTTGATTTGCGGGCGTTGGTTCTACCATTAGTGGAGTTCGACGTAATTTTCGGTATGGATTGGCTCTCGGAGCAGAGTGCATGTATTGATTGCAACCGTAAAGAAGTCAAGTTGGGTCTGGACACTGGTCGGGAGACTACTTTTGCGGGCATGAAGGGGTCAGGGAAAGTTCTGATATCAGCCCTTCAGGTGTTCAAGGCAGTTCGGTCTGGGGCAGAACTATATGTCACTCTAGTGCAGACTTCGACGCCTAAGCCTAGTTTGGACAGCATCCCAGTTGTGTCCGAGTATCCTGATGTGTTTCCAGATGATCTCCCAGGAGCCCCTCCTCAGCGGGAGATAGACTTTACTATAGAGCTGGTACCGGGTGCCAAACCGGTGTCACGCTCCCCCTATCGGATAGCCCCAAGAGAAATGGCAGAGTTGAAGGTGCAACTGCAGGAGTTGCTAGAGCAAGGATATGTGCGTCCAAGTTCATCACCTTGGAGCGCACCAGTTCTCTTTGTTAAGAAGAAAGATGGGAGCTTGCGGCTTTGTATCGATTATCGGGAATTGAACAAACTTACGGAGAAGAACAAATATCCAATCCCGAGGATTGACGATCTATTTGATCAGTTGGTTGGGTCAACTGTATACTCGAAGTTAGATTTGAAGTCCGGTTACTATCAGTTGAGGATAAGGGAGAGCGACATTCCAAAGACAGCATTCAGTACGCGGTTTGGGCATTATGAGTTCACGGTTATGCCGTTTGGGTTGACGAATGCTCCATCCGTGTTTATGGATCTGATGAATAGGACGTTCAGAGAATACTTGGATCAGTTTGTGATAGTATTCATCGATGATATCCTGGTGTATTCGCGGTGCGAGGAGGATCATTACAAGCATTTACACTTGGTGTTGGAGACATTGAGGAAAAGTCAGTTGTATGCAAAGTTCTCCAAGTGTGAGTTCTGGTTATCCTCGATAGCGTTCCTTGGTCACGTTGTCAGTGGAGAAGGTATAGCTGTGGATCCGGCGAAGATAGTGGCGATACGGGAGTGGCCTACTTTGACTACAGTGGCAGAGGTCCGGAGTTTTCTGGGGCTTGCTGGCTACTACAGGCGCTTCGTAGAGAACTTCTCGCGGATAGCACTACCACTCACGACGTTGACAAGGAAGGATCAGAAGTTTGTGTGGTCTTCGGAGTGCGAACAGGCTTTTGTAGAGTTGAAGAGGCGGTTAACCACGGCGCCTATTTTATGTTCGCCAAGTGGTACCGAAGGATTCGAGATTTATAGTGATGCTTCAGGTAGTGGTTTGGGCTGTGTTCTGCTACAGCATGGGAGAGTGATAGCTTATGGTTCACGACAACTGAAGGTTCACGAGAGGAATTATCCGGTCCACGACTTAGAGTTAGCGGCCGTGATATTTGCTCTTAAGCTTTGGAGGCACTATCTGTACGGTGTGAAGGTGGATATTTACACCGATCATAAGAGTTTGAAGTACCTATTGGACCAAAAAGATCTGAACATGAGGCAGAGGAGGTGGATGGAGTTCTTAGGGGACTACACCTTCAAGATACACTATGTGCCTGGGAAGGGAAATGTAGTGGCGGATGCGTTGAGTCGTAAGATTCCCGCACAAGCCAACTGGTTATCAGTGCATGATAAGAGATTGGTCCAAGAGTTGGAGGCATTGGAGATATCTTGCGTTGACAAGCAGTCTAGTGCCGAGGCGAAACTGTTTTGGACAGAGGTGCAGTGTGACCTAGCGGATAGAGTTCGGAGGGCTTTGGTTCAGGATAGCAGCATGAAGCAAATCTTGGATGAATCTTTGGATGGGTCAAATTCCCAGTTTGTGGTTGAAGATGGGTTGCTAAGGAAGGACGGTCGTCTATGCGTTCCTAGTGCGGATAATATTCGGGAGGAGTTGATGTATGAGGCTCATCATACCAAATACTCAATCCACCCGGGAAGCACGAAGATGTATAGAGACATGAAGAAATTATTCTGGTGGCCGGGTTTGAAGAAGGATGTGGCGCTTTATGTGGCCAAGTGCCGTACTTGTGCATTAGTGAAGGCGGAATGCCAGAAGCCCGGAGGTTTCTTGAAATCACTTCCTATCCCAGAATGGAAGTTTGACGACATATCTATGGATTTTGTGCACGGTCTGCCGAAGTCGCAGAAAGGAAATGACGCCATTTGGGTGGTTGTTGATAGATTGACAAAGGTGTCGCACTTTATCCCAGTGAGAAAGGAGGATCCAGTGGAAAAGTTAGCCAAACTCTACGTGGATAATATTGTACGACTGCATGGTGTGCCTCGCAGTATTGTTAGTGATCGTGATGGACGCTTCACGTCAAATGACTGGAGGTTGGTGCATGGTCTGTTGGGTACTAAGCTAAAGTTCAGCACAGCCTTTCACCCGCAGACAGATGGCCAAACCGAGAGAGTCAACAGAACTATGGAGGACATGCTTCGCATGTGCGTCCTAGATTTCGGGAAGCATTGGGAGGATCACCTGTACATGGTGGAGTTTGCGTACAACAATAGCTTTCAGGCAAGCATTGGATTGGCGCCTTTTGAAGCTTTGTATGGGAGGAAGTGCCGTACGCCGTTGTCTTGGTTGGAGGCAGGCGAATCAAAGTTGTATAAACGTCAAGCGGTGGAAGATGCCACTTCAATGATACGGACAATTCAAGAAAGGCTGAAGATTGCTCAGGATAGACAGTCAAAGTACTACAATGCCAAACATAGAAATGTGGAGTTCAACGTTGGCGACATGGTGTATTTAAAAATCAAGCCGTTCAAGGGTGTATCGCGGGTTCGACGCTTGAAGAAGCTGAGTCCGAGATACCTTGGACCATTTGAGATCCTGGAGCGTGTTGGCGAGGCGGCGTATAGATTAAAGCTGTCGACGGAGTTGAGTGGGCTGCATGATGTATTCCACGTATCAGTGTTGCGTAAGGCAGTTCAGGAGGCTTCGCAGATCATTGCAGACGATCAGGTACCGGTTGATTATGAGTTAACAACAAGGGTCAGACCAGTACGAATTGAAGATGTTGCAGTCAAACGACTCCGCAACAAGGAGGTCAGAATGGTTAAAGTCCGTTGGGATAATTGCGGACGTGAGGAGCTTTCTTGGGAGCGAGAGCAAGCTATGTTGGAGGAATACCCTGAGTTATTCCACTCAGGTATCATTTAGCTTTCGTGTACCTTTGCTTAATTTCGGGACGAAATTCCTTAAGTGGGGGAGATTTGTAACGCCCCGAATTTTGTGTGCGAGTCGGTCGCGGAAAAAGAGTTTTTGGTGCCTGTAGGGGTACACGGCCTAGGACACGGGCGTGTCCAAGGCCGTGTCTGGCTGGTGATTTTTGGCCGTTTCCAACCCGAGAAGGACACGGCCAGGAACACGGCCAGATGACACGGGCGTGTCATCTGACACGGGCGTGTGCCAACCCGTGTCCAGACCCGTGTCCTGAGGGGTCGTGTCCGTTGCCGTGGCGGTTATGCGTGACACGCCCTCGAACACGGGCGTGTCGAGGAACCCGACACGGGCGTGTCAGGTCAGACACGGGCGTGTCTTGGCCCGTGTGCGTTTCCCCGTTCGACGATCGTGCCTGGATCGAGGCACACGGCCTTGGACACGGCCGTGTGCCAAGCCGTGTGCGGCCCAGTTCTGGGGAATTTTGTGCAGATCCGAGCCGTTCATTTTCTTTAATTTAGATCTGACGGCCCAGATTAGTTTAGGCTCTGTTAAGGCCGGGAATAGGGAGTTATTCCCTCATTTTCTCTCCAAAATTCTCCCCTTCCAAAGTGAGAGAGGAGAGGAAGAAGAAGGAGGTTTCCGGCCGCCGGCGGAGCATCGGAGCGCCATTTCGAAATCGGAGAGCGGATCCGTGGAGGGAAAGTCATTGCGAAGAGTTCTAACCGCGTAGTTTTTCCATGGCGCCAAAACGGACTACAAGGGTAACGATTCTCAACTCGAGCGCTTGAAGCTCTTTCTTTCTGCATAGGGAAGCCCGCTCCCGCGAGTATGCGGTGAGTGCGTGGTGTTCCTTGGGGTTGACGGGAATAGTCCCCCTTGTGTTGCATGTAGAGCCCGGAATCGTAAGTACGGGCATAGGCATTGTGTGTGAAGCCTACCCGGACGTGTTTTGTCTGGATCGGTGATGTTGCATTTGATATGGTTTTGCCGGAGAAGACTCCGTGCTTTGGATTTTTCGGGTTTCTACGCGGTAGATTGCAGCAGGGATCCTTGAAGGTTAGCTTCAAGGCGCACCCGGAAAATTGAGCGGAAACGTGTTCTGCTAACTTGGCGGTCTGGGAACCGGCCTTGATCATAACTGGGTTATGAGACTGTTTTGGAAAATTTGGGATCCGAGAGAAGCTTGGCCCGCGCAAAGTTCCTTAAATTGGACATGCGGCGTGAGCAACGGGCAAGTGGAATTGGACCTAGGCTATGTGGTTCGGTGCGAGAGACCCGAAGACGGGGACTGGCCGTTGGCATAGTTGGAGCCTTAGACGGTGGTCAGAAAGGCTAAATGCTCACATGTTGTTGCCATCCTAGGGGTGGTGGTGGATGCACTGATGGGTCAGGGTCCACCATGAATGTGCCCTGAGTGCACGGGGTGTTTGGCCGTGCGAGCCTACACCTGTGGCGAATTATAATTGCGCTATATATATATTGTTGGCTAAAGTTCTGCAGGGAAAGAGCACCGCCGTCCCGAGTAAGGGGCGGGGTCGTTATAATTTGGTCGGCTTTTAGCTGACCGTTGCTTTATTTGCCACCGTGCGGTGGTATGTGCTTGCAGGTGCTGCGGAGCCGAGCGCCAAATAGCGGGCTGGAGCCCATGTTGCTGTGTTGGCCCTAGAAGGCCGTAGAATAGTTGTTTTTACATTTCTCATGTGTGGCCGGCCTGCGAGCCGATGTATGTAAGACATGTTATATTTATGAACATTTGTAAGGCCATAAGGCCATGTACCTATTTCAGTGTATTTGAGGTTCATTCCTGTTGTTGTAGCTGTGGACATTCATATTGATGGAATTAATTTTGGGTTCTTTCAACTTTAAAATCTTCCGCTAGAATGCTCTGTGATTAGGACGAGTAGTCTTATTAGATGGTTTGATTTATTCATTTAGTAACCCTTCCGACTGTCTGTGGTATATGGCGTCGGGTTCCAGCTGGACCTTCTGTTATATGCCATGCGACGGATGGGGGTGTTACAGCATTGACATAACTTATTAAGTCAATACAATTAATTAGAGCACATTGTATTAATATAAAATAAGCTAGCAGGTGTGTAGAAATGTCTACAACTACATGAAATTATTCTGCCTATCATGATAATGCATCTTAGTATTGCTAGGTGTTCTGCCTTCTTCAAATAAGTGGAGATTGTTGGGTTCATTACCCACAATGTTCCCTAGAGTGGATTTGAAGAGGCATCACCATCAAGACTAAGAGCATTGTTGTATTTGATGTGTACTTGAGTTCATGCATGCAGGTAATCCATGATTGGACAGGTCAACAAAAAGAATATGCTGGAGAATTCAAATTTTGTCAAGCTCAGTTCAAAGTGTGGGTCTTAGATTTAGTTGAGCTCAGCTTGCAGTTTGTCGAGCTCAGCTCACAGATTGTCGAGCGCAGCTCACCATTCCTTGAGCTAAACTCTGGAGCTTAGGATTCAAATTTCGTCGAGCTCAGCTCGCAGTTCGTCGACCTCAGCTCACAGATCATCGAGCTTAGCTCACCATTCCTTGAGCTATACTTAGGAGCTTAGGATTCAAATTTCATCGAACTCAGCTCACAGTTCATCGAGCTCAGCTCACAGATCGTCGAGCTCAGCCCACCAATCGTCGAACGTAGTTCAACATTCGTCGACCTAAAGTCAGACAAATTGACTAAGGCAAAACCGCTGAGACAGCTGAGACGGCTGAGAATCATGTCTCAACATAATCATTGAGAAAAAACAAGGTGGATTTCTCTAAGTCCAGAAGCGTTGAGTGAAGTAGGTTCACTCATCAGCTCTAATAAAGAAGAAAGCGCTGAGACTGCTGAGAAGAAACCGTTGAGATAGAAGACAGTCTCAGCTGAGAAGAAAAAAGCGTTGAGACCGTTGAGAAGAAACCGCTAGGATAGAAGACAGTCTCAGATGTGAAGAAAGAACCATTGAGATAAAGCCAGCAGAAATTCACCAAGTCCAGAAGCGTTGAGAGCCAAGACAGATAGCTTTGAGTGACTTAACCATCACTTGACGCTTAGTGATATTCTGGAATTTTTCTAAGTCCAGAAGGTGATGACCACTGCTGTAGCAAGTCAACGAGTCAACATATTTTAAATAAGTGGCGGGATGGCTACAGTACGTGACAAATGTTATCGCAGAGCTACTGTACGACAGTTGTAATGCCCCCGACTTTTGTATAATTATTTGATTTGGTAATGTCATAGTTATGGCTTCAGGGCGTTACTTTTTAACGTCGAGTTGGCGGCGTGACGCCCTTAAGGCATTTTCGCGTCTATTCGGTCGAGTCGGCCAAACTCGTGAATTCTTGTTGTAATTGGAAAATTTTGCATTTGGAAATTAAGTTAAATAATTTTGGTCTTGCTCGTCAAGTTTCGTCGCGATCTGAGAGATATTCGGGCCTCGGCGATTTTCCGAAGTTTTGTAGAATTTATGTTCGCCGTAGACTTTGAAAATTAATATCTCGAGAATGGATCGTCAGATTTTGGTGTTGGGTTTCTAGCGGCAGTGTTCACCTACGGTGTGAGTTTCGTTTAATTCGGCGCGTGTTTGAGCCTCTGTTTTGAACTCGTGTTTCCTTGTTCAAAAAAATATAAATATGATTATTTTAATATTAAAACACTATTCAAAAATGTCTTTTCCTATTCATCTCTATAGTTTGATTTTTTGGATATATTTGTAAAATTCACTGTTCATGCAATTGAATTCTCGAGTATATCAGGCCCTGTTCTCGAGTATCCGCTTCATCTTCTCGAGTAAATTATTTCGTGTTCTCGAGTACCTGCTTCGTCTTCTCGAGTAATTTATTTCTTGTTCTCGAGTACCTACTTCATCTTCTCAAGTAAATTACTTCCTGTTCTCGAGTGTCTGTTTTCTTCTTTTCGAGTACTTCTAAACTTGTTCTCGAGTACTTGGCTATCCTTCCCGAGAAGTCTGTTCCAGTATATGTTCGGACGCTATTTTGAGGGTCAAAATTGTGTCGTATAGAAACATAGTTAACATGAAATTTGTTCATCTCGACGAGATCTACAACTTTCATGTTGAGCACTTTTCGTTTGGAGCCATCTTAAACCTCTATTTTCATTTTCCGCACGCACGCACTTAATTCGTCCACCTTTTTTTCCTGTTTAGATAAACAAATTTTATAAATACGTGTATATATATATATATTCTTATACTTAAGGATAATTAGAAAGATAAAAACTTCATCTTTTTCCTCACGATTAGACCGAACCGAAACCAGAGTGGCGATTCCCTCTCGTTCGTGAACCTTCCGGTGGCCGTCGACGGTGCTCCGGTGCTCGAAATCTTCAACTGAATATAGATCCAGAAAGCTCTCGTCGAGAGCTACTCCATCATGATAAAACTTTCCCTATTGCTTGAGTTTTCTCGTTAGGTGTTTTGGCCCTAATCTCTATTTCGGTCATTTTTGTTCAGATTTTGACCCTTCTCGTTTTCTTTAGTCCCAATCTACGACAAGGAGTGATTTGGAGAGTTTTTCCGGCAAAACCGAGGCAAGTGGTGGTTTTTCCTCTTTCCCCCTTTTTTCTTGATCTTGATGGTAATTGATTAACTTATGTTCTTTAACCCTTCTGCACTTTTGTCATTCTAACTGTAGATATGTTTAATACCCCCTTGGTATTTACTTGAATTTATAAGTTCTTATCATGATTGTTCAACTTCATAACGTTGTGGTGATTTGATGAAATATTATATTGTTGGCTTAAATCGCCCTTATCTATTGTGTGGAGCATGTTAGAATTTATCTAGGATTGTAAATCCTTCCTGAAGATTGATCAACCGCTTCTTAATCTAGAATTATTTAGTAGAATCCGATGTTCCAAGTCCTGAGATATATTTTTGTTAGGTTTTCTTATTTGCAGAAGTTAGTGGGCGAAACCACCTCCGCAATGTTTGTTTCCTTTATTAGCACCTCGTGGAACTCTACCGGGTGTTTGGGGAATTTGCGGTGAATGGTGGAGTGTTTAGTCTCCTCCGCATTTAGACGGATAATTTCTTTGGGGTTGTGTCCAGCTGAGTTGACCACCATGCCGTTTTGGATTGTTTGGTGGAGTTGACCACAGGAGGCTAGTAGGGGTTTGTTTCTTTTTCGTATGATTTAATCATGACCTTTTTCCCCTTATAGTCTTGTGCATTTGGGGTGGTTTTGTGGTACGTGACGCTTCACGTAAGTGTTTCCTTTTGGCTTTTGTACATTTCTATTGTACTTTAATTAAGTATTTTCCTTTGGTCATGGGTTGGTACCCCTCGACTTTGTTTACTTTTGGCTTACTTTTCGCCATTACTTGTACATTCTTGCTGAGGTGTTCTGTCTTTCGAATGCCTTAGGTTCAGAGCTGTAGCTGGTAGTCGTGCTGGTTTTGGAGTTTCTGAGCAGCAGTTTTGGCTGTGTTCGTTGTCTCGTCGTAGTGAGGTAGTTTGTTGTTTTTGTTTATTCACTAGTTCAGGCATACTTTACTTTTGTGGGTTCGTGTCAGTTTGTTGACGCCCACAAGATTGTTATTTTTGGATACTTACTAGCTACTTAGCTTTCTTTCTGTGTGTTTGGGATACTTGCTCTCTGGGATGTTTTATGTTAGGAATGCATGGTAAGTATTTTCAAGTATAAAATAAAACTACTATTATTACCTCATGCATTGCATGCTTTTAGAATGTTAAGTCACTATATTTAACGACTGTATAAATCTACTTTTATTGCTATTATAAACTTAGAACTTGCATACCTTGAGGTGTCCTTTGGGAACCTCTAAGCTCTTGTAGGATGCCTATTCCGATAAAAGAAGTATTTTTTTCACATCTTTTAACAACTTTTATTGTGGACTAGATAAGCCACTAAGCCGAGGGATATAGCTATCTGCTATACTTAAATTGATGTTAACTCAAAATAACTTAAAGAACCTTTCTTCAGGGTTAAGTAGGAGTTTTGCCTGAGTGTCCGCAGCTATCCCCTTTTGATGTGGCATCATGATGCGCATTTTTTCCTTACTCTGATATACTTATTTGGCGGTGAAAAATATGGTTCGTGACAGTTGGTATCAGAGAGAGGTTGGTTTGACAAGTTGGTCGAACCAGCCAATCTCGTTTAGTTTGTTTCTTTCTTTCAATTGCATACACACCCCGATGTGTCATCAGTACGTCTTAACCAAAGTATAGTCACTACACTCATAACATGATAAGAACTATACGGGGCATATTATATACTATGGGATGCATAATATGTGTTTGTATATGGATCCACCATAAGAGGCAACATGTGACAGTTATGTAGTATGGGATGCATAACCATCAGCACATGGGTGTCCATTAGCACGTTTTATTTTCTCATTGCATGCGATGTTATATAGTATGGGATGCATAACATTTCATGTGTACGTCGCTCATGCATGCAATAAGGCCTTTTTAGAATGCATAGCACTGCATACATAGCATATCATCGCATAAGCATGTGTGCTAAGTTAAGGTTTACATGATGACACATGCACACACTTGATTTAAAAGGAGAATAAAGAACTCATACATTCATATCATAGGAACATGAGTAAATAAGATTAGAGGATATCATCCTAAGTAGGACATAGCATCATTATAAAATCCCAGAGCAAGATGCAACATATGCAAGTGCATAAGTATGGTCTGAACTAGTTCTATGGCCTTGTTGTAAACTGGGATTGTTTTTGACGAGCCCTTCGCTACCTTTTTCTAGAATGTCGAGACGTCCTATGACGAGTTTGACTCCCCTGTCAGAGGGAGAGAATCAGAGAGTGCACACAATCAGGAGGAAAAGACCGTGTGCTCTGATACCATGTAAAAAGTAGCGAACAAGCAAGAACAAACGGATAGACTTTTGAATAATTGAAATTTTATTATCCAAAAACGATATCATTTACAAAGGTATGACCTCCCTTATATAGAATGGAGTGTTAGAGTTAGTATTTTCTATATGTTGAGTTTAGTCCCACACCGCCTATCGGTGTTGGGTGTCATGTTATAGTTCCTATATATTGCCCCTATGTGGATGAATAAAACTTGCACTTTCCATTTCCCTTCTCTTTTCTACATGGTATCAGAGCGGGTTCTGAGACCTAAAAATTTCTTCCGATAAGCTATTGTCCCCCCCCCCCCCCCGCTCCTGTCCCGACCGAAATCCCCCACCCGGCCCGTGCTTCCGCCCCGCGCGCTGCTAGGGCTTACGCCCAGTGCTCCCGCTCCTGTCGACGGAGTCGATCTATGATCCCGTCGACAGGAGCGGCTCAGATCACCCGACAGCTACTTCTTCCGACATCGTGGACGTCGACCTCTTCCTTCATCGACACCGACGCATCCTCTGGCTTCCTTCATCGACACCGACACATCCTCTGGCTTCCTTCATCGACACCGACGGATCCTCCGGCTTCCGACTGCGACATAGACGATCCCGTCTGCTCCCCTCTGCATTGCCGACGCCGACGCCTCTACTTCCATCTTATCCCGGCGTCTTCCTCGCTGCTGCTTCCGCCTGCGTCCTCCTCTGCCTCCCTCGTTAGCTTCTCCTTCTCCAGCCTGCTGCTCTGCCGCTTCTCCTTCTCCAGCCTGCTGCTCTGCCGCTTCTTCTTCTCCGGCATGGATGCTGCTCTGCCACTGCTTCTCCGGCCAGCTACTGTTGCAGCCGCTTCTTCTCCGTCTGCCGCTGCTTCTCCGGCCCGCTGCTACTGCAGCTGCGTCTTCTCCGTCTGCGGCTGCTGCTCATCTTCTCCGGCCCCTTAGTTATTTGATGTTGTTGTTGTTTTTTTATTTATAAGTTGTTGTTGGGTTGTTGTATTGCGTCTCTATGATTTCTGCCTTCTTGCACGTGATCTACGTGAGGGGGAGTGTACGTCACGGCCTCCAGACGTAGTCTATACCTTCTTGCACGTATTCCACGTGAGGGGGAGTGTTTGTGATATCGGCGACTCGGATGCTTCTTTCCCGACTCCTTCCTTAGTCACACCCGGCCCCTAGGTATAACCTATGTCTTCTTGCACATGATCCACGTGAGGGGGAGTGTTTGTGATCATGGCAACTCGGATACTTCTTTCCCGACTCCTGCCTTAGTCACACATGGCCCCTAGGTTGATTTCATATGTTGTTTGTGTCTCCTCGTTGTTTTCTCTGGATTTGGTAGGGTTGGTTTGGTCTTGCGTGGTTGACCTTGTTTCCGCTCCGAGTGTATCCAACGTTGTCATGGTCGCTTTGCGGACCAACTTCGTGGGGCTCTTGCCCGGTTGAAGTATCCCCGGTGACACGTGGTTGGGCCTCGGTGGATGTTGTTTTGTCCCACGCTGCCTTCCTTCTTTTACCTTCTATTTAATGTTGTGTTCAAGCTGTAGGCTTCCCCTTCAGCTTGAGGGGGAGTGTTAGAGTTAGTATTTTCTATATGTTGAGTTTAGTCCCACACTGCCTATCGGTGTTGGGTGTCATGTTATAGTTCCTATATATTGCCCCTATGTGGATGAATAAAACTTGCACTTTCCATTTCCCTTCTCTTTTCTACATGGAGGAGATAGGAGAGAGTATAAACAAACAATGTGGGACTAAACATGTACAGGGCTGAGCGGCTAGCAATAAAAGCGACCGAACAGGCCGCGCGGTTAGACAGATGGGTTAACCGCACGGCAACTCCAACAGGATAAGAACAAGCCGCAATGTGAGTCTTCAAGCTCGAGAGGAGACCGCCCGGTCTTCAAGCTTCAGAGGAGACCGCCAGACCGCTCGGTCAACAAACCGCCAGACAAGACCGCAAGGCCGCCCGGTCTAATACTTCAACAAGATGCAACATATGCAAGTGCCTAAGTATGGTCTGAACTAGTTCTATGGCCTAGTTGTAGACTGGGATTGTTTTTGACAAGCCCTTCGCTACCTTTTTCTAGAATGTCGAGACGTCCTATGACGAGTTCGACTCCCCTGTCAGAGGGCGAGTCGTCTGGTGCTCAGAATAAGACCGTGATTGAAGGGTTGTGACAAATCAATGAAGCTTTTTCTAGGCAAATGTTGGAGATGCAGTCGCAGATCCAAACCTTATTGACTGTCATTGTAGGACAGTCGCTTAGCGTTCAGGACCCGGTTTGTTAACCCCTCAGTCCGCAACACCTACAAGATGCCAAGACCCCCTTTTTCATTATCCGCAGACACAATTAGGCAGTTCGCTCTGTCCGGCAAAGCATCAGCAATTGGCCAAGGATGGTCCCCCGGCGGCGGACTCAGCGATCTGTTCGCCCAGTCCGCCATGCCTTGGGATCTCTGGATTCTCTACGTCGGCGAATGCAGCGCCTCGTCCACCCAGGCCGCCGTCCTCCAGCAGGATCGCTCCTAGCAGCCGGTGGATGCTCCAGCCCGCGAGCCTAGTCCGCCCCTTTTGCGCGGACTGCCATGTTCTTTCTTTTTGCTTCCCGTCACCGCTGCCCGGTTATCCTGTACCTCGGGCAGTCGGTTATTTTAGCCCTGCCCGTTTGGGCAGGCCCCCCATCCTATAAATAGGGGGGAGGTGGTGCCCCCAAGGCACGCTGGCTCGTGCCCAAGAGCCTACTTGTTAAAGGCTGCGGACTCGAATCTAGTGCCTTGCGGACTCCAACTTGCTCAGCTCTTGTCTTCCTTTTTCATTCACTTGTAACCAAACCTTTCTTCAATCAAGGAAAAGCTCGTCGCAAGAGAGGAATTCAGGCCACGATGGGCGAAGTCTGTTGTTGTCGTGGCTCACGGCTCTGCTGCTCTTCTAGCTCTCGTCTGCTTAGTAGATTGCTACTCGCAGTCTCTCATCTCCCTTCTTTTACCTTGTGCTCGAACCGTTAGCTACTGGTGCTCGACTCCCTTTGCATTTTCGTGCATCAACAGTTAACACGCGACCTTTAGATTCGAGTGTCATTTCAAATTCAGCGGACAGAAATGACAGATCGCAGAGCCCGCTCTTCAGACCGCTCCAGTTTTCGGAGGACTCTCTCTGGGATGCAATCGAGCAAGCTCGATTTGAGGCCGAGCAATCCCACAGGCAGACTGACCAGCGTCTCAACACGATCAGCCAAGCCCTGCTTGCATTAACCCAGCAGCTTGCTCCTCAGGCCGCAGTTGAACCAGCGGACTCGCCAGTCTGCCAGACTGGAGCTCGCCGAACTCCGCTTCGGCAGTCGCCAGCCACACCTCGGAATCCTGCCCAGTCCGCCGCCCCTCTGTGCACTCAAGAGGAGGAGTTTGCTTTCAGGAATTTCTTCAGAGAAGCTGTCAGGGGCACTCCTGCCCGCCAGCTTCTTTTTGCTGATCGCCAGTCCGCCGAGCCCGCGGACTCCCCAGCGTCAGTCCGCCCCTTCTACCCTGCTAAGTTCGAGACTCTGTATCCCTTTGTTGATTGAATCCGATGGGAGTTTGCCCCGAACAACTTCAGGGAGCCTCGCCCTCCCTTATATTTAGGGGAGACTGATCTAGTCTCCCACCTCCAAGCGTTTGAAGGGGCAGTTGCTTTGAGATGCCTCTCTGACGCCATCAAGTGTAAAATCCTGGTAACCACTCTCGAAGGACAGGCGAGAGAGTGGTTCTATGAGTTGCCTTCGGGCACAATCTCCTCCTTCGCTGAGCTTCACAGCGAATTATTACTGAGGTTTGCTACCTCAAGAAAAAGGAAGGATGGAGCAACCGCTCTCTTTGAAATCAAACAAAGGGACAACGAATCAGTGCCGCGATTCGTTGATCGCTTTCAAAAAGAGATCTAAGGGGTAAGGAATGTGAACCCCGATTACTACAAGGTTTCCTTGATCTATGGCCTCTAGGAAGGCCCCCTGAAGTTTAAAGCAACAACCAAGGCACCTGAGACTTACCAAGAGTTGATCGCCATGGTGAACCGTTTCATAGAAGGCGAGAACGCCAATCCTACATACGTTTCTTCCCTGACAGCTAAGGCTGAAGGAAGGGATGCCTCCGCTTCTTCTTCTCATAATGAGCCCCCTCGCCCAGACTTCCAGCCTCCTTCTCAAAGAGGCCGGAATTTCCGCCATAAGAAACCTTTCCTTGGCCATCAACAGTTTCAGGAGCAGAGACTGCCGTTGGCCGCCACTCCCGTCATTCCGTTGCAAGCACTTCCTATCCTCCAGCAAGCATCCTTGCCTGCTCCAAGCCAATGTGATACTAGCCCCGTGGAGGAAATTGCAGATCTGGACCATGAAGAAGTCATCCAGATCTTGCAAAAGAGATCGGAAGAAAAGAAGCAAGAGCCTCAGAGAGTGTGGAGGCCAAGGAACATTGCGCACTACTGCTAGTTCCACAAAGAGAAGGGTCACTTGACCGAGGATTGCAAGGCCCTTCAAATACTAATAGAGAAGCTGCTTGCCGAGGGAAAGATTGACATGAGCAATAAGGACTCTTCTTCTTCGAAGCCATCCACCTCCAAAGGCAAAGAAGTGGCTGAAACTTATCAGGAATGTGTGGACGTTGAGGACGAAGGCCCTCTGGGGCTGATCAATGTCCCGATTGAGTGATTTGATGCAGATGACGAAGGGATTCTGGGACGACTCTTCTTTATCCATGGCAGAGCAGGAACCGAGTCTACTAGGAAATCTTCAATCTCTAGGGTCACTCGAGCAGAGGTGGCCTCTTCCTCTTCCGTTGCTCCTCCAAGTGAGATCATCACCTTTGGCCCAGCTGATCTACCCCAAACAGCGAATCGGTTCGATGATGCAGTGGTGATCAAGGCTATGATTGGGGATTTCATAGTGGATAGAATTCTAGTTGACACCGGAAGCTCAGTCAACTTGTTGTTCAAGTCTACTTTTGAGGCCCTGAAGACTGGAAAGTTGTTGGGTACATTGGTTCTAATGTACCTGATTTGAAGAAGCCTCACCCAACTCAATGATATACATCAAAATGTATTTGATGTGTTTTGAGTTTACTTGTGCAGGTTAAGTATTTGCAGGGAAGAAGAAAAAGTTTCTAAGTCCATGTGTCGACACCCAGAAGCAAAGTGTCGACACTTAAGAAGACTTGTGTCGACACCCAGGCAAGCAGTGTCGACACTTGGAGTCATTGTGTCGACACCAGGGATGCTGAGTCGACACCAGACAGAAAGTGTCGACACAAGGAGCTGTGTCAACACTCAGTGAAGAAAAGTGCAGTGAATCAGTGTCGACACTTAGCAGTTGTGTCGACACTCAGAGAAACAGTGTCTACATCAGAAAGTGTCAACACTTGGAGGCTGTGTCGACACTCAGCAAAAGTCAGCAGAGACTAAGTACAAGTGTCGAAACCCAGAACAATATGTCGACACTTAGCTGAAAACTCAACACTTGAAGAAAGTGTCGACACCCAGAGCAATGTGTCAACACTCAGCTGAAGACTCAACACTTGAAGAAAGTGTCGACACCCAGAGCAATGTGTCGACACTCAGCTGAAGACTCAACACTTGAAGAAAGTGTCGACACAAGGAGCTGTGTCGACACTTAGCAATGTTCAGAAATTTCTAAGTACAAGTGTCGACACTAAGGAGATGTGTCGACACTCAGCCAGAGTCTCAACAGAAGAAGAATGTGTCGACACAAGGAGCTGTGTTGACACTCAGCAAGTACCAACACTGAAGACATGTGTCGACACCAAAAAGATGTGTCGACACTTATCAGATTCAACACATGAAGATGTGTCGACACAAAGGAGTTGTGTCGACACTTACAAGAATTCAGCAATATACTGAAGTACAAGTACTTGTGTCGACACTCAATTTCAGTGTCGACACATGAAGAAGAAGCAGTGTCGAGATATAAAATCTACAACACAAGGAGTTGTGTCAACACCTTGTAGGCTAGTGTCGACACTTAGACAACTTGTGTCGACACTTAGTCTATAAGTGTCGACACTTAAAGACAGACAGTCTCGACACTTTTAGACAGTTATAGAATTTTCAAGAACTGACTGGATGACTTGACAGCTGCCATTCCAGCCGGTCTACTGCACCTGTCAGAGTTGTCAGAAATCAGTTATGGACCGGACCAGCCGGTTACCATGAAGAAGGCCTATAAATAGGCTTATACAGTCTACAGAAACTGTTGTTGAAGTTATTCAAAAGATCAACACATCAAGTTCTAAAAAGAAGATCTAGTTATTCCTTGAAGAATCTAGTGAAGATCTAAGAAGTTGGAGAGAGAGAGAGAGCTCCATCCAAGATATCAGTCATTGGAACCAGACTGAGAAGAAGGGTTCAGATTTATTCTGAATCTTAAGTAGCAGAGATCAAGGATCAACTGCAGAAGAGGTCAATCTTATTGAGTTCTACATTCAAGAAGCTTTGAAGAAAGCCAAGTCAGATTGATTTCAGCTGAGTTCTTCCAAGAACTCATCAAGAAACTCACAACTCTCCTCTCTTGTCTCTGAGTTGCTGAGTTAACATTATTGTATTCATTTTATCTTGTAGGATCCTTAGGGATCTGAGTCTTGTAAGCCTGTAATTATAAAGGCTGAGTGTAGGGCTTGAGTGCCTGAGTGTAGGAGATTGAAATCTCTGAGTGTAGGCCTGTTGTGGATGAGTGTAGGCCTTGGTGGCTGAGTATAGGCCTTGGTGGCTGAGTGTAGGCTTTGTGAAGAAGCTGAGTTGTAGGGCCTTGGGCCTGAGGTGTAGGAACCTGTTTTGGGTTCTGAGATAGTGGAGGAGTTTGGCCGAATCTAGTACACTGCTAGATAGGCGAAGGGGGAAACTGGATGTACCCAAACCTTGGGGAACCACTATAAAACTGTGTGTCTACTGTGTGCTGTGATATTCTGTGATTGCTGTGTGATTGCTGTGTACAAATAGATATAACTCTGAGATAAAATCTGATTGCTGCCTTAAAAAGTTAAAAAGATTCAAGTCACCTATTCACCCCCCCCCCCTCTAGGTGTTTAGGTACAATATCTTTCAAGTGGTATCAGAGCAAGGTTACTCAAAAAGGGACATAACTGTCTGAGTAGATCCTGTTGGCAGAGTCAGTCTAAGTCAATTACAGAATCAAGAAGATCAAGAACCATGGGTTCCACTGAGAATCACAAGGAATTGGGATCCATGAAGTTACCCATATGTAGGAAAGAGATCTTTGGTATCTGGAAGGAAAGGGTGAGACTGTTTATGGAAGCCTCAGACCCTAGGATTTATATCACAGTAAAAGAAGGGTCATATGTGCCCATGAAGGTGTCAGTCTTAGATGCAAATCAGAGAATGCCTAAGGATTTATCTGAAATGACAAAGAATGAAATTGTTCTAGCCACTATGGATAAGAGGGCTCAAAACATCATTGTGAGTGCCATAGATGATGCAACTTTTCACAATTTAATACACTGTAAGACAGCCAAAGAGATGTGGGATACTCTTATTGTGTATATGGAGGGTTCTGAAGAAGTCAGGCAAGACAGAAAATCCTTGCTCAATCAAGAATATGAAATTTTAGACAAGGAAAAGCTGATAGCATAACTGAATGCTATAAAAAGTTCTATAGGATTGTGAATGAGCTCATGTCCTATGGCAGAGAGTTCAGTAATTATGAACTCAATGATAAGTTTCTAAGGTCCCTAACAAAAGATTGGGACACCAAGATCTGTGCCATTAGGGAAATGACAAAGTTGGGAGAAATTCCTCCACCAACACTGTTTGGCAAACTGCTGTCCTATGAAATGCAGTTAATGGTGAGGAAAGAAGAGGAGAAATCGACAAGAAATGAACATAAAGAAAGGATAGTGGCCTTCAAAACAGAAGCCCCTAGAAAGTACAGAAGTAAGTCACCAACTCCACCTCCAAAAGCAGCTGAATCTGAGTCAGATGAGTCAGTCAGCAGAAAATCTGAAAGCAGTGAAAGTGATGAGGACTTTGCTGCCTTCACAAGACATTTCCAGAAGTTCTTAAAAAAGAAACAGTGGAGGACAAGGCCATCTACTTCACAGGGAAAAGAAGACTATTATCAGAATAAAAAGTCTTCAAAGAAAGACAGGAAAAAGACTAAGTCTAGCAAAACAACTCTTTCAAAAATAGTATGCTATTGCTGTAATAGACAAGGCTATGTTGTTGCAGATTGTCCAGAAAAAAGGAAGGAGTCTAGTGACAAGAAAAGGACTCAATACAAGGGCAAGAAGGAAAAGTCTTTTGTTGCCAAAAAGGACAAGAGTCTGTCAGATATTTCTTCATCAGAAAATGAGTCAGATGCTGAGGCATATATAGGACTGTTTGCTGAGGAAGAAGAAGAAGAGTTCATTCAGATCATGAACTCTATATATGAACAAGAGGACAGTCAGTGCCAAGGACTAATGGCATTGACAGAAAGTGACAAAATCCTGGAACAGCCAGGACCTAGTAAGGTACAACATTGTTCTTTTAGTTCAATTTCTTGTGCCAGTACAGAATCAGATTCATCATCATCAAGTGATGAGAGTGCATCTGAGTCTGAAGAGTATATTCATCAGTTGATAGATGAATATAAAGTTCTGTTGCAAGCTTATAAGAAGAGCAAGTCACTAGCCAAAAGTTAGGAAAAGGAAATTGCTGATCTCAAAGCTGCTGCAACTGATTTTGAGAAGTTGTTTGATCAAAAGCTTAATGAGATAGCCAGACTGAAGTACATAATTGTGATTCAGATGGGGACTATATCATTTAAGAATGATCAAATCAAGAGCCTGGAGATAAATCTTCTGAAGGAGAAAGACTTAGTTGCTAGGTTTTCTAAACCCAAGTCAGTCCTACCCTTAATTTATGAATTTGTTCATCACAAAGGTAAAGCTGGACTGGGATTTACTAAACCTGCAAGGACTGTTCAGTCCAAGTCCAAGTCCAAGGGCAAAGCCCCAACTCTCAACAAGTCAGCTGTAGATAAAACAGCAAAGACAGTACCTAAGCAAAGGTACAATAAGTTTGAGTGTTGGTGCTGTGGTAAGGTAGGCCACTTTGCAATGGACTGTTGGCATAATGCTAGTGCCAAAGTAAGTAGCAAACTGCCTGTTGGAAAGCCTGCAGGTAGCTTTGTTAGGAAGCAAACTAACCAGTACCAAGGACCCAAGAATTCTTTGGGTTCTAAGGTTCACTAATCTGTTTTGCAGGTGAGTCCAAGTGGTCATGCCCCAATATGGTACTTGGACAGTGGATGTTCCAGACATATGACTGCAACAAGGGGTTTACTAAAGGACTACACACCTATAAAGGATGGTCCAAAAGTCACCTTTGGTGGATCTGAAAAAGAGATCATCAAGGGTTTTGGTAACATATCTAACTCCTATATTACAATTATTCAAGTGGCCTATGTTAAAGGTTTGAAACATAACCTTATTAGTATAAGTCAATTGAGTGATGTAGGATATGACATCTCATTTGTGAAAGATGGTTGTCATATCAGGAGGTCAAATGATCAAGAGATCATTTTGACTGGTTATAGAAAAAGGAATGTCTATTGCTTAGATATTATGGTTGAGAACAATGGTTCTCCAGTGTGTCTTTTAGCTGATGAGACAGTCTCTCATTGTGTCAAATGGCACAAGATGCTAGCCCATCTAAACTATAAGACAATTGGCAAACTCTTTAGCAAAGAGTTAGTGAGGAATGGTCCTCAAGTTAAGTGTATTAAAGATGGTATTTGCTCAGCTTGTCAAAAGGGCAAGCAGACTAGATCCACCTTTAGAAGCATTGAAAACAAAGATGCTGTGAGGTGCTTATACCTCTTGCATATGGATCTCTTTGGTCCAATGCCAGTTCACAGCCTAGGTAGGAAGGTCTATACCTTTGTAGTTGTAGATGACTACTCAAGGTTTTCCTGGGTGTTCTTTCTTAGACAGAAATCTGAAACACCCAGTGTCTTCTATAGCTTTGTCAAGCAAATTCAGAATGAACTAGACAGTACAGTGGTCAAGATTAGAAGTGATCATGGTACTGAATTTTAGTCTGATAGCATGACAAAACTATGTGAAGAATTTGGGATATTTCAAGAGTTTTCTTCACCAAGAACACCTCAGCAAAATGGCATTGCTGATAGGAAGAATAGAACCTTGATTGAGGCTGGTAGGACCCTATTAAGTGATACATCACTACCAGAATATTTCTGGGCTGAAGTAGTTAATACTGCATGCCATGTTATTAATAGGGCTACAATTACTAAAAGCCTCAACAAGACCCCCTATGAGGTTGTGAAAGGCAGGAAACCAAACCTATCCTACTTCAGGATCTTTGGTTGTAAGTGCTTTATACTTAACAATGGAAAGTCTTACTTGACTAAGTTTGCTGCCAAGTCCCAAGAGGGAATTTTTGTTGGGTACAGCAACAACAGTAAGGTTTATAGAGTCTACAACTTGTCTACACAAGTTGTAGAAGAGACTGTACATGTAGTATTTGATGAAACTAGACTTATTAACAATGAGTTGTCTAGTAGTATTTGCAACCCCACAGGTATAATTGAGAAGTTGGACAAGCTCACTATAGAAGAAAGACCTACTGCAAGACAGCAAGTAGAAGACAGTGGTTGTTGTCCAGGGGGAGTACTACATGTACCTAATGCAGAAGAAGTACAAGGAGTACAACAAGATGAAGAAGTTGAAGAAGTTCAACCTGAAGTCAGGATGCCTCCAGCAAATAGGCATCTTAGAGATCATCCAGCAGAACAAATCATTGGTGATCCAAGACAAGGGGTACAAACAAGGAGCAGAAATCTGAATGCAGCAATCTACTCCAGTTTTCTATCCCAAGTTGAACCAAAGAAGTTTGAAGAAGCCATCCTAGACCCTCATTGGATTGAGGCAATACAAGAAGAGCTGAATCAGTTCAAGAGGTGCAAGATCTGGGATCTTGTTCCTAAACCAAAAGACCACAATATAATTGGAACCAAGTGGATCTATAGGAACAAGATGGATGAACATGGATTCATCATTAAGAACAAAGCAAGATTGGTTGCTAAAGGATATAGGCAGGAAGAAGGTATTGATTTTGATCAAACCTTTGCTCTAGTAGCCAGACTGGAAGCCATAAGGATGTTCCTGGCCTATGCAACCTTTCAAGGATTTAAAGTTTACCAAATGGATGTCAAGTCAGCATTTCTAAATGGTAATCTTAAAGAGCAAGTCTATGTGGAACAGCCATCAGGTTTTGTTGATTCAACTCTACCTAATCATGTCTATAGACTTAGGAAAGCATTATATGGGTTAAAGCAAGCTCCTAGGGCTTGGTATGAAACCCTGTCTAGTTTCCTCATTGAGAATAAGTTCACAAGGGGGAAAATAGACAAGACTCTATTCCTTAGGGAATCCAGAGGCAAAGTAATACTAGTCCAAATATATGTAGATGACATTATATTTGGGTCTACTGAAAGTAGCCTTTGCAAAAAATTTGCAAAACTAATGCAAGGTCAATTTGAAATGAGTAGTATGGGAGAGCTTAAGTTCTTCTTGGGTCTCCAAGTAAGACAGACTGAGAATGGATTATCCATATGCTAGTCCAAGTTCACCCTAGAACTCATAAGGAAGTACGGTATGGATTCATCCAGTACCATGAAGACTCCTATGGGGTCAAGTATGTCTCTTAGCAAGGATGATGCAGGGAAACCTGTAGATGAGTCTTTGTATAGAGGGATAGTTGGCTCCCTATTATATTTGACAACAAGTAGACCAGATATCATGTATGCTTCATGTGTCTGTGCAAGGAATCAAGCCTACCCTAAAGAGTCTCATTTGACAGCAGTCAAAAGGATATTGAGATATCTAAAGGACACTCCTTATCTAGGCCTCTGGTACCCTAGGAATGGGGATTTTGAACTAACAGGTTATTCAGATGCAGACTTTGCAGGTTGCAAAGAAGACAGAAAAAGCACAACTGGAACCTGTCAATTCCTAGGTGGGAGACTGATTTCATGGAGTAGCAAAAAGCAAACAAGTGTGGCTATCTCCACTGCAGAGTCAGAATATGTGGCTGCTGGAAGTTGCTGTGCTCAACTTCTGTGGATACAACATCAGCTTGAGGACTATGGATTTCAGGTAAGTAGAACTCCACTCTTCTGTGATTCTACTAGTGCTATATCAATTGCACATAATCCTGTTTCCCATAGTAGAACTAAACATATTGAAATAAAATATCATTTTCTTAGAGAACATGTAGAGAAAGAAGATATTTTACTGGAATATGTTAAAACTGATAATCAATTAGCTGATATATATACTAAGCCTCTAGAAGAAGCTAAGTTCAATAGGTTTAAAATTGAACTAGGAATGATAAACTTAGAATAAGTTTATAAAAATGGCTAAGTAAAAAGGTGTCGACACACAGAGATCTCTGTGTCGACACAGAAAAGTGGTGTCGACACTTCAGGAAAAAGGTGTCGTCACATCTAGGAAGGTGGTGTCGACACTTCAGAAAATTAGTGTCGACACATAGCAAGTAGGTGTCGACACATCCAAGGTGGTGTCGACACTTAGTGTTTACTTAGTATTGTCTAAGTAAAGTCTCGACTAAATGTCGAGTTCAGTGGTGTAGACACATAAACAAGTGTCGACACATATAATCTGTTGACTAAACTTGTGTCGACACATAGGTGTCGAGACATTATAAGTCAGTGTCCACACTTATCGGCATTGTCGACACAATTTAAGTTAGCTGCCCGCCTTTTCATCTTCAAACCTAGAAAGGTATAAATAGGATTTTGCCTTTGTCTGTCGACACGCTTTCAAAAGTTTCGAGACCAAACTTGTGTGTAGACACCTCTCTTCTCTCCAGTCAAATTCTTCAAACCCTAATGGCGCCAAAGCTTGAGGAGAACGTCAATGAAGGATATGAACTGGTGCGCGACGCGTTTGTTGATGCAGACCCGGAGATCAAGACTGTTGTAACCCTAGTTGCAGACTCAGGGTTAGAATATCTTGTTTCAGAGCCAACTAAAATCTGGAAGAAAGAATTCTTGGAATTCCTCAATGGAGCTCAAGTAGACGACTCTGGATTCAAGATCAAGTCCAGGGTCCATGGTGAGAAGGTTAAGGTTTCACCAAAAAGTTTGAGGAAAGTCCTTCAGTTGCCAAGAACTAAGGAAGAAGATGAGGTTACAGCTTCCAGGACCAGAGATGCATTGGCATGGTGTGGTCTGGATTCTAAAATGAAAATTGGATCAGTGTTTAATAGAAAGGGCATGAACAGCCAAGGGAAATTCCTGTCAGAAATTATTGGGAAAGTGATATTGAGCAAACCTGGAGGGCATGATAGGGTATCAGCCCATATGTTTAGTATTATGACAAGGATAATCTTCACTCTGAAAACTGACTGGTCTGTAGTAATCTTTGAGAAGATTAAGGAAAACCTAAAGAAGCCCAACTTGGGCAGAATCTTAAGTTTATACCTAGCTAGTAGTATACCAGAAGTTATGGGTCAAGCTGCTGGAAGTAAAATCAACCATATGGGGAAAATGGACTTGAGGATATTCTCTAAGTGGGACAGGGTTTTGTCAAAAGAGATGACAACCCCTGAGAAAGTAACATCTGAGAAAGTAACACCTCAAAAGAAGAAGAAGAAGAAAGCTACCCCAGTGGCTCAGGTTTCATCTAGCAGCTCTGATAGTGAAGAGCAAGTTGTCTTCACACCTGATGTGCATGAAGAAGAGACTATTGTGAAATCTCCAGTTCAACAAGATACTGTTGAGAGGCAGGGGGAGCTACCACCAGCTAGCACCTTACATCAGGATCAAATCCAGGGGGAGCCTCTAGTTGCGGAAGAACCAACTACCCTGGAGAGTAAGCAAGCAACCAACATCATCCTTGAGGTAATCACTGAGCTTAATGCTTTAGATTTCCCTATAATGGATAATGTCTTGTCTGATTCCCTAAATTATGACAATCAGCAAACTCAGATTCATGGTCAAGTCCTAGATGTTGTCATGGAGGACACATCTGTTAGAGTTCAAATTATATCTGATCCAGTGGTAGATGAGCACAGAATTTCTCATGCCCATTCTCCACAAGAATACACAATGGAAGATCTGTTCCTTAACCTGGATCAAACTGATTTTGACAAAGAAACTGCTGCTAAAGAGGAGAATGCTCCAGTTGAGGGGGAGCAAGCAGTACATGTTGAAGAGCCTGCAAGGCATGAGCCTGAGAAACAACCAGCTGTTGAGGAGATACCTAAGGAGAGGGTAGATATAGCCAGCACCTCAGATTCAGAAGATGAGGAGGCAACAAGGGCTAAGAAAAAGAAGTTTCAAGTATTCAGAAGAAGGAGCCAGAGTTATAAGAAGGCCTTACAAACTATTGCACCACAGCCTATATCACAGCCAGCACCTACTGTTGATTATAGTGCTCTAATGGTTGCAATGCAAATTAAGCTTGATGAGCACAGGCAAGCCATTGAGAAGTATGTAGATGAAGGACAGAAGTCTCTTCAATTTGATCTGGCACAGGACATAAAGTCCATAAGATTTGAGATGAATCTCAATAAGAAGGAGATGACAGACTGCTTCCACAAGGGAGGGAATGTAGTGGTGTACTTGGCTACTCATCAAGAAAAGATCAAAGCTCAAGTAGATGACATTGCACTGAAGTAAGGGTATGTACTTGAAAATCAGATCAGAATGAATGATAACTTAACTGCTTCTCATAATGCAATTGTCACAGAAATGAAAAACATAGCTGCTGGACTGACAGCTTCTACTGCTACTGCTAAGGCAGATTTGGATAAAGCACTGCAAGAGAGCTTAACTGTTGTTACAACTGCTATTCAAGACTCTCAGAAGCTGATCTCTGAAAAACTCCAAAGGTTAAGACCTTTCTACAGGGATGGAGTCAATTATCTAAATGCCCAAATCAGATTTCAAAAAGATGATTTAAGAGATCACATAGAAAGAGAAGTCATAAAGGGGGAGAGGGTCTTAATCAAAGCTGGCTCTGACCATGCAAAATGGGTTTCTAATTCCATCAGAGCCACTCTTGGATATCCTCCTCTATGTGATGATAATGATGTAGCAGAATCTGGAATTAACCTTGCATATCTTGGAGGTGAGCAACCAGAAGTAGCTCAAGTGATCTATCCTCCACCAGATTTTGATATGGTTCATGCTGATATTCAGACAATGTATAGTCCACCTGATGGTACTCAGAAGGTTATTCTAGAAAAGGTGGTTCAGCCTGTCTCTGAAGCTTTACAGGAAGCTATCTTGAAAGAGCAAGCTGAAGAAGAAACCAGATTGTCTAAGAAGAGGTTCAGGGAACAAGCTGAACAAAGACCAGACTTTGAGCAGTGGAGCCCCACTTCAAGAAACATAATCTTAACTGCCTGGAAAGCTGCAAAAGATAATGTACAAGATAGGAACAAGTGGTTTTCTGAATTAGAATGGAGAAAGCATGAGACAAGGCAGGAGGCCATATTCCAATATAGAAGAAAGGCCAAGATGGGAAAGCTACCTCCTACTACTCAGGAGCCTAGCAAGTACTTTCCCAAGCCTTATCATTATTTTGAAAGGCAAAAGATTAAGGCTGAGGAACTTAAGAAGAAGGAGCTGAAATGGAAGAAGCCTGCTGAAACTGAAGATTCTGAAGCTCCTATGCAAGCCAAGATTCAGTCAGGAAAAGGAATAGTGATCAAAGATGCTGAACAAAAGTAGCATAGAAATTTTCTTAAGTTTACTATGTAATCTTTTGATGTAAAGCATTCTGTAAACTTTAGAATTATGAATATGACAAGCTATTAGAACAATGTCTGTGTGATAAATTTGCTATCTGATAAATTTATTTCATAATTGTTCTGTGATGATATCTGTGTATGCATGTTTGTTTAATACATGTGATGTTTCTTTCCTGATTTCATAATCCTGTTTTACATCATTCTGTCATTTTATTATGAATGGTGTATATCATTGACTAAGGGTTATGACTTCTCCAAATAGGGGGAGATTGTTGGGTACATTGGTTCTAATGTACCTGATTTGAAGAAGCCTCACCCAACTCAATGATATACATCAAAATGTATTTGATGTGTTTTGAGTTTACTTGTGCAGGTTAAGTATTTGCAGGGAAGAAGAAAAAGTTTCTAAGTCCATGTGTCGACACCCAGAAGCAAAGTGTCGACACTTAAGAAGACTTGTGTCGACACCCAGGCAGGCAGTGTCGACACTTGGAGTCATTGTGTCGACACCAGGGATGCTGAGTCGACACCAGACAGAAAGTGTCAACACGAGGAGCTGTGTCAACACTCAGTGAAGAAAAGTGCAGTGAAGCAGTGTCGACACTTAGCAGTTGTGTCGACACCCAGAGAAATAGTGTCTACATCAGAAAGTGTCGACACTTGGAGGCTGTGCGACACTCAGCAAAAGTCAGCAGAGACTAAGTACAAGTGTCGACACCCAGAACAATGTGTCGACACTTAGCTGAAGACTCAACACTTGAAGAAAGTGTCGACACCCAGAGCAATGTGTCGACACTCAGCTGAAGACTCAACACTTGAAGAAAGTGTCGACACCCAGAGCAATGTGTCGACACTCAGCTGAAGACTCAACACTTGAAGAAAGTGTCGACACAAGGAGCTGTGTCGACACTTAGCAAAGTTCAGAAATTTCTAAGTACAAGTGTCGACACTAAGGAGATGTGTCGACACTCAGCCAGAGTCTCAACAGAAGAAGAATGTGTCGACACAAGGAGCTGTGTCGACACTCAGCAAGTATCAACACTGAAGACATGTGTCGACACCAAAAAGATGTGTCGACACTTATCAGATTCAACACATGAAGATGTGTCGACACAAAGGAGTTGTGTCGACACTTACAAGAATTCAGCAATATACTGAAGTACAAGTACTTGTGTCGACACTCAATTTCAGTGTCGACACATGAAGAAGAAGCAGTGTCGAGATATAAAATCTACAACATAAGGAGTTGTGTCAACACCTTGTAGGCTAGTGTCGACACTTAGACAACTTGTGTCGACACTTAGTCTATAAGTGTCGACACTTAAAGACAGACAGTCTCGACACTTTTAGACAGTTACAGAATTTTCAAGAACTGAATGGATGACTTTACAGCTGCCATTCCAGCCGATCTACTGCACCTGTCAGAGTTGTCAGAAATCAGTTATGGACCGGACCAGCCGGTTACCATGAAGAAGTCCTATAAATAGGCTTATACAGTCTACAGAAACTGTTGTTGAAGTTGTTCAAAAGATCAACACATCAAGTTCTAAAAAGAAGATCTAGCTATTCCTTGAAGGATCTAGTGAAGATCTAAGAAGTTGGAGAGAGAGAGCTCCATCCAAGATATCAGTCATTGGAACCAGACTGAGAAGAAGGGTTCAGATTTATTCTGAATCTTAAGTAGCAGAGATCAAGGATCAACTGCAGAAGAGGTCAATCTTATTGAGTTCTACATTCAAGAAGCTTTGAAGAAAGTCAAGTCAGATTAATTTCAGCTGAGTTCTTCCAAGAACTCATCAAGAAACTCACAACTCTCCTCTCTTGTCTCTGAGTTGTTGAGTTAACATTATTGTATTCATTTTATCTTGTAGGATCCTTAGGGATCTGAGTCTTGTAAGTCTGTAATTATAAAGGCTGAGTGTAGGGCTTGAGTGCCTGAGTGTAGGAGATTGAAATCTCTGAGTGTAGGCCTGTTGTGGCTGAGTGTAGGCCTTGGTGGCTGAGTGTAGGCCTTGGTGGCTGAGTGTAGGCTTTGTGAAGAAGCTGAGTTGTAGGGCCTTGGGCCTGAGGTGTAGGAACCTGTTTTGGGTTCTGAGATAGTGGAGGAGTTTGGTCGAATCTAGTACACTGCTAGATAGGCGAAGGGGGAAAGTGGATGTACCCAAACCTTGGGGAACCACTATAAAACTGTGTGTCTACTGTATGCTGTGATATTCTGTGATTGTTGTGTGATTGCTGTGTACAAATAGATATAACTTTGAGATAAAATCTGATTGCTGCCTTAAAAAGTTAAAAAGATTCAAGTCACCTATTCACCCCCCCCCCCTCTAGGTGTTTAGGTACAATATCTTTCAAAAGCCTCTGCTTTCCACCGAAGGGACACTCTATGGCTTCTCAGGAGAGAGAAAGGAAGTTGAGGGTAGCGTCATCTTGCCAGTGAAGCTTGGAGGGGCAACCAATCAAGTGCAATTCATAGTGGTGGACGCTCCCAGTAGCTATCATGTCATCTTTAGCAGGCCTCTATTGAACAAGTATCAAGCGGTGGTCTCCACCTATCACCTTGCAATCAAGTTCTTCGCTGATGGACGGATGTGTCGGGTCAAGAGTGACTCAAGGAGAGAAAGGGAGTGCTATGTCCACACTGTCAACATGGTTGATGCCAGCCCTTCCCTTACTCCAACAGCAGCTGTGGAAGCCTCTCCAAACTCAGAAATTGTTGCTGATAGAGGAGCTCACCTGGAACCTGCCCAGGTGACGCAAGGAGTCCCCATTGCTGAGGGGGAGGAGAGAATGCTCTCCATCAACTCGGAGTTGCCTGAGGATCAAAAGGCCGAGCTGATCTCCTGCCTGTTGAAGAACCTGGATGTCTTTGCCTGGTCAGCAGAAGACAAGCCAGGAGTGGATCCGGATGTTGCATGGCATCACCTGAATGTTGATCCCAACTATAAGCATGTGCAACAAAAGAAGATGGATATAGTAACGAAGCTTGCTGAGCCAATAAGAGAGGAGGTCGCGAAGCTCCTCAAGGCCAATTTTATTAGAGAAATTCAATACCCAACCTGGATATCTAATGTTGTAATGGTTAAAAAAACCAGGAGAGAAATGGCGCATGTGTGTAGATTTTACCAAACTTAATAAAGCATGCCCCAAAGATTGTTACCCCTTGCCTTGGATAGATTCTTTAGTTGATTCCGCGGTAGGGTACTCTTGCATGAGTTTTTTAGATGCATTTTCTGGTTATCACCAGATAAGAATGCATCAACCTGACGTTCCTCATACGTCATTCATTACCAATGATGGTTGCTACTGCTACCCTGTGATGCCCTTTGGGCTTAAAAATGCGGGCGCAACTTATCAACGCATGATGGACCGTGTGTTTAAGCATCAGAAGGGAAGAAACTTAGAAGTGTATGTAGACGAACTCTTGATCAAAAGTAAGTCATTTTCGCTGCACTTACAAGATCTAGCAGAGACGTTCGCTACTCTGCGTAGATATAAAATGAAACTCAACCCGTTGAAGTGCACCTTCGGGGCGAGTAAGGGGAAGTTCCTTGGTCATCTCCTTACTCAAGAAGGAGTTGCCCCCAATCCAGATAAAGTAAAAGCCATTCTTGATATGCCTACCCCTCATTCACCTAAGGAAGTTCAGCAGTTACGGTGGGAGGCTAGCATGTCTTACAAGGTTCCTCTCTCGGGTTGGAGATAGGAGTGCTCCTTTCTTCAAAACTCTTCGAGGAGAGTCTAAGTTTGAGTGGACAGAAGAATTTTCCGAGGCCTTTGAGCAGCTGAAGAAGCAGCTGACCTCAACACCTCTGCTTCAGAGTCCCCGGCCAGGAGAGTTACTTTTCTTATACTTAGGAGTTGGCCCTGAGGTGGTCAGCTCTGTTCTTCTTCGAGAAGAAAGCAGGAGGCAGTTCCCAATCTACTATGTTAGCCATATTCTGAAGAGTGCCGAGACACGGTACCCGATTCTAGAGAAGTTAGCCTTGGCACTAGTCATGTCAGCTCACAGACTCCGTCCGTATTTCCAAGCGCACTCGATTCAAGTTGTTACCGATCAACCATTGAAAAGTGTGTTGGAGAAACCGGAGCATTCTGGCAGATTAGCCAAATGGGCAATAGAGTTAAGTGAATTTGAAATCTCTTATGTGCCCAAGACATCCATCAAAGCTCAAGTTCTAGCAGACTTCCTAATTGACATGCCAGAGTCCAGTTCTGATCGAGCAAAAAGGTCACCTTTGTCTTGGACCATCTATGTTGATGGTGCCTCAGGCAGAAGTTCTTCTGGAGCAGGAGTGGTTCTCATTAACCCAAACGGCGTCAAACTGGAGCAGGCCATCAAGTTTTACTTTCCAATGACCAATAACTAGGCCGAGAATGAAATTTTGCTAGCAGGCTTGAAACTTGTAAGGGAACTCGGAATCGATCATGTTCATATCAAAACTGATTCTCTTGTAATGGCGTCACAAGTCCTTGGCAACTTTGAAACAAGAGAGGCGATCTTGTAGAAGTATTTGGCTCTTGTGAAGATAGAGATCGGCAAGTTCAGGAGCTTTATCATTGAGCACATCTCTAGAACCAAAAATGAGGAGGCAGATGTTCTTGCTAAGTATGGATTGCCATCAGGAGGAACAACTTCCGAGCTCTTCCGCCCGGCAGTGGAGGAAGGAGAATTGATGCAAGTGGATCAATGTCCCTCCTGGATGGACCCATTCATTCTCTATCTGTCAACAGGAGATTTTCACCATTCAATCAAAGATAAGAAAAAGTTCAGAATAAAAGCAGCTTACTATTACTTAGTGGCAGGAATCCTCTATAGAAGAACATTCCTCTCTACCATGGCCCGACGTGTTTCATAAGAAGAAGCAAGAAGTTCATTCAGGAGAGTGTGGAAGTCACTCGGGAGCAAGAACCTTGGAAAGATTATTGCAAGCAGATCGGAACAGAGTTTTGGTTTGCATCAGTTCATCATCCCAGGAGCAATGGCCAAGTTGAAGCAGCCAACAAGCAGATCCTCAATTTGCTCAAGAAGAAAGTGCAGAATCTCAAGGGCAGCTGGGCTGATCAACTTCCATCAGCCCTCTGTTCCCTTAGAATGACACCTTCATCCGCAACTGGAGAGACTCCGTTCAAACTTTCTCATGGCTCAGAGGCACTCATTCCAGTTGAGTTTGAAGTCCCGTCACCTAGAGTTCTGCTTGCAAGACAAGGCATTAAGGACTGGCTTGAGTTGAGTAATAAAGAGATGAGATTCAGCCTGGAACACATCGAGGCAATCAGATACCAAGCAGCCATAAGTCAGGAGGAGGTCAAAAGAAGGATGGCCCGTTACTTTGATCAGAACGTAAGGGTCAAACACTTTCAAGTGGGAGATCTAGTTCTAAAGAAAGTTGATGCTGCTGCAAGAGCTGGCTCAGTTGGAAAACTTAATCCAAATTGGGCCGGCCTCTTTATTGTCAAAGAAGCGTTAAAGAGCGGCACTTACTGCTTGCAAACATACGAAGGAGAGGATATGCCGCATACATGGAGCGGGGATGATCTCAAACGGTTCTATTCTTGAACCTCCTCCTTTCTATTTTGTGTATCCTCTTCAAGAATCATCATGAATAAAAAGTGTTTGCTAACGCTTCTTCAAGTGTTTTGTCTATTTAAGCATAACATATGGCATGTTAAGAAAGATTGCAAAACGGTTCCGCCCTTGAACTCTATTTTCTTTCTTATGCTTGCTTTGCAAATGCATTTTATTAATCAAAGGATTCATACTGACACTTCTTCCTAGTGTTCTCTCTTTCTCTCCCAAAGATTAATAACGGTTCCCTGATACCAGGAGACATCACCGAGTTCAGCAAAACCTCCCATAGAGTTGTTGTCATTAGCGTAACACCACGAAGACCACGTATTGCGAGGAGATTTCGCACCGTGTAGTAGGAGCTTGCAGGCTCTAGTGCGGTAGGATTCTGGACTTCGGATCCCGGCTAGTACCTGACCCCATCTCTGCATTATGGAGGGACAGGGTGGGAGTTAAGCTCTACCATGCCGCATTTGGGATATCGTTACAACTTTGATGATCGTGTGTGGAAAACAATGCCTACCGCACCTGCCCACCGATCATCTTAGCTTGTAACCCTCGAACACTCCATGGTACCCTCAAGTAGTGCCTGCAGGAGACCCACAACTTAGACTGTACTCCAGGCAAGAGGGCAGGGGACCATTCCATCAAGTCTGCATCTTGCACTTCGCAGGCAATCTTCCTAGCGCGGACTACTTTTCTTTATCCGCGCAGTCCTCCAGTTTTCTTTGGGTTGATCGTATAGCTTGTGTCCCGGTGAGGAAAGCAATGCCACACGTACCTGCCCACCTGGTTGCAAGCTATAGTTCATTTCTTCTGTTTAGTGTGGACTGCTTTTCTTTATCCACGCAGTCCGCCAGTTTTCTTGGATTGATTTTATGGCTTGTGGCCTGGTGATGAAAGCAATGCCACGAGCACCTGCCCGCCTGGTCGCAAGTTGTAGATCATTTCGTTTCAGTGCAGACTAGTTTTCTTTATCCGCGCAGTCCGCCATTTTTCTTTGGGTTGATCGTATAGCTTGTGGCCCGGTGAGGAAAGCAATGCCACGCGCACCTGCCCACCTGGTCGCAAGCTATAGGTCATTTCTTCTGTTTAGTGCGGACTGGTTTTCTTTATCCGCTCAGTCCGTCGGTTTCCTTGGGTTGATTTTATAGCTTGTGACCTGGTGAGGAAAGCAATGCCTACCGCACCTGCCCACCTGGTCGTATGTTATGGATCATTTCTATTAGCATATGCGCGAACTGTGAAATTATATCAGCCCAGTCCGTCGAATGGCTTCCCATATATTATCATTAAGTTTGAAAGATTAATAAAGAGAATTGCGGACTGCTATTGGAACTCAACAGAGTCCGCCTTATTTTTTCGTCAAGTGTTCATTCTTACGGCAGACAATGACCGGATTGATAAATGGAATTTCCTAATCAGCAAGTCCAAGAACTCATTATGGACGATCTTTGTATCTCGCGGACTGCAATTGGAACTCAACGGAGTCCGCCTGATATTTTCGCCTTTCTTACGGCGGACAATGGTCGTCTAATCAGCAAGTCAAAAAGCTCATACAGTATGATCTATCTGCGTATCACGCGGACTGCTAAATCAGATCGAACTTAATTGCATTAAACGCAGAAAATAAAGAACATTGCAGGAATCACACTGATACCAGAATATCCTTTCTATTTCATCAAAAAAATTTTTACATCTTTTTATCTATTCGGCGGACTGCAATCTTGAGTCCGCCCCATTTACAGAAGCAAAAAAAAGCAAAAATGCATTAATCTTCAGCAGTCCTCTGTTTCTTTTCAGCAGGAGGTGGTGGACTTAGGCCTTCGACATCGACTTCCGGAGAATAGCCCTCCGAGCCGCTTCCACTACTGCTATCTGATCCAGTGCTTGAGGTGGACTTGCTATGCGAGCTCCTGTCAGTAGAGGAGGATGCAGAGGAGCTGGACTCGGCGGACTATTCTCCGCCTCGCTGGCTTGAGCCAGTGTCGTCCACTGTTACCATGATGCCTTGCTCTTCGCCTTGTCCTTCGCCTTGCTCTTCATCTTCTTCTTCTCCTTCCTCTTCCTCCTCGATGATATTTTTACCCTTTGCAGCCCGCTCCATTGCTGCGACCTGCGGTGCCAACTCTAGGAAGAGCTCCAAGAAGGGAACGCCATCCACTCCTTCCTTTACAAAGCCGCCGCGGACAAATCGCTCGATAGCGACCTCGACGGTTTCCTTCACAAAGGGGAGCATGGCGGCCTGGAAGCTGTTGTTCTCCAAGTCGTAGGTGACCTGCGCATGTAAGACCCTTCCTCCCCCTTACCAAGGAGGCTACTGGGTCTTATGCCCAGAACCGCCGTCTTACGGTGGCACTAACTCACGGGTTAGTCGACACCGCAACACGTCGATCCTGCCGGCTAGTACGATCATTTAACCTGTAGACAAATATGAGAAGAAGAAGTAAAACAGTATATAAATCCACTAGTCCACAAGTCACATAGTACAATCATATATATGAAATGAAAGGTACACAATATAGTCCACAGAATAGTACAAAAAGAAAGAGTAACAAGGGCTTATGCCCAGTACATCAAAACCACTCTCTCTCAAAATAAATAAAAGCGGAAGCTATACTAGTACATCGGATCTCGCCCCACCTGAGGACACACAGTAATTGTAGTAGCCTGCTGAAGCGGTATCTGCTCCTCAAGTCCTGCCTCCTCGACGTGCTGGTGCTCCATCTCCACGGGCTCCTAAAAATAGTTTGGTCACCGACCATTAGTCAAAAAGACTAAGTCGTTTCCTCCGTACCTCGCCCCGCAGCTCCTAGGCACTGAGCGGGAGGACGAAGCGGAGGACAACAAGGGGTAGCAAAAGTGGAAGCAGGTGACAGAATCTAACTAGCAGTTGTAATAAGTAATAATGATCTACTCTAGTAGTTCTAAGTATGGTACAAGTAGTAAGTAAGAGCTGTGCAGTAAAGAAATTAAAGGACAGCAGTAAGAGTAAGTAAATAAAATATTCTACCACTAAACTATCATCACAAAAGTACCCTAACTTATATAAATGCCCATACAAATATATAAGTTAGGATTTCCATGAAATTTAACTTATCATATAAAAGAGCCCATACTAATTTATATGATAAGGATCTATGAAGCGTATGACCTAATATGAATGAATGTTATGATGCAATTTTATGCACAGGCAAGTGCAACTCACACACAACGACTCTGTGATCACAGACCTTTAGTTCCCACCTTTTGAGAGCTAGCATCACTCTCGGGTACCACCGTTGTGGCTACGGCAGCAGCGGAGCGGGCGTCTCCGCTTCTAGGCTGGTATGCACACTACCAAGCCTTAGACCCCTCTCATACGCCTCTGTACACGTCCAAGGTGCACTCTAGAGTCTCGCGTACGTACTTTGCTGACAACCCGTCAGTCATGTTGGGTCGGATGTGCGTTATCGGGGGTCGTCCTCCAGACCGCAGTGTAAAACAACCCACTGGCCCCTCTAACCCTCACAACCGCCTGGTGCACCGTACTGCCATCGGTGTGACGAACGGCCAGTACTGCATGCCCCACCACTATATTTATGCACATGCAAGTATTTCATTCCGAGCCTCCCGCTCGCAGGACCAAACCCGTCCTGAAACCCTCAAACCCAAACCCGGGTGAGAACGCACATTAGTGCCTTTATACCAACTCCCTCAAACCCTAAACGGGTGAGCATATATCATGAATCTCTCCAACCCTACACGGGCGAGAAGGTACAACTAATGTCCTAACCTATTAGACTACTCTTGTCTACGGGTTATTATACTTAGAGATTTAAGGTTAATCCTAGGACTGCCCCTGGTATTCCCTGTGAAGGGCTCTCAAGGGGCACTAGGAACTGTGTTGGAATTACGCCCAGCGTTCCCTTTCGCAAGGATATTTATTTTAGTTGATGGCTACCCATGTTTCACCCCAGCTCTCTTTATTGCTCTGGTACAACCCTAGTGACTTAAGATGTTACCGGGAAACCGACGGTCTTCCGTCGACCCCCACTCTAGTTGCTACCTAAAGACTTGCACTTTTGACCCATCACTAAGACCATACTACCCACCAGGGATTATTCACATTGCACTTTCTTATTTCTTCTGATAATCAATCCCCTGGTAACCCCTAAGGCAAGACCTATTTATGTTATATGCAGACCATGTCCTATTATTACCCTAAAAATGGAATCTTCCAATCCTTAAGGCATCTTGCCCCTAAATATTTATCCTAGGGTGATATGGGCTAAGAGAACTACCCTATGAATTCTCATAATTTTCCTCGGCTAAATAATCCTTTAATTAAATCTTTTAAATTAATTACTAGGTCACTTTACACATGAAGTAGTATGATTTAACATCCACTGACCTAGGTAATTTTTCCTGAGGTGTATAATGATAAAATATTACTGTCTACAGAGTTTCATAATTTTCCTTTGAATAGTTATTCCAATTTCTTATTTAATACCAAATTCACATAAATTCTATTTTCCAAATGAAGTACAGGTAATATGTCAATCCAAAATTCCAGGAAACTTACAGAACATATAAAACATTACTTTATGACTATTGGCATAGTTTCATCAAATTTTATTGTGTAATGGCCTATCAATTTCCATTCTTACATATTTACCAAAAAATGCCATTATATTAATTTAAAGACTATAAATACACCCATTAATTCTTAAAAATTTATGCAAGATTAATAATGCAATTTTACAACACTAGAATTATTTCCAAATTTGTTTTGAGGTGCATATCCATTACTTCAAGAATAAATGAAATAAGGGTAAAATGGGCATTTTAAGATATTTTATTCCAAAAGCTCTTCAAACAGAAGGATCAAATTTTTCCTAAGTCAAATGTAACCTTATCTATATCTTGACAATGTTTGAGGATTTGTGCTTGAGGAAAACCTATTTTCCAAATTTATTTTCAAAAGAGCTACATTTAAAATAAATTCCAATTAATGGGATTTTTGATTCCAAAAATCCCATAATTAATTTGAGGGGTGAAATTTACCCTAATGAACCACTGTAACCAAATCCAAGATTTTTTCATGCCTCCATTAGGCTGAATATACAATATTTAAATTATTGCTATTAGCACCCAAGGCAATATGAACACCAACACATGCAAGTGGATTTTCTCATCATGCAGTGATCCAAAAGTGCTGAAATTTTTATCATGCACTAATGGTGTTCCCAACGACCCACATCCAAAAGTTTCGGTCATGAGGAGTCATATAACTCCATAAGTTGCATTTATTTACATTTTGACATTTTGACCAAAACTATAGGAACAATTATTTCATAAATTCCTAAATTTTGGCAGGGGCTAAGTATGCCCTAATCATGCATGTACCCAAAATTCGGGGCCATGGTGATTGCTGGTTTGACTTGGGCATCCAAATGAATTTCTGCCCTAGTCTAGGACCAGTCTTAGGCTAAATGCCCTACAGGACTGTACACTACACCAAATCATAACTTTAAGGTGGCAAATTAAAGGTAAGACAGTCAGCTACAGGTTTTATTTAGGGACTAGTTTCTGGAAATGCCTCTAAGAGGCCTAAAAAGAGCATGCAAAATGACTGTATTTATGTGACAGAAATCATACTATTCATCTCATTTAAATTAAATCATATTAATAGATTTGCACGAATCTTAAAGCGCAACCGACGGGATCCGTTCATATTCTCCAATGGATCAAGGGCCGGGATTCATTTTTCCTGGGCGATGTTTGCTGGCGGTTTCCGGCCAGCTGAGCCACCACCACCGCCGGGGGATGTCGCGACCACCTTCGCTAAGGTGGGGGCTAGCGTTTCCCGGCGGTGGGGCCGCCGGAGTTGGCTCCTCCGGCGAACCCGAGCAAGAAGAAAAGGCCCGGATTTTCTCACTTTCCTCTCATGGCATCGGGCTCGATTGAGCCCGATATCTCCCTAAATGGATCTAGAAATCTAGTACAGGTAGACGTGAGGTGAAACGAACCTGGATTGGGGCTTGGCTGCGGGTCAGGCGGCGGTTTGCCATGGTGGTGGTGCGCCGGCGAGCTCCACCCCGAAAGCTTGATTCTCCACCATTCTCCATGTTCCAGCACTCGAATTCCACTCCTTTCTACCTCCTGAAGCTATTGGTGTGGTCTGTTTGGGCTGAGTTTGGCTGTTTATGGAGATATCACCTATGTGAGCTCGGTTTGAGCTTTGGTTGCTCCGCCCCTGCTGCCAAGTGGCTCTCAGCCCCTATTTTCTGCTGGAATGGTGAGAGGAGGTAGGCCATCTGGTTTTGGGCAGATAAATTCAGATGAAGGGGTGGCCATGTGGCCACCATTCCCTTCTTCTCCATTTCTCTCTCCTCCTTCTCTCAAAATCACATTTCTACCCCTTTGCATGTATTCTCTCTCCTGATTTAGAGGGGTAGGGCTGGTCTTGTTCACTTGGGCTGGCCATGGGCCAAATTTGGTGGGCTTGGTCCAATGGAGGATGGCTTGGTCTTCATTTCACTCTTTTAGGTCAAATTGTTGACTATGTTGACTTTGAGTTGACTTGGTCAACCATGGAGGGTGGGCTGACCCCATTTGATGGAAATGGGTCTAGTGGCACCACCCAACTTGGGTTGGGTCAAGGGGGTGCCCTACTTAGGCTAATTGGGCTTATGAGTGTGGGTTTGACCAAATTAAGCCCAAGGTTGACTTTGGTCAATTGGGGTCAAAGTGTTGACCTAGTGTCATGCCCTAGGGTCCACTTAGATTATTTTTAGGGTTAGGGCAATGTGGTGGGGTCATAGTGTGGCTAGGGTCCCCACTTAGGCTAGTTTGACCTAGTTTGACTATGGTCCTATAGTGGGCTCCACATGGCTACCACCCACTACTTAGGGTCAAACCTAGTTGATCTCCTTAAAACTCACCCCATGCCTAACCCAATCTAAGTTGAGGGGTCCAGAAGTAACATGGGATGTTACAAATTCCAATAAACAAGAAAATAATTTTGTCCCCGAAATTTAAGTTCGGGTCTACGGGGTTCTACTTGTAAGAATTTTTAAGAAACTTTAAAACATAACTTGAAAGTACCTGATGCGAATAGCTCCAGGTGCTGCTCCAGCATCAGATCCCTCGGCTCCCAGGTGTGCTCCTCCCATCCATGGTTGGACCACAGCACCTTCACAAGAGGGACCTTCTTCTTCCGCAACACTCGGATGGTTGTATCGTCAATCCAGATCGGCTCCAATCTAACTGATCTGTCAGGCTCTACCGGTCTGGCTGTAGTAGTAATGTGCTGCTCTGGCCGAAGGAGAGCTATTCGCAAGGAAGAGACATGGAAGACGTCATGTAATGCACCCAACTCCGGTGGCAGCTGCAGTCGGTAAGCTAAGGGGTCGATCCGCTCCAGGATCAGGTATGGCCCCATGTATCGTGGACTGAGCTTCTTGTGCCTCTGTACCCGAGAGACACCGTGTACTGGACGTATCTTCAAGAATACTCTGTCTCCAACCTGGAACTCCACCTTCCGGTGCCGAGCATCATAATACTTTGCCTGCCTGCTCTGGGCCTCTAGTAGCCGATCTCTGATCAATCGAATCTGAGCCTCAATATCCTCTATATAATCAGATCCAAGAGCCCTGGTATCCATATCCTAAACCCATGATAGCGGTGTCCGACATCTCCTCCCATAAAGTGCCTCATATGGAGCCATCCTGATGCTAGCCTGGTGGCTGTTATTGTACGAGAACTCAATCAGTGGCAGCAGCCTCTCCCAAGGCTTCCCCGTATCCAATATGCATAGTCTGAGTAGGTCCTCCATGGTCCGGATGGTCCGCTCGGTCTGTCCGTCGGTCTGCGGATGGAAGGCGGTACTAAAAGTAAGCCGAGATCCCAAGTAAGCATACACGGCCCTCCACTCGCTCGAAGTGAACCGACCATCACGGTCCGAAACAATCGTCCTGGGAATGTCATGATATCTGATGAACTGCTACACAAATAATCTCACCAGAACTGTAACTGGGGCATCCTTCCGAACTGGAATAAATCTCTCTACCTTGGTCAGTTTATCCACTATGACCCATATAGAATCATGCCCAGAGTGGTAGCGAGGCAATCCGTGTACAAAGTCCATAGCGATGTCCTCGAACTTCCATTCTGGAACTTGCAGTGGCTGTAGTAAACCTCCCGGGCTCTTGCATTCTGCCTTCACATGCTGGCAGGTCTCGCAATGGGTCACAAAATCCATGATCTTCCTCTTCATCCCGGGCCAATACATAGACCTCCGCAAATCTGCCCACATCTTGGTGATGTCGGGGTGCACTGAATATCTGGAGCAATGAGCCTCTCTAAGTATGTCATCCCGGATACTACCCCCTGCTGGTATGTAGATGCGCCCATGGAATCGAAGAAGATCATCCTGTAGCGTGTAGTCCTCAACCTTGCCCCTCTCCAGGGCACTGAAAATCGGTTGTAATGCAGCATCCAGTCTCTGATGTGCTCGGATGCGCTCCTGTATATCATCGCTACTGATCACTAAGCTCAAATACTCTCGATACACTACTGGCTCGGTCTCAGATACCATGGTAATGTGCATGTCCTCCATCATCTGCAGCAGCTCTATAGACATCAACCGGGGCTCCGGTCCAGAAGTGTCGGCCCTCCTGCTCAAAGCATCTACTACCGTGTTCGCTTTTCCCGGATGGTAGTGGATCTTGTAATCATAATCACAGAGGAATTCAAGCCATCTCCTCTGTCTCAGGTTTAAGTCCTTCTGTGTATTGATATACTTAAGATTCTTGTTATCTGAAAAGATGTCACAATGAATCTCGTATAAATAATACCTCCATATCTTTAGGGCGAATACCACAGCCCCGAGCTCTAGGTCATGTACTGGGTAGTTATGCTCATGCTTCTTCAACTGTCTTGAAGCATAAGCAATAACATGTCCATGCTGCATCAGGACTGCACCCATCCCCTGATAAGAGGCGTCCGTGTAGATCTGGAATCCTTCGCTCCCGGATGGAAGCGCAAGAATGGGGGATGAGATGAGTCGGTCCTTCAGCTCCTGAAAAGCCGTCTCGCATCACTCTGACCAAACAAAATCTGCGTCCTTCTTCGTCAAGGACGTGAGGGGGAGTGTTATCCTCGAGAATCCCTCCACGAACTTGCGATAATACCCTGCTAGTCCCAAGAAACTGCGGATGTCAGATGAGGTCTTCGGCCGTGGCCAATCCCTCACTGTCTCTATCTTAGCTGGGTCCACTGCTAATCCAGCCCCACTCATCGTGTACCCCAGGAAAGCCACCTCCTGCAGCCAGAACTGGCACTTTGAAAATTTTGCGTACATCTGGGACTCCCTCAGCCTCTGCAAGACCTGCGCCAGGTGCTCCGTATGCTCCTCCTGAGTCCGAGAATATATAAGAATGTCGTCAATGAATACAATCACGAAGCGGTCTAAGAAGGGCTCGAATACACGGTTCATTAGACTCATGAATGCGACAGGGGCATTCGTGAGCCCAAAAGGCATCACCGTGAACTCGTATAATCCATAGCGTGAACTGAATGCCGTCTTCAGTATGTCCTCTTCCCTGATACGGAGCTGGTAGTAACCGGATCGCAAATCTAGCTTGGAGAACCAGAAGGCTCCCTGCAGCTGGTCAAATAACTCATCTATCTGAGGCAGAGGATAGGTATTGCGGACCGTTAACCGGTTCAGCTCCCGGTAATCTATGCATAGTCGCAATGACCCGTCCTTCTTCTTCACAAAGAGAACTGGTGCTCCCCACGGCGATGAACTGGGCCGCACAAATCCTGACTCGACTAGCTCCTGTAGTTGAGTCCTGAACTCTGCTAACTCCCTGGGAGCCATCCTGTAGGGTGCCCGGGACACCGGCCTCGCTCCCGGTACTAGCTGAATCCTGAAATCCAAGTCTCTAGCAGGTGGTAGCCCGGGCAATTTCTCCGGGAATATGTCGGAGAAATCCCGGACCACCGGAATATCTGAAATAGTCGTCTCTGCTCCCACCATCTCAAAGCAGATAAGATAAACTTCTTCACCCTGCTCGTGGGCCTTCACAGCCTGTACAGAAGATAACAATAGGTGGCAGATAGGCTGAATACCTTCAATGATAACATGAGAGTCGCCATGCCTGAGCGTGATCCTCCTGGACGGACAATCTATCTGAGCATGGTTCCGATGTAACCATGTCATGCCCAAAATCAAGTCGAAGTCCTGCAGCTTCAGAATAGTTGCTGGCGCCTCAAATGCCTTGCCGCCAATCTCGGCCTCCATATGACAATGTGCAGTCGTCCGCAGCTCTGACCCATCGGGTAGACGCACCCTCATCTCTAGTCCAGGAAACCTCTCCATGCCTTCGAGTCCGTCGATGAAGGCCTCGGATACGAACGAGTGCGAAGCACCCGTGTCGAAGAGAGTATGAGCGAGCTTGCCGCTGATCATGACTATGCCTGAGGTTTGTTTACGTTAAAATTAACTGTTATCCTATAGTTACAGGTACTATATATAATTGAATATTCAAGAAATTTAATCATTAACTTTAAGTACCTGTGATAACCTCCTCGGGGTTCCTCTGCTCTGTGAGGTCCCAGGCGTATATCTGCTCCTGCTCGCGTCTCCTGCCGTAATATCCCCGGCCTCGACCTCGTCCTCGGCCTCGTCCTCTGCCCTGTTGTACTGGGGCCACTAGAGGTGGAGGAGGAGGAGGAGGATGGAAACGATGTGGGCACTCCGACCTAATATGCCTGGGCTGGCGGCATCCGTAACAAACTACCTGTCGGTGGCCTCGGTCATCCTGTCTCCTCGGATCATGCATCTGTAGAGGTGGGGGAGCCAATGCTGGAGGAGGACCCTGCTCCTGCCTGAAGTTGGGACGATGACGTCCCCCACCCTTCTTGTATCCGATAGTACTGCCTCTCTGAGAGCCCCTGCTGCTCTCTCCTGATGTCGACCCATCAAATGGTCTCTTCCCTCCGGCTCGCACCATCAGCTGGTCAGCCTCCAGCTTCTTTGCCATCTCGATGATCTGCCTAGATGTGCCATGAGAAATGAACAGCAAGGCCTGCCTCAAATTGTCCCTGAGGCCCCGGTAGAACCTCTTGGCATACCTCCTATCATCGGTATCCTGAATCCCTGCGTACCTGGCCAAATGAGAGAATTCTCTCTGATACTCGATCACCGATCTAGTCACCTGCCTGAGGTTCAAAAACCTCTCCTCCAAGGCATCTCTGTCCGTAGCAGAGACGAAGTGCTCCAGAAATACATCGCCAAACTCCTCCCATGATATCTCTGACAGCTCAAAGTCCGCATATGTAGACTCCCGGACTGATTTCCACCATCTCTTCGCATGAGCCTCTAGCGCAGAGGTGGCTAGAGGTACTGCCTCGCCGACCGGGCAGCTGATGCCTGCTAAGATCTCGTGTATGGCCTCCAGCCATTCCTCCGTCTTTACCATATCCTCTGTCCCACAGTATGTCGGTGGGGATAGGCTCTTGAATGCACTCAGCCAGCTCGACCCCGGATTTGGTTGTGGAGCCGGGACTTGCTGGGATCTAAAGGCATCCAGAATCGCCGTCAAGGTCTGCCCCATCTCCGTATGTAGGAATGGAGTGGCAGCTGGAGGGGGAGGAGCCACATTTTGCGGCGAGGTGACCTGTGGAGGTTGCATAAAGGTAAGGTTAAAACAGAACTGGCCTAACTCATTGTACTTTGTGGACCATTTATGTGACTTTTGCACATGGACACACCACTGCTTCCGCTGCATAGTTTGTCCGCAAACTAATGCTCGGGCGGGGGTGGTCCCATGTTGTGGATTTCTTTCTCATATGATCGCTGTACAAGTGATACCAGTTTGTAAGACCCTTCCTCCCCCTTACCAAGGAGGCTACCGGGTCTTATGCCCAGAACCGCCGTCTTACGGTGGCACTAACTCACGGGTTAGTCGACACCGCAAAACGCCGATCCTGCCGGCTAGTACGATCATTTAACCTGTAGGCCAATATGAGAAGAAGAAGTAAAACAGTATATAAATCCACTAGTCCACAAGTCATATAGTACAATCATATATATGAAAAGAAAGGTACACAATATAGTCCACAGAATAGTACAAAAAGAAAGAGTAACAAGGGCTTATGCCCAGTACATCAAAACCACTCTCTCTCAAAATAAATAAAAGCGGAAGCTATACTAGTACATTGGATCTCGTCCCACCTGAGGACACACAGTAGTGGTAGTAGCCTGCTGAAGCGGTATCTGCTCCTCAAGTCCTGCCTCCTCAACGTTCTGGTGCTCCATCTCCACGGGCTCCTAAAAATAGTTTGGTCACCGACCATTAGTCAAAAAGACTAAGTCGTTTCCTCCGCACCTCGCCCCGCAGCTCCTAGGCACCGAGCGGGAGGACGAAGTGGAGGACAACAAGGGGTAGCAAAAGTAGAAGCAGGTGACAGAATCTAACTAGGAGTTGTAATAAGTAATAATAATCTACTCTAGCAGTTCTAAGTATGGTACAAGTAGTAAGTAAGAGCAGTGTAGTAAAGAAAGTAAAGGACAATAGTAAGAGTAAGTAAATAAAATATTCTACCACTAAACTATCATCACAAAAGTACCCTAACTTTTATAAATGCCCATACAAATATATAAGTTAGGATTTCCAGGAAATTTAACTTATCATATAAAAGAGCGCATACTAATTTATATGATAAGGATCTATGAAGCGTATGACCTAATATGAATGAATGTTATGATGCAATTTTATGCACATGCAAGTGCAACTCACACACAACGACTCTCTGATCACAGACCTTTAGTTCCCACTTTTTGAGAGCTAGCATCACTCTCGGGTACCACCGCTGTGGCTACGGCAGCAGCGGAGCGGGCGTCTCCGCTTCTAGGCCACTATGCACACTACCAAGCCTTAGACTCCTCTCATACGCCTCTGTACATGTCCAAGGTGCACTCTAGAGTCTTGCGTACGTACTTTGCTGACAACCCGTCAGTCTTGTTGGGTCAGATGTGTGTTATCGGGGGTCGTCCTCCAGACCGCAGTGTAAAACAACCCACTGGCCCCTCTAACCCTCACAACCGCCTGGTGCACCGTACTGCCATCGGTGTGATGAACGGCCAGTACCGCATGCCCCACCACTATATTTATGCACATGCAAGTATTTCATTCCGAGCCTCCCGCTCGCAGGACCAAACCCGTCTTGAAACCCTCAAACCCAAACCCGGGTGAGAACACACATTAGTGCCTTTATACCAACTCCCTCAAACCCTAAACGGGTGAGCATATATCATGAATCTCTCCAACCCTACACGGGCGAGAATTTACAACAAATGTCCTAACCTATTAGACTACTCTTGTCTACGGGTTATTATACTTAGAGATTTAAGGTTAATCCCAGGACTACCCCCGGTATTCCCTGTGAAGGGCTCTCAAGGGGCACAAGGAACTGTGTTGGATTACGCTCAGCATTCCATTTTGCAAGGATATTTATTTTAGTTGATGGCTACCCATGTTTCACCCCAGCTCTCTTTATTGCTCTAGTACAACCCTAGTGACTTAAGATGTTACCGGGAAACCGACGGTCTTCCGTCGACCCCCACTCTAGTTGCTACCTAAAGACTTGCACTTTTGACCCAACACTAAGACCATACTACCCACCAGGGATTATTCACATTGCACTTTCTTATTTCTTCTGATAATCAATCCCCTGGTAACCCCTAAGGCAAGACCTATTTATGTTATATGCAGACCATGTCCTATTATTACCCTAAAAATGGAATCTTCCAATCCTTAAGGCATCTTGCCCCTAAATATTTATCCTAGGGTGATATGGGCTAAGAGAACTACCCTATGAATTCTCATAATTTTCCTCGGCTAAATAATCCTTTAATTAAATCTTTTAAATTAATTACTAGGTCACTTTACACATGAAGTAGTATGATTTAACATCCACTGACCTAGGTAATTTTTCCTGAGTTGTATAATGATAAAATATTACTGTCTACAGAGTTTCATAATTTTCCTTTGAATAGTTATTCCAATTTCTTATTTAATACCAAATTCACATAAATTCCATTTTCCAAATGAAGTACAGGTAATATGTCATCCAAAATTCCAGGAAACTTACAGAACATATAAAACATTACTTTATGACTATTGGCATAGTTTCATCAAATTTTATTGTGTAATGGCCTATCAATTTCCATTCTTACATATTTACCAAAAAATGCCATTATATTAATTTAAAGACTATAAATACACCCATTAATTCTTAAAAATTTATGCAAGATTAATAATGCAATGTTACAACACTAGAATTATTTCCAAATTTGTTTGAGGTGCATATCCATTACTTCAAGAATAAATGAAATAAGGGTAAAATGGGCATTTTAAGATATTTTATTCCAAAAGCTCTTCAAACAGAAGGATCAAATTTTTCCTAAGTCAAATGTAACCTTATCTATATCTTGACAATGTTTGAGGATTTGTGCTTGAGGAAAACCTATTTTCCAAATTTATTTTCAAAAGAGCTACATTTAAAATAAATTCCAATTAATGGGATTTTTGATTCCAAAAATCCCATAATTAATTTGAGGGGTGAAATTTACCCTAATGAACCACTGTAACCAAATCCAAGATTTTTTCATGCCTCCATTAGGCTGAATATACAATATTTAAATTATTGCTATTAGCACCCAAGGCAATATGAACACCAACACATGCAAGTGGATTTTCTCATCATGCAGTGATCCAAAAGTGCTGAAATTTTTATCATGCACTAATGGTGTTCCCAACGACCCACATCCAAAAGTTTCGGTCATGAGGAGTCATATAACTCCATAAGTTGCATTTATTTACATTTTGACATTTTGACCAAAACTATAGGAACAATTATTTCATAAATTCCTAAATTTTGGCAGGGGCTAAGTATGCCCTAATCATGCATGTACCCAAAATTTGGGGCCATGGTGATTGCTGGTTTGACTTGGGCATCCAAATGAATTTTTGCCCTAGTCTAGGACCAGTCCTAGGATAAATGCCCTACAGGACTGTACACTACACCAAATCATAACTTTAAGGTGGAAATTAAAGGTAAGACAGTCAGCTACATTTTTCATTTAGGGATTAGTTTCTAGAAACTCCTCTAAGAGGCCTAAAAAGAGCATGCTATTTATGTGACAGAAATCATACTATTCATCTCATTTAAATTAAATCATATTAATAGATTTGCACGAATCTTAAAGCGCAACCGACGGGATCCGTTCATATTCTCCAATGGATCAAGGGCCGGGATTCATTTTTCCTGGGCGATGTTTGCTGGCGGTTTCCGGCCAGCTGAGCCACCACCACCGCCGGCGGATGTCGCCACCACCTTCGCTAAGGTGGGGGCTAGCGTTTCCCGGCGGTGGGGCCGCCGGAGTTGGCTCCTCCGGCGAACCCGAGCAAGAAGAAAAGGCCCTGATTTTCTCACTTTCCTCTCATGGCATCGGGCTCGATTGAGCCCGATATCTCCATAAATGGATCTATAAATCTAGTACAGGTAGAGGTGAGGTGAAACGAACCTGGATTGGGGCTTGGCTGCGGGTCAGGCGGCGGTTTGCCATGGTGGTGGTGCGCCGGCGAGCTCCACCCCGAAAGCTTGATTATCCACCGTTCTCCATGTTCCAACACTCGAATTCCACTCCTTTCTACCTCCTGAAGCTATTGGTGTGGTCTGTTTGGGCTGAGTTTGGCAGTTTATGAAGATATCACCTATATGAGCTCGGTTTGAGCTTTGGTTGCTCTGCCCCTGCTGCCAAGTGGCTCTCAGCCCCTATTTTCTGCTGGAATGGTGAGAGGAGGTTGGCCATCTTGTTTTGGGCAGATAAATTCAGCTGAAGGGGTGGCCATGTGGCCACCATTCCCTTCTTCTCCATTTCTCTCTCCTCCTTCTCTCAAAATCACATTTCTACCCTTTTGCATGTATTCTCTCTCCTGATTTAGAGGGGTAGGGCTGGTCTTGTTCACTTGGGCTGGCCATGGGCCAAATTTGGTGTGCTTGGTCCAATGGAGGATGGCTTGGTCTTCATTTCACTCTTTTAGGTCAAATGGTTGACTATGTTGACTTTGAGTTGACTTGGTCAACCATGGAGGGTGGGCTGACCCCATTTGATGGAAATGGGTCTAGTGGCACCACCCAACTTGGGTTGCGTCAAGGGGGTGCCCTACTTAGGCTAATTGGGCTTATGAGTGTGGGTTTGACCAAATTAAGCCCAAGGTTGACTTTGGTCAATTGGGGTCAAAGTGTTGACCTAGTGTCATGCCCTAGGGTCCACTTAGATTGTTTTTATGGTTAGGGTAATATGGTGGGGTCATACTGCGGCTAGGGTCCCCACTTAGGCTAGTTTGACATAGTTTGACATAGTTTGACTATGGTCCTATAGTGGGCTCCACATGGCTACCACTCACTACCTAGGGTCAAACCTAGTTGATCTCCTTAAAACTCACCCCATGCCTAACCCAATCTAAGTTGAGGGGTCCAGAAGTAACATGGGATGTTACATCGCAAAACAAAGGAGCAAACATCAGTTCGCGGCGGACTGCAAATAGAGACCGCTGCAAATTCAACTCACCCCAAGCTCTTCCTTTTGCTGAGCGACTTTCTTCCCTAATCGCGCATTTCTCTCCTTTAGCACCTTATTATCTTGTTGAAGTTGCTCATTTTGACTGAGCAGGTCTCTGTCCAAGGTGGATACAAAAGTGGGTTGTCACCACACTGTTCACACTAGCCTGGGAGGCTAGCAGGGGGAGGTCGGCAGCGGCCACTTTCTTCAGATCGCTCAGATTGCGCTTTCCATAGAGGGCGGAAATCGCAACATGGGCATGGCGAGTTATTCGCGTACTCTTCCACGAGGGGAGCGTGGTGGACAAGCTGACATGCTTGTTCTTGTTATGCCAGTGGATCATTGGGTTTCCCCTAAGATCCTTCTGGCGGTTTTCAAAGTCGCGCATTGTAAAACTTTCAGAGGAAGAGTAATCCGCCGCGGGATCCCCTTCTTCTTTCCGCTTCCTTGAAACTTCTTGTTTCTTATCTCTTTATGTAGGAATAAACCCGCTGGGCGTCTGCGACAAATTGGCGGGTACCGCCAAGGTCGCTGCAAAAGTAGAAAAAGTTAAAACACAAAGGTCGCTGCGGATACAAAACTTGAGTTCGCAAAGAGCATACTTTCTTCGGGTAAAACGTCCGCCAAGCTCGCCAGCAGCGGAATATAATGCTCAATGTCAAGCCTGGCATCATCAAGGAATTCGACGATGGTGGACTCCACTGCGTCCATCGGCACACTCTTGAAGGCAGAGTCCGCGCGCACTTGCGGATAGGTGTGTGCGAACCCTAGGTCTCCTTCAAAGATTAAGAACCTGGAGGTCCAGTTGTGGATCTTGTTTGGAAGGCCCACAACCTTCATCCCTCTGCAGTAAAAGTATATCACCCCCTTGTAGGGGCGGCCTCCGGATGCAGTTATCGAGCGGACGGAGAACATCTTGCGGAAGACGTTCATGGAGATAGCAATCTTTTCAGACCGCAAGTAAGAGATGAAGCTGCAAATTGCATCAAGAGTGTTGGGCGCGAGCAGGCCCGACACCATTCCATAATGCTCGAAGATTTCGGCGAGCTCCCATAATAGCGGAAACTTGAATCCGCTATCAAAATGTTCTATTGGAATAGCGATCTGAGTCGCGGTTGAAAAATTTAGCCTTTCTTCGTCAGCTGGAAGGCAGACAAGCAAGTTTGAATTCGCCATCTTTTTCTCAACAAAGGCCTCAAGATCAGCCTCAGTTAAAGTACACTTTCGGTGGTCGGCAGTGTGGAAAGCGACTGCAGCATCAGTCCTTGCGGATACCATTTTGGTAGGCCGCAGGGTCTTCAGCTCCAACAGTTTTCCTGCATAGAAGAAGCGGCAGGGCCATATGAAAGTGCAGCTAGATCTGATATACTCTAGAGGGGGGTGAATAGAGTATATGGTGCTTTAAAAACTTTTTACAACAATTGTTGTAATATAAGTGAGCAGGGAAGCAGTAATAAATCTAATCACAGAACTAAACTAATCAAAATCTAATCACAGAATAATCACAGCCAGAAACAAAAATAAAGACAAGCAAAACCAGAAGACACAAGGAAATATAGTGGTTCCCCTAAACTTGGGTACATCCACTCTTCTACCACCCTAGGTAGGAATCCACTGCAGGATGAGTTGATCAGGTGTCTTGGGCACCAATGAGCTTTTGATAAGGTGCTCAAAAACCAAAGCAGATTTTTTGATCAGGTGTCTTGCCACCAATGAGCTTTTGACAAGGTGCTCAAAAACCAAACTCAAACTTTTGAAGGGAGTTTGAGAAACCCTTTACAGAGGTGGGGGTGAGAGAATGATGGAAGTCTTCTCTTTCTCAGATCAACTGAGAAGACTATGTGGATTGATGGTGTCAAAGCTCCCCCTGAGTCCTTGAGATCTTCAGGAAAAGAAGCTTTGCTGTAGGGTGATAGGCCTTCAAAAGTTAAGCTCCAGCAAAAGATGATTTCAGCAATAACTGAAATGTTGGATGTCTGGAGTCTTGAAATATGTTGGCCTTGAACACTTGAGACTGAGAGATCAGAGGATTTTAGAAAAACTTGATCTCCTTGGATGTGTGTTCTTGAGAATTCTTTGAGACAAAATATTGTGTTCTTGTTCTGAAGATTACTGATGTCTGTCTGTGTGTGTATCTGTAATCTGTATGTGTCTGTGTATATGTCTGAGATATTCAAAAATTCTGCTCTTTTATTCTCTGATACTGAATGGAAAACATTCTCTGTCAAGAATAGCCGTTGGCCTGCATTAATTGCATCCTTAATTGCAAAATGTCTTCTGGAGGAAAGTCCATAGAAATATTCCTTGAAAATCCCTTGAAACTTGGTCCAGAAATAAATGAAAACGGCTAGGAAATCTTCTGAATTAATTGCAGAATAACTCCTTAACTGATTTGAATTTGTATCTAGAAACATCCTTGAAGTTATCTGAAAACGTCGAACTGAGCTCTGCTATCGTTGAACTGAGCTCAGCGATATGGATTTATACAGCAGCAAAATATCGTCGATCTGAGCTCAAAGACCGTCGAACTGAGCTCAGAGATAGAGATCCAAAGCTGAGTCAAGATCGTCGAACTGAGCTCACCGATCGTCGAATGGAGTTCGACGATATGATGAAGTTGAGCTCAGCGATCATCGAATGGAGTTCGACGATCTGTCGAAGTTGAGCTAGACGATCGTCGATCGGAGTTCGACGAATCGTCATGCTGAGCTCGACGATATGACTTAGTCTCAAACTGAAAAAGTCTTGGTCTTGAGGGCAGCTTCCAAACTTAGACTTCTAACCCTTAGACTCAATTCTAATTGACCTTTTGAGCTATACAGGAGGTCAAACATTGGTTTCCTAGAGACATAGTGATCCTGACCCAAATTAGTAATAGGGTGTTCCAACACCATATTTATAGTTATAGGGTCTGACAACTTTTTGGCCAGGCCGCACAGCTCGCATTTTCAATCCGCATAGTTCGCAAAAATCTAATTATTCACAGCAAAAATTTAAAATAATGCGGACACAAACTCAATTTCACATGCCAAGCAAAGTTCAAAGCACAAATTAAGTCAGACACAGCTTCAGTCCGCCCAGTTCGCGATGTTTCAAACCTGCAGCAAGTTAAATTATGAGTAGCGGACACAGCATTAGTCTGCACAGTTCGCCGCAGATCACTGCAAAAATTATCAATAGAATTTGCGGATATATTATTCGGTCCGCATAAATCGCAGCGTAGTTCATTGCAATTCACAGCAAAGAGCATTGTTTAAAAATACATAATTATACAGAACCAAATTAAAATAAGTTCGTGATTTTGCGGACTCAGCGGTCTTTAGCTTCAGACCGCGTTGGCCTTTCCGTCCGATCTCTGCACAAGTGCGCAGCTTGGTCGCTAATTTGAAGAATCTCGATGTACAGGCGGCAGATGTGATGTTGAATGACGTTAATAGTCCGGTGCATATGGGCAGCCTCCCAGTCTACCCGGCTAAGGGGCACCATTGGCTCCGTTGCCGGCCTCGGCTCCTCGTCCGCGGCATGTTGACCACCGCCAGCCGGTGCAGCGACCTCCGGAGCCACGTGATTTGGCAATCACGGTCTTTCCTAAGCAGCTTCAGCAGCCCGCTTCCCCTTTTCTTCCCGCGCCGACGCCAAGTGCTTGCCCTTGTAGAAGCGGACATCATCAGCGAGCCTCTTCTTCTCCCTATCCGACCTCTCCAGCGTCCTTGAAATGCTGGCGATCTGGTCCTTCAAAGCTTTCTCGCGCTCCGCGGATGCTTTTTCGCGCTCCTCCGCCTTCTTTAGCTCTGCTTTAATATTCTGAATTTCAGCTTGAAATTTCCTTTCAAACTCACTGATATCGCTCAGGAGGGGCTGCTCATCTCTTGCGGACTCCTCATGCGAGACCGCGTCAACAGCAGTACTCGGCGTGACCACAATCTCTCCACTCTCGACAGTGCCTGGTGGGGACTTTCTACCTGCAACAGAGAAAGTCAACTTCACATTCAAAGACAGTCCGCAGCAGACTCAAAGAAAGGATGAAAGATCACATTTAGACATAGCAGCAGCGAGTTGCCGACTATCAAAGATGATAGGCCGCCTTGCCCACTCCGGGTCGAAGGCGCTTAACCGCTTCTTCCATTCACGATGAACTTTAGCTCTTTTCTCAGCAGCAGAATTTTTTGAAACCCCAATATCGTCAGTTTCGGTGATGATCTTGATTGGTCTCGACTTCCGTGGCGGCGACCTGTAAAGCCACTGACGCTTAAAATACTTAGGCGCAGGTTGAAGATTACCTGTCCGTAATAGCTCTGTGGCATTATGCAGATCCTCAGCGTTCTTGTCCGCCGCGGCCTGCTTCGAGGCAGCCTCCACCACAGCTACATGAGCAGCGATCTGCTTCTTCTGCTCCTCTATTTTCTCCTTCAGTCTCTCCCTCTCTTGCTCCTCAGTAGCGGATAAAGAGGGGAGTTCGCCGCCCTTATCCCCTATGACTTCCACCTCAGATTGCTGCAGTACAACCAGCAAGGATTCATTGATTAGATCAAGTTGATCAACGTCAATCGAATCTATTATCTCCTCCGTGGATAAACTGACCGTGGAGAGCGAGTTGTCTCCCTGGATTTGGGCCTCCGGTGTAATCAAGTCACTGTTGGGAACTTCCTTCTCGTGCGGTCTATGCTGTAAGTCCGCATCTCCGGTCCGCTTGGAGATATTCTTCTCCTTCATTGCGCGCAATTTCTTCTCAACCCGCGCGGCCATAGTCGATCCGTCCCTCTTCCTCTTCTTTCTAGAAGCTCTTTTCTCGGCGGAGTCCGCGACAGCCTTTCCTAAATCGGGCTGGCTCTCGTGGACCGTCTCAGGGTTCGCAGCGATCAATGCCTTTGAAGGCGCAACATCTTCTCCCTCAGTCCGCCTATCTTCATCAAGATTAATGATGGGCTCCTGGAGGTTGGGGGAAGATATTTCGGCCTCACTGCGTTCGCCAACGGTGTCCGCCGAATTCACGGTTTTCTGGGAAGGGGCGGTGTCTGACAGAGTTAATATCTTCTCGCTTCTCAGTAGCTGTCCTGCATGAGGAACTGCAGCATCCTCCTCGCGCACAAGAATATCAGCGCGACGGACTACCTTCTCAGCGGCTTCTGGCTGTGGGAACTTTCTATAGTAGAGCGGACAGGATCCCCTCTCGTCGTTCTCTTTATTATATTCTTAGTCTTCATTGGCGTTAGTGCAATCTCGCCTTTTGTAGTGAGACTAGAGAAGAAATCTTCAAGCCTTGCCATGCCGGACTGCAAAGTGGAGACCTCAAGTGTTGAATAGTGCCCCGTGTCAATCGGAATTTCTAACAGTTCCAGGCCCTCTAGCGATATTTATAGAGCTGGCGGCATTAATGAGGCTTGCGGACTCGGCGGTTAAGAAAACATTTTCGAAGTTTTCTGGAAACTTAATAATGTGCGTGGATTATGTTAACCCCTCAGTCTGCAACACCTACAAGATGCCAAGACCCCCTTTTTCATTATCTGCGGACACAATTAGGCATTCCGCTCTGTTCGGCAAAGCGTCAGAATTGGCCAAGGATTGCCCCCCAGCGGCGGACTCAGCGCTCTGTTCTCCCAGTCCGCCATGCCTTGGGATCTCTGGATTCTCTACGTCGGCGGATGCAGTGCTTCGTCCGCCCAGGCCGTCGTCCTCCAGCAGGATCGCGTCTAGCAGTAGCCGGTGGAAGCTCCAGCCCGCGAGCCCAGTCCGCCCCTTTTGCGCGTACTGTCGTGTTCTTTCTTTTTGCTTCCCGTCACCGCTTCCCGGTTCTCCTATACCCCGGGCAGTTGGTTATTTTAGCCCTGCCCGTTTGGGCAGGCCCCCCGTCCTATAAATAGGGGGGAGGTGGTGCACCCAAGGTACGCTGACTCGTGCCCAGGAGCCTACTTATTAAAGGCTACGGACTCAAATCTAGTGCCTTACGGACTCCAACTTGCTCAGCTCTTGTCTTCCTTTTTCATTCACTTGTAACCAAACCTTTCTTCAATCAAGGAAAAGTCCGTCGCAAGAGAGGCATTCAGGCCGCGACGGGCGAAGTCTGTTGTTGTCGTGGCTCACGGCCCTCCACCTCTTCTGGCTCTCGTCTGCTTAGTAGATTGCTACTCGCAGTCTCTCCTCTCCCTTCTTTTCTCTTGTGCTCGAACCGTTAGCTGCTGGTGCTCGACCCCCTTTTCATTTTCGTGCATCAATACGGTTGTTGGTCAAGGCATTCCAGTTCCTCCTACCCCTTTAGTGTCCCCAGTTGTGCTGCCACTAGAGATGAACTTCATCTTGCACTTCCAGCGATTAGGACCCCCTACCTATGATGGTAGTACAGACTTTATGGCTTTGGATGACTGGATTATAGCCATCGAGGAGATGTTCTCTTACTCCGGAGTTTCAGTAGACCAGAGAGTAATGGTCGCTGCCTACCAACTCAAGGGTTTGGCAAAGAGTTGGTGGCTAAGGGAGAAGAAAAACTTGAAGGATGGATGTTCTTGGGAAGTCTTCAAGGGACGTTTGATGAAGAAGTCTCTGCTGTCAGTCGAGCGAGACTGTTTGTTAAATGATTTCCTGCACTTAAAGCAGAGGCAGCTCACGGTGAGTGAGTATGAGGTGGAGTTTAGCAAGTTGAGCCGTTTTGCCCCGAATTTAGTAGTTTCTAAAGATAGCAGAGTCAAGCATTTTTTGGGTGGTCTGAAGAGTGACATCCAACAGTTGTCGAGTGCTTATAAATCGTGGAGTTATGCTGAAGCAATCAAAGTAGCTCTTAAGGTTGAGGCAATTGACAATGCCAAGAACCGAGGACAACAAATGAGAAAGGATAAGAGGAAGACTGGTGAGACTAAGAGTTTCCAGGAATCTGATGCTGCTTCGAGGAAGAGGAGCGGAAAAATATGCAGTTTTTGTGGCCGACCAGGCTACCCGTTTGAGAAATGTTTCTAGAGGATAGGAGCTCAGAAACAGGAGTAGGTCCATGCGATCCAGGGTGCTCCTAAGGAGATTCGGTTTGTACTTCGTGTAAACGGAAGGGGAATGATGCTGCCCACTGTTGGGAAAAGGTTCGAGTCTGCTTTCATTGTGAACAGAAAGGTCATATCAAGTCAAAGTGCCCGCAGTCTCAGCCTGTGCTGTAGCCAATTCTGCTTCGGGCCTTGCCACCGCCGCAGCCTGTAGACAAAGGGAAGGGAAAGCTGAACGTGCTGTCTCAGGAGAGGCCCAGACTTCTACCCAAGTGATTTTAGGTTAGTTTCTAACCTGGTTTTGTCTCTGTTTTAGCTTGTATCTGTAGTTACGATGTAGTTCGATTAGTTATGAAAGCGTTTTTATAGGGAAATTTAAAGTAAAGAATCGTTGGGCGTGTGTTCTCTTTAATTCTGGTGCTACCCACTCGTTTGTGGCTAGGGCCTTTGTTGAGCATCATCATTTGACTCTAGATCAAGTCGGCGATGCGTTTCAAGTCAAGTTTCCTTCCGGTGACTTGGTGGTGTCAGACTAGGGTATCCAAAGTTATCCGATTTTGTTAGGCGACTTTCTAGCAGTTGCTGATTTGAAGATGCTAGACTTAGAAGATTTTGATGTGATCTTGGGCATGGATTGGTTATCCAAATATGATGCGGTTATCTAGTGCAAGGTTAAGCGCTAGGACTTCAAGATTGACAATGGTCAACCCGGGAGTGTTTATGGTTTTTCGCACCAAGTTTCTCCAATTATATCTACGGTACGTGCTCGGAAGCTGGTAATTTCCGGATATTTCGCTTGTTTGGTTTCAGTTTTGGAGACCGTTTATTGGAACCCCGCCTATTTTAGGGTTGATTTGGGCTAGGTTCACTATTAGGTTTGCATAGATTGACCCACAATATATAGTCTAGGGTCCTAGGTCTTTATTAGATCTTAGGGTAGGTCAATAAGTCAGTTTGATTGGATCAATCCCCCAGAAGACTTCAAATATCCAGACTTAGTAGAATTGTAGTTTTTGGGAGAGTTCAGAAATCAGTTCGAAGTTCTTCGAACTCAGCTCGATGATCGTCGATCGCAGATCGATGAACTCAGAGTCCCTTCTCTGAGTTAAGCTCGACAATATTTGAGCTCAGGTCGACGAACTCCCTTCTCTCTCAGTTTTTTGGTCGACGATATTCTACCTCAGTTCGACGAACTTAGAGCTCAGCTTTGACAGTTTCTTTCCAAATTATTTTCTCTGAGCTCAGGTCGACGAAGACGATTTCTCAGCTCGACAAACTTTGAGTTCAGGTCGACAAAATCTGTTCTGAGATCGATGATTTCTGTCAGTTTTAGTTTGATGATTTCTCTGTCATTTCGATTTTAATTGGTGTTATTCTAAGACTGCAATTCTCTGATAATTAATGCTTATATTCTCAAGAATATAGTCATTGCTAGGCAGCATTGATTATGGATTTCACAGAGTTAATTACTTGACTTATTTACTGGGACAGTTAAGGAATCAATTCATTGCCCTTCTAGCCATTTGTCCGAGTTCCAAGATTTCTGCAGTAAATCAAGGAGTAGAATTCAAATTCAAAGACAGAAATTTTTTTGTAGGAAATATAAAAGAGTTTTTACAACGATTGAACTATGGAAGTTGAAAAGAGAAATCGACCAAGGGAATACAGGGAGACAGTGAAAAGATATTCAGTCTGCATATTCATACAGTCTTCATCATTTGTAACTTTTCTCCAAGCTTTCAAGAGACATCAAGTCACAATCAGTCTGAATGCTTCTGGACATCATCAAAGAAGACCTACACCCTTAAAGCCTCCAGCTATTCGTGAACAATAATCATCTCATGGGGATCTTTGACAACATCAAGCAATCCACTAAAGTCTTCTCAGCTGTTTGAGAAAGAGAAGACAACATCACATCTTTTACCCCACTGTACGCAGAGCTTTAACTCCCTTTAAAGGTTACCACCTGGTTCTTAAGTATCCTTATCAAAAGACTTAGCTCGGTTTTTGGGCACCTGATCAAAAGCCTAAAGGGTTGTGAGATCTCCCTTCAAATAGATCTTGTGGTGACAGGGCACCTGAGCAAAAACCTGTTAGTGGCAGGGCACCTGATCAAAAACCTATAGTGGATTCCTACCAGGGTGGTAGAAAAGTGAATGTACCCAAGCTTAGGGGAACCACTATAAATTTCTTGTGTTGTCTGGTTGCTTACTGTTTTTCTTATTGATGTGTGTTGCATGTTGTGTTAGTTTCTCATTCCTGTAATCTCTTAGGATATATATATTATTACTATTTTTAATTCCACTATAAAAACCAATCAAGTTTTTAAAATACTTTATTCACCCCCTCCCCCCCCCCCACCCCCACCCCCCTAGAGTTAAATAGATCTATCCCTCAGGAGGTAAAGCTTTTACATTCCTTAAATTGGTATTAGAGGGTGAAGTTGTTTTGGTTTCACAGACTTACATCTGAACCAAGATCCTTTGATAGATTTTTTCTCTCTAGCCTCTTGTTTACAGCATGGCACAGAATAAGGATTATTCTAGCACCAGACCTCCAGTATGTAACTTGAATAAATTTGCACTCTGGAAGACAAGAATCAAACTTTACATGAACTCTATTGATGAGTACATTTTCAACTCTATTTTGACAGGTCCCCCTCAACCTACAACTGCTACTACAACAACCAGTACATATGCAGTTCCACCACCTGAATGGACTGATGCTCAAAAGAAAGCCAAGATGGCTAATGTTAAAGAATTGAATATTCTAGCACAGACTATGTCATATGATATCTTTCAGAAGGTGGTTGAGTGCACCTCTGTAAAGGCTATTTGGGACTCACTGAACTAAATAGTTGTTGGCTCTGCAGATGAAAGAAAAGACTAAAGATCCCTCCATATATCATAGTATGAGAATTTCAAGAAGGAGGAATTAGAGACTGTTGTTGAGATGTATAACAGACTCAGTGTCATCATAAATGAACTGAGAACCCTCGACAAGGACATCTCATTAACTGAGATAAATGAAAAAAATCCTAATATGCTTCCCCAGCACTTAGGATTCTAGGATTTAGCCAATTAAGGAGGCCAGAAGTTTAAATGAGATCTCTACAGAATCTCTCCTTGGCAAGCTAAAGTCTTATGAGCAGTTGATCAAGATGAGGGAGGTTGCTAATCAGAAGGCTTCTACATCTTCAAGGAAGGAGCACAACATTGCTTTCAAAGAAGCATAAGTATCAGAAGCTCTTCCAGTTAATGAAGAACTACTGACCTTGTTGGCTAAAAAATTCTATAAAATGGCCAAGAAAGACTTTAGAAGAAGGTAATCCAAGAATGATGACAAGCCAAGATATGACAAGACTCCTACCAAGGAGATTGTTTATTTTGGATGCAAAAAACCTGGGCACATTCTACCTAAACGCCCAGAGGCACAAAAGAAAGACAGAAGAAAAGAAAAGGAGCATAAGAGACTGATGCGTGTAAATCGGCAAGCGCACCGGTCGCACAAGTAATAAAGTTTGGGAATAAATCCTCGAGTGTCGGTCTCTTGAGGAATGCAATTAGCATAGAGTGGCAACAGTTCAGAAAATATTGTTATGAGGGTTATACTAAGAAAAAGAGCAAAAGGGGGACTTGAGAGATTGTGGTTGTTTGATCTAATAAACTAGCAAAAGCTATGCAGGTCGACGGCACCGCTTCGCAAGGTGAAATGGGTGTTTCGTCCATGATGCTGAACTTCGATTGGGCAAGTGGACGGAAAGCTAATGGATGGAAGTGTTCTTGTGTGGAGTGCAATCGGGTGAGACACGGGTATGGAGTGGATGTGGAGTGAGCGAGGCGCATTCACAGACACTACTCACAAGCATAAGAAAAATACTAACATCTCATTAGATATAGAATAAAACTTGATGTTCATTACGATGTTAAACCATTCCATACTATAGAGGAAGGGGAAAAGGAGTAAAGCAAAAGAGAGTGAAGATCCACCGCAGGTCGTGGCCGGAATAGCGAGTTGTCAATACGCTTCCGGGCTCAGTCCAAGGAGGCTTCCGGTACAAACGAGCTGTCACCTCGAAGGCCTTTAAGTCTGTTCTCTAGGTTTTCTACTTCACCAACTCCGGCGGAAAGCTTGGAGTTGAAGTCGACAATGGCTGAGGGCTTTGCCGGAGAGTTTGAAAAGCTTCGGAGTAGCTGGCTATGGACTCCCAACGAAGGTGGAGGTGATGGAGCAGCTGGAGAAGTAAAATGGCGATTCCTGCGCACTCCCCGATCGCAGCAAATGACAGGCGTTGACCTAAATCGTGGAGCAGGGCCTTAAATATGGAGGCAGCAAAAGCAGTGTGCACGATCAGTGGCGCACGACCAGTGGTCGTGCACACTTTTGGTCGATGATCGTGCGCCATTTCCAAATAGACCTGCAACCTGGATAAGCAGCATCAGCATATAAGCACACGATCAGTGGCGCACGACCAGTGGTCGTGCGCACTAAATCCACTGATCGTGCGATTGGCAGGGATAGAATTGTCGAAAGCAAGGGGCAAACGTGCACGAACAGTGGCGCACGACTAGCGGTCGTGCGCACTACGGCCAGTGCTCGTGCGATTACCCGGGCAGAATTAGGAAAATGAGAATGTAATGCGCACGATCGGTGGCACACGACCAGTGGTAGTGCGCAATAAGTCCAGTGGTCGTGCGCAGTATTCCTGCATCGTTGGGTTCTCCTGAGTGGTTCCGGAGCACGCACACGAACCCTGCACTAGCAGAAGAGGCAGATAGGCCACCAAACGTGCACACCACATTCCCAAGACATGGCTAAAGAATAATAAAAACAAAGAAACACAAAAAGCACACAGAAACTGGCTTATAGTGCACTTAATCGTGAAATAGGCACGTAAGCAAATAATAAGCAATAATGGCTCTCAAGTGTAGTGCTAAAACGATAAAACTGGCCCAGATGAGTCCAAAAATCAGTGTAAAATGTGGACTCATCACACCCCCATACTTAATCATTTGCACGTCCCGAGCAAATCATTACTCCGTGGACTAGAAAATAGCTAGCTGGCTCAGAAATTTCAAAAAGAAGTAAGACGAGAAATCAAATACATCATGGGCATAGAAGATATAATCGAAAAACTTTTTAATTATACGACGTAGTTTAAACTATTCGACAGACGTAAATAAATATTGTAATTGCTCAAAAGTAGAATGCTGGAGAATCTTGCGATCATGTGTAGGAAGAAAGTAGGCAGGCCACTAAGGTGAGCATTGCCAAAGTTCGGGACTCAGGATCACATCTAAAGGAATCCACCAATGTCGGGGACCATACGCTTGCACGTTCACACTCTCTCCACGGCACGGGTTAGACTCAAGAGTGAATCAGTAGGACTTGTAGGAGAAAATGGGGCTTAGGCGACGGCTTGGTAGTCAAAGATAAACATGAAGGCTACACGCAAACAAAGTGAGCGAATAAAAACCTAAACCAATACAGCCACTTAGAAATGTATGGGTAATACACCCCCAGACTAAGCTTGAAAACCGGGCGTGTACACGACCTAACCCGATCAAAATCAATAAATAGGATGGGGATAGAATTCTCAAAGCAATTCTTTCAGATTTTTCTCTCCCTTTTTTTTCTTTTTTCGCTTAGCTGCTTTTTATTTCTTTTCTGCGCTTGCAATCCCCAAACATAGCAATCAAAACGTGAATGAATTCAGCACCACAATAAACGATGTCCACATATCACAACCTTGGCAAAATAGTAAATACAAACAAGCTCAAGCATTTGATTGCGATGGTGGGTTTAGCTTCATGCCTTGGTGAATTTTAGTGGAGCTGGATCAAAGAAGGGGTAGGCACAAATTTGGCATGCAACGGTTAATGGGTAGGAAAGGCTAAACAAGGCTCAAACTAGCCAAAATGAGGGCCTACGTCATGCTCACGCTTGACTAATCGTGCACCAATGCTTCGAGAGTAGCTTAGGGCAAGTTCTTAGCCACCGAGAAAGATGATCCTTCCTCCCGACTCGAGCAATACGAGTCTAGTGGTGGCTACACACATTACTACATTATCGTTCGATTACTCCAGATTCAGATTTTGAGTAGTACAAACAAGATTTACGTCTGTAGAAAAATATAAATCGACTAGCATAAAGAAAAATTAATTATATCATATTTCTACACAAACCATGAGTACTCGATTAGGAGCACTACATGAGTTTCGAACTACTCAATCCTGAAATCCTAAGCCAGCACCACTATTTTAAAGCTTACACAAAAACAATACATTTGACTCGGGCTCTGCGCGTGGATAAGAGCGCACTCGTGTGGGTGATTCAGTGTATGCAACAGAGATCAAGAAATAAATAAACAAGAAACTGGTATGAAACAGAATGTGTTGTGTAGTGACCACAGGCATGTTCTCTCCCCCCCCCCCCCAGACTTAAAGTCAACAACTAGTAAAAATAAGCATTCCAAATATGATTAATAGCTAGGGTAGGAAGTACTTATGCTCAAAATTGAGCATACCAGTCGTGCAATGAGATGTCCAAGTGCGGCCAAGCTGTCGCACCTCAAAAATTCCTGCACCTGCGATTGAAGTATGCACGCCAAACAAAATATGGACACACATATATATGAATATATAAAAAGAACTCAAAACACAGCATAGGACCAAACGGTCCAACTTGGGTTGTCTCCCGAAAGCCCTTTTGTTTACCGTCCTTAAGGTGGACCAAATATCTGTATTATTCGTTACAAGACAAAGTGCTTTGCAGTCTGAAGAAAAATAAAGAAATAGAAAAGCTCAAATAGGTTCAAGAGGTACAAAATGTGGTGAAAACGTGCAGGGGAGCTGCAGAGTGGAGTGGTGGTCCTCATTTATCGATGCTGCCATTGTCGATCAAGGAGTGTCGCTATTATTGTGCTTGGGGCCGACGAGCTGCAGGCATTGAGAGTCGCCGGTGGTTGCGCCGCAATCATATAATTTTAGCTGGTGCCCATTGACTTTGAAATTGTCTCCGCTTTTCCCGGCTATTTCGATAGCGCCAAAGGGGGTGTTGGGTACATTGGAAAATGTGTACCAGATTTGAAGAAGCCTCAACCTACTCAATGTTATGCATCAAGGTGTATTTGATGTGTTTTTGAGTTTATATGTGCAGGTTAAGTAATTGCAGGAATGCAGAAAAAATTTTAAGTCCATATGTTGACACCTAGAGATGCAGTGTCGACACTTATGAAGTCTTGTGTCGACACTGGAGAAAAGTTGTGTCGACACTTGGATTAAATTGTGTCGACACTTGGAAAGGTTGTGTCAACACCAGAATCAACTTGTCAACACCAGAAGGAATGTGTCGACACACAGTGAAGCTCAGTCGACACACAGTGAAGCATTGTCGACATCAACTGTGTCGACACCCAGAGGCAGTGTCGACACACAGAGAAGCAAAGTTGACATCAACTGTGTCGACACCAAAAGGCAATGTCGACACACAGGAATACTTAGTCGACATCAATTGTGTCGACACATGGAGGAAATGTCGACACATAGAAGTATTTGTCAACATCAAATGTGTCGACACAAAGGAGATGTGTCGACACACAGCAAAGTTTCAACAAAGTCAAGTAAAGAAGTACTTGTGTCGACACAAAGGAGATGTGTCGACACACAGCAAAGTTTCAGCAAAGTTAAAGTGAAGAAGTGTTTGTGTCGACACACTCAATCAGTGTCGACACATTCTAAAGAAGCTGTGTCGAGATGCAGTAAACAACAACAAAGGAGTTGTGTCGACACCACCAAGGCATGTGTCGACACTTAGTCCACTTGTGTCGACACTTAGTCTAATTGTGTCAACACATAATGAAGTTCAGTCTCGACACTTTCAGACAGAGACAGTGATTTCAAGAACTGACTGGATGACATGACAGCTGCCATTTCCAGCCGGTCTACTGCAAGTGTCAGAGTTGTCAGAAGGTTGTTAGAAACCGGATCAGCCGGTTACCATGGAGGAATACTATATAAAGGCTTTCTCCTTCAACAGAAAGTGATGATTTTCAGATGATAATCAATCATTAAAGAATACTGATAGAAGTAATTATATAGAAGATTTTCGTGAGAAGATCTAAGAAGAAGTTGGAGAGAGAGAGCTCCATCTAAGAAGCAGTTGTTGAACCAGGCTGCCAAGGAAGATTCAGATTGAGATCTGAATCTCAAGTCAGAAGCTGATTGAAGATCAACTTCACAGGAGATTCAACCCTACTGAGCTCAGATTCAAGAAGCTTTGAAGAAAGCTAAGAGAGGTTGATCTCTTCCATCAAGTTCTTCTAAGAACTGATCAAGAAGACACCCATCTATTCTCTCTCTTTCAGGGTGGTTGTAATAAACTTTGTAAATACTATTTTCTGTAGGATCTACTCTAGATCTGAGATTGTAAGCCTATTATATAAAGGCTGAGTGTAGGAGAATAATTTATCTGAGTGGTAGGGCTATGAGACTGAGGTGTAGGAGATTGTGATCTCTGAGTGTAGGTCTTTTTGAAGGCTTAGGTAGGGCAGTTGGCCTGAGTGGTAGGAGTGTGGATACACTCTGAGTTGTAGGAGCCCTGTTGGGGTTCTGAGCTGTAAGATCTGAGGATCTGAGGTGAAGAGAATTAGTTAGGCCGAATCTATTACACTGCTAGATAGGCGAAGGGGGAAAGTGGATGTACCCAGACCTTGGGGAACCACTATAAAAATCTGTGTGCACTCTGTGTTTGATTGTTTCTGTGATTGCTGTGCTTGCCGTACTGAGTAGTTGTAGAATATTGCAAATTCAGGTTAACTAACTGTACAGATTTTCTGCCTTAAAATCAAAAAGAAAAAGTACACCTATTCACGCCCCCCCCCCCCCTCTAGGTGGTTAGGCACTAATTCTTTCAAGTGGTATCAAAGCGAGGTTAGTCAAAGTTGGACTTAACAGTCTGAGTGAGATCCTTAAGGCAGATTCAAGAATCAAGAAAATGGGTTCTGGTGAAAATCATAAGGGGCTAGGGTCTATGAAATTACCCATATGCAGAAAGGAGATATTTGGCACCTGGAAAGAAAGGGTCAGGCTGTTTATGGAGGCTTCTGATCCAAGGATCTATATCACAGTAAAAGAAGGTCTTTATATTCCTATGAAGATTTCAGTTATAGATGCAAACCAAAGAATTCACAAGGATTATTCATAGATGACCAAGGATGAGATCATCTTGGCAACTATGGATAAGAGGGCCCAGAACATCATAGTAAGTGCCATAGATGATTCTACCTTTCAAAATTTGATTCACTGCAAGACTTCAAAGGAAATATGGGATACTTTGATAGTTTACATGGAAGGTTTTGAAGAAGTAAGACAAGATAGAAAATCTATGCTAAACCAGGAGTATGAGAGTTTCAGACAAGGAAAGTCTGACAGTATAACTGAGTGCTACAAAAAGTTCTATAGAATAGTTAATGAGCTGATGTCCTATGGAAGAATCTTCAGCACCTATGAACTGAATGATAAATTCCTAAGATCCCTGACAAAGTATTGGGACACTAAGATTTGTGTCATTAAAGAAGTGGTCAAGCTTGCAGATATTTCTCCTCCAACCTTGTTTGGAAAGTTGCTGTCATATGAGATGCAACTAATGGCTAGGAAAGAGGAAGAGAAGAGCACAAAAGGGGAACATAGAGACAAGTCTGTGGCCTTTAAGGTTGAAGCCACTAGTAAAAATAGGAGGATGTCTCCATCACCTCCTATGATAGTTGCTGAAACACCTTCAGAAAATTCTGATAACCAAAGTTCTGAAAGCAGTGACTCAGATGGAGATTTTGCTGCCTTCACAAGGTAGTTTCAGAGATTTCTGAAGAAGAAGCGGTGGAAGTCTAAGCCTTCCACATCTAAGCCTAAAGATGATTATTATCAAAAGAGGAAGCCAACCAGGAAAGATAGGAGCAAGCCTAAGCCAAATAAGTCTACAACATCAAAGATTGTTTGCTACTGCTGTAATAGGCCTGTACATGTAGTGGCTGAGTGTCCAGATAAAAGAAAAGAGACTGCAGATAAGAAGAAGAGTCAACACCAAAGCAAGAAGGAGAAATCCTTTGTTGCTAATAAGGAGAAGTCCTTGTCAGACCAATCTACGTCAGAGTCAGAATCTGAAGCTGAGGCCTACATTAGTCTATATGCAGCAGATGAAGAAGAAGAGTTTCTCCAGGTGCTGATCTCTATATATGAACAAGAAGACCATCAGTGCAAGGGACTGATGGCTGTGTCAGAAGAAGACAAATGCCAGGATCAGCCCGGTCCTAGTAAGGTACAATGTCTTTCAGATTGCAGTACTGAGTCAAAGTCAGCAACATCTGCATCAAGTGATGTGAATGAGTTTGAGTCTGAAGGTGATATTCATCAATTGATAGATGAATATAGAGACTTATTGAAGGCACTTAAGAAGAGCAAAAACCTGGCCAAATCTCAGGCTAAGGAAATTGCAGAACTTAAGATGGCTGCATTAGATTCAGAGAAGTTGATAGATCAAAAACTGAATGAGATTGTCAGATTGAAGAACATTAATGTTATTCAAATGGGCACAATCACATTCAAGAATGATCAGATTAGAAGTCTGGAGACTAAACTCCAGAAAGAAAAGGAGATAGTAGCCAGTTTTTCTAAACCTAAATCTGTATTACCCTTGATTGATGAGTTTATACCTCAAAAGGGTAAGGTTGGGTTAGGATTTAAGAAAACTGCATGGACTGCTAAGTCCAAATCTAAAGGCAAAGCACCAGCACAAAACAAGAAGCCTGTTGTAGACAGTTCAGCTAGGGTTGTACCAAAACAAAGGTACAATAAGTTTGAGTGCTGGTGTTATGGCAAGGTAGGCCACTTTGCCTTAGATTATTGGCACAATTCCAGTGTCAAGGAGAGTAGCAATCTTCCTGCAAGAAGAGCTACATGCAGATTTATCAAAGTTCAGACTAACTTGCACCAAGGACCCAAAACTTATTTGGGTTCTAAGGTTAGGTAATCTGTGTTGCATGTGAATCCAAGTGGTCATGCCCCTATATGGTACTTGGACAGTAGATGTTCCAGGCACATGACTGGAATAAGGGGGTTGCTGAAGGACTACACACCTATCATGGATGGCCCTAAAGTAACTTTTGGTGGTTCTGAAAAAAGGAATCATCAAAGGCTTTGGTAACATTTCTAATAACTAGAGTACTATCTCTCAAGTGGCCTATGTGAAGGGTTTGAAACACAACCTTATTAGCATAAGTCAGTTGAGTGATTTAGGATATGACATTTCATTTATTAAGAATAGATGTCATATCAAAAGGTCAAGTGATCAAAAGGTCATATTGATAGGATATAGAAAGAGAAATATTTATTGTCTTAACCTTGAGTATGAGAACAATGGTTCTCCTATATGTCTTGTAGCTGATGAGAGAGCCTCTCATTGTGTTAAATGGCACAAGAGGCTGGCCCATCTTAATTACAAGACTATTGGCCAACTCTTTAGCAAAGAGTTAGTGAGGAATGGTCCTCAAGTTAAGTGTATAAAGGATAGGATATGCTCAGCTTGTCAAAAAGGCAAGCAGACCAAATCCACCTTTCATAGCCTTGAAAACACGGATTCAGTGAGGTGTCTATACCTCTTACATATGGATCTTTTTGGTCCTATGCTAATTCATAGTCTAGGTAGGAATGTCTACACTTTTGTGGTGGTAGATGATTGTTCTAGATATTCCTGTGTGTTCTTTCTGAGACAAAAATCTGAAACCCCAACTGTCTTATATAGTTTTGTTAAACAAATTCAGAATGAGTTGAACAGTACAGTGGTCAAAATCAGAAGTGACCATGGTACTGAATTCAGTCTGAAAGTATGACAAGACTATGTGAAGAATTTGTGATTTTTCAGGAATTTTCCTCACCTAAAACACCACAGCAAAATGGTATTGCTGAAAGGAAGAATAGAACATTGATAGAGGCTGGTAGAACTCTATTGAGTGACACTTCTCTCCCAGAATATTTCTGTGCTGAGGCAGTAAATACTACATGTCATGTGAACAATAGGACTACTATCACCAAGAGCCACAAAAATACTCCCTATGAGATTGTGAAGGGCAGAAAATCAAATTTATCCTATTTTAGGATCTTTGGTTGCAAGTGCTATATACTTAACAATGACAAGTCTTATATAACCAAGTTTGCTGCCAAATTCTAAGAGGGGATATTTGTTGGGTACAGCAATAATAGTAAGGCTTATAGGGTCTACAACTTGATTACTCAAGTTGTAGAAGAGTCTGTACATGTAGTCTTTGATGAAATAAGAGTGATTAACTGTGAGTTGCCAAGTAGTGTTTGCAGTTCAACAGGTATAAATGAGAAAATGGACAAGCTTACCATTATAGAAGATTCCACTGCAAATCTGGAAGTGGAAAATGGTGGCTGCAGTCCAGGGGGAGTACAAGACTCTCCAGTTGCTAAAGAAAACCAAGAGGTGCAGCTTAATGAAGAGGCAGGAGGTGTTCAACCTGAAGATAGACTACCTCCAGCTAATAGACACTTAAAGGATCATCCAGCAAATCAGATAATTGGTGATCCAAGACAAGGAGTGCAGACAAGAAGCAGGAATCTGAGCACAGTTCTTTGCTCCAGCTTTCTATCACAAGTGGAACCAAAGAAATTTGAAGAAGCAGTTCCAGACCCACATTGGATTGATGTCATGCAAGAGGAGCTGAATCAGTTCAGAAGATGCAAGGTCTGGAAGCTAGTTCCTAAACCCAAGGACCACAACATCATTGGAACAAAGTGGATCTTTAGGAACAAATTGGATGAGAATGAGATTATTGTGAAGAATAAAGCAAGACTTGTTGCAAAAGGATATAGGCAGGAATAAGGTATTGATTTTGATCAAACCTTTGCCCCAGTAGCAAGACTGGAAGCAATTAGGATGTTCCTTGCTTATGCAACATACCAAGGCTTTAAGGTATTTCAAATGGATGTGAAGTCAGCTTTCCTAAATGGAAATCTAAAGGAAGAAGTCTATGTAGAGCAGCCCTCAGGTTTTGTTGATCCTCTCAAACCTGATTATGTTTATAGACTTAGGAAAGCATTGTATGGGTTAAAACAAGCACCAAGGGCTTGGTATGAAACCATGTCTAGTTTTTTCATTGAGAACAAATTCTCACGGGGGAAAATAGACAAGGCTCTATTCCTTAGGGAATCTAAAAGAAAGATATTCCTAGGTCAAATATATGTGGATGATATAATATTTGGGTCTACTGAAAGTAATCTTTGTAGGAAGTTTGCAAAACTTATGCAAAAAAAATTTGAAATGAGATGTATGGAGGAACTTAAGTTTTTCTTGGGTCTCCAAGTAAGACAGACTGAAGATGGCTTATCCATATTCCAATCTAAGTTCACCCTAGAGTTAATAAAGAAGTATGGTATGGAATCATCCACTACCATGAGAACTCCTATGGGGTCAAGTGTGTCTCTTAGCAAAGATGATGAGGGAAACCTGTAGATGAAACTTTGTATAGAGGGATAGTTGGCTCCCTTTTGTATTTGACTGCTAGTAGACCAGATATCATGTATGCTACATGTGTCTGTGCTAGGTACCAAGCATGCCCAAAAGAATCTCATTTGACTGCAGTCAAAAGAATTTTGAGATATCTTAAGGACATACCTTATCTAGGCCTTTGGTACCCTAGGAATGGAGATTTTCTACTAACAGGTTATTCAAATGCAGATTTTGCAGGTTGCAAGGAAGATAGAAAGAGTACTACAGGAACCTGTCAATTTCTAGGTGGAAGACTAGTGTCTTGGAGCAGTAAGAAGCAGACCAGTGTGGCAATCTCCACAGCTGAGTCAGAATATGTTGTTGCAGGAAGCTGTTGTGCACAACTTTTGTGGATTCAGCATCATCTAGAAGATTATGATATTCAAGTAAGTAGAACACCTTTGTTTTGTGATTCTACAAGTACTATTTCTATTGCAAATAATCTTGTCTCACATAGTAGGACTAAGCACATAGAAATTAGATATCATTTTCTTAGAGAACATGTAGAAAAAAAAGACATTTCTCTAGAATTTTTTAAAACTGATTCACAAATTGCAGACATGTTTACTAAGCCCCTTGATGAAACTAAATTCAATAAGTTTAAAATTGAATTAGGAATGTTGAACTTAGATTAGTTTCACAAAAATTGGCTAAGTAAAATAGTGTCGACACAAGAAGTTGTCTGTGTCGACATTCCAGAGAAATGATGTCGACACATCTAGAGAATTGGTGTCGACACTTCAGAGAAGTAGTGTCGACACATCCAGAGTAGGTGAAGTGGTGTCGACACTTAGGATTTACATAGAATTCGTCGAGTGGAGTATCGACTAATCGTCGAGCGCAGAAGAATAAGTGTCGACACGTAGAAGTCGACACTTATGTCGAGACATTAGAAGTTTGTGTCGACACTTTTCAACAGTGTCGACACATTAAGAGGATGTTGACGCCCCCTTTTGCCTTCATTTAGAGAAAGGTATAAATAGGTCAACACCATTGTCTGTCGACACACTCACCATAGTTTTGGGACAAAAACTTTGTGTCGACAACTCTCTCATCTAAATTCAAGATTTCTCTAAATCCTAATGGCGCCCAAGCTTGAAGTGAACGTCAATGAAGGATATGAGCTAGTACGCAACGCATTTGACCATGCGGAACCAGAAATTAAGGAGGTGGTAACCCTAATTGCAGAGAATGGGTTGGAAGTTCTAGTTTTAAAACCAACCAAGATTTGGAAGAAGGAGGTACTAGAATTCTTTAGTGCTGCAACCCTAGATGAAACTGGACAAAAAATTCGATCCACAGTCCATGGAGTCAAAGTGAAAATAACCCAGAAAAGTCTAAGGAAAGTTCTACATCTACCAAGAACTAAGGAGGAAGATGATGTTCATGCATCAAAGACAAGAGAAGCACTTAAATGGTGTGGATTGGATCCCACCTTGAAGATTGGAGCTGCCATGAACAGAAAAGGAATGAATCAACAAGGAAAATTTCTATCAGAAATTGTTGGCAAAGTCATCCTCTACAAGCCAGGGGGACATGACAGGATATCTGCCTACATGTTCAGCCTGATGACAAGGATCATCTACAGCCTCAACACTGACTGGTCAGCAGTGATTTTTGACAAGATTAAGGAAAGTCTGAAGAAGCCCAATCTGGGTAGGATAATGAGTATGTACTTAGTTGGAACTGTTGAAACACCCTATTACTAATTTGGGTCAGTGTCACTATGTCTTTAGGAAACCTGTTTTTGACCTCATTGTATAGATCTAAAGGTCAATTAGAATTGAGTCTAAGGGTTAGTAGTTAGGTTTGGAAGCTGCCCTCAAGACCACGGTTTTTCAGTTTGGATACTAAGTCATTTCGTCGAGCTCAGTACGACGAATCGTCGAACTCCAATCGACGATCGTCTAGCTCAACTTCGATGGATCGTCGAACTCCATTCGACGATCGCTGAGCTCAACTTCAACAAATCGTCGAACTCTATTCGACGATCTTCGAGCTCAGTTCGACGATCTTGACTCCAGTATTGATTCTCTATCTCTGAGCTCAGTTCGACGATAGTGGAGCTCAGATCGACGATCTCTGTTGTTGTATAATTCCAAATCGTTGAGCTCAGTTCGACGATAGTAGAGCTCAGTTCGACGTTTTTCTGAAGAGTTAAATGATTTTCAAGATTCAAATTCAAACAGTTAAGGAGTTATTGTCAGCAATTAATTCAGAAGATCTTGTAGCCGTTTTTCATTTATTCTGGAGCAAGTTTCAAGGAATTATCAAGGAATGTTTCTTTGGACTTTCCCCCAGAAGACAATTGCAATTAAGGAAGTCATTTAATGACAGGCCAACGGCTATTCTGGACAGAGGATCATTTTCTATTCAGAAAAAAAGGAATAAAGCACAAGATTTTTGAATTCTGATATGATCTGTAGAGAGTGCACAAGAACAAGTAGAAGAAAAAGAAGAACAAAAGATTCTCTACTACAATTTTCTCTGGAACAACATCTTTCTCAACAACAATCTCTCAAGAGAAAAAGAAAGAGAACTGTAGACATTCTCTGTCTTAAAGAATTCACACAAGAACACCATCACCAAAAGGAGATCAACAAATCTGAAATCTTCAGATCTCTTGTGATTCAAGTGTTCAAGGCCATCATCATTCAAAGACTCCAGACACCTAACATTTCAGCTGTTGCTGAAATCATCAATTGCTGGAGATCAACTTTCTGAAGGCCTATCACCCTACAGCAAAGATTCATTTCTTGAACATCTCAAGAACTCAGGGGGAGCTTTGACAACATCAATATCCACATAGTCTTCTCAGCTGCTTTGAGAAAGATAAGACTTCCATCACTCTCTCATCCCCACCTCTATAAAGGGTTTTTCAAACTCCCTTCAAAAGATTGTGCTTGTTTTTTGAGCACCTTATCAAAAGCTCATTGGTGGCAAGACACCTGATCAAAAAATCTGGTTTGGTTTTTGAGCACCTTATCAAAAGCTCATTGGTGCCCAGGACACCTGATCAACTCATCCTACAGTGGATTCCTACCTAGGGTGGTAGAAGAGTGGATGTACCCAAGTTTAGGGGAACCACTATAGCTCCTTGTGTCTTCTGGTTGCTTGTCTTTATTTTTGTTTCTGGCTGTGATTGATCTGTGATCTGTGATTAGTTAGGATTTGTGATTAGTTTCTTTTGTAGATTGTGATTAGATAGTTTCTGTGATTAAATTTAATATTTGCTTCCCTGTTCACTCAGATTATAACAACTGTTGTAAAAAGTTTTTAAGCATCATACTCTATTCACCCCCCTCTAGAGTATATTAGATCTAACTCGCACTTTCAGGAACTATTCCAGAAGTCATGGAACAAGCATCTGGTTCCAAAATTAACCATATGAGGAGAATGGACATTAGGATTATCTCAAGATGGGATAGGGTGTTAACTAAGGACATGCCTAATCCAGAGAAGGAAACACCTCCACAGAAGAAGAAGAAGAAAAAAGCCATAATTGTCCCTGAATCTTCCAGTAGTTCAGAGGAACAAGTAGTTTTCAGTTCTAATGAGGAAGAAGCTAATAATACTGGAAGGTCACCAATAAGAAATGAAGATGCACAGAGGCAGGGGGAGCAACCATCTGCTAGCCCCATTCACCTGGATCCACTCCAGGGGGAGCCTCAACATGAGGAAGTGCCAGAAGTGCCAACTCACTTGGACAGTGAAATGGCAACCCAAACTATTCTTGAGGTAATACAAGAAGTAAATCAAACAAATTTCAATAATGAAGATGAACTGTTAACTGACTATTTGATTGATGTTGACCAGCCAACACACTTACATAGCCAACCATAAGATGTTGTCATGAAAGACACATCTACTGCTGATAATGCCCCTGAGATAAGAGAATCTCCTGTGCCTTCCCAACAAGAATTCACCCTTGATGAGTTGTTCACTGTTATGGAGCAAGAGACTCAGAGGGAGAAAACAGCTTTTGAGGGGGAGCCAGTTAATCTTGAGGAGGACCAAGCTAACCTTGAGGGGGGCATGTACGGCCTCAGGGGGAGACTACAAGGAATGATGATGAGTAAACCAGAACAGAGACTGAGGAACAAAGGACTCAGGAAAGGGTTGACATAGCTAGTTCCTCAGCTTCTGAGGATGAAGAAGCCGCTAGATCTAAGAAGAGGAAGCTTATGGTATTCAAAAGAAGAAGCCAAAGCTATAAGAAGGCTTTACAAACTGTTGCTCCACAGCCTGCCCCAACAACAGATTACAGTTCATTATTAGTATCCTTGCAAGTAAAGCTAGATGAGAAAAGAATAGCCATGGGAAAGTACATTGATGAGACTCACAAAGATCTCCAACTCTCCTTGGCAACAGATATAAAGTCAATAAGATTTGAAGTGAATCAAAATAAGAAAGAAATGACTGATTGCTTCCACAAGGGTGGAAATGTTGTTGTTTACCTAGCTACTCATCAGGAAAAGATAAAGACTCAAGTGGATGATATGGCTGTAAAACAAGGATATGTTCTTGAGAATCAGATTAGAATGAATGAAAATCTCACTGAATCACATAATGTGATAGTAACTGAAATGAAGACTATTGCAGCTGCTCAGACTGAAGCAAGGACTGCTGCCAAGGCTGCGTTTGACAAGCAATTCCAAGAAGGCATTGCTGCTGTAAAAACTGCTATTACAGATTCTCAAAAGATTATTTCCGTGCAGCTACTAAAATTAAAGGCATTTTATAAAGATGGAGTCAATTTTATGGATGAACAAGTAAGATTTCAGAAGGATACTCGTAGAGATCATGTGGCCCAAGAAGTCATAAAGGGGGGAGAGTGCATTAGTCAAAGCTGGATCTGACCATGCTAAATGGATTTCCAATAGCATCAGAGCCACACTTGGCTATCCACCCCTGTGTGATGATGACAATGTAGCTGAATCAGGAGTGCATCCTGCATATTTTGGAGATGAGCAAGCTGAAGTTGCTCAAGTAATCTATCCTCCAGCAGATATTGAGATGATACATCAAGAAGTACAATCAATGTATAGCCCTCCTGAAGGTACTCAAAATGTGATCATTGAGAAAGTAGACAAGCCTGTGTCAGAGGCATTTTTGAAAGAGTAAGAAGCTCTATTATCTAAGAAAAGATTTAGAGAACAGGCTGAATTAAAGCCAGATTTTGAGCAGTGGAGTCCTACTTCTAGAAATATTATACTGACTACTTTGAAAGCTGCAAAGGACAATATCCTAGAGAGGGGTAAATGGTACTCTACATAGGAATGGCAAAAGCATGAAGCAAGGCAAGAAGCCATAGTTCAATACAGAAGAAAGGCAAAACTTGGGAAGCTACCTCCTAATGCACAGGAGCCTTGCAAATACTTCCCAAAGCCTTATCATTATTTTGAAAGACAAAAGATAAGGGCTGAAGAGCTAAAGAAGCAAGATCAAAAGGGCAAGAAGTCAGTTGATGACACTGATGTTCTAGTTCAAGTCAAGATTCAATCAGGCAAGGGCATTGTCATCAAGGAGCCAAAGCAGCCTTAGACTAGTTTTACTAGATTTTATAACATTGTAATCTTTTGTGTTAAAATCTATGTAAACTTTTGTTAAGAAAGTATTTGTAGTTGAAACAAAAACTATAATAAATGCTCATTGTATTAGCATACTTATTCTGTGATGACATATCTTTTATATGTTTTGTTTAAGTATTTACCCTGTCATATAATACTGTTATATATCATATTGTGTATTTGTTATGTATGGTGTATATTAATGACTAAGGGTTATGACATCTCCAAATAGGGGGAGATTGTTGGGTACATTGGAAAATGTGTACTAGATTTGAAGAAGCCTCACCCTACTCAATGATATGCATCAAGGTGTATTTGATGTGTTTTTGAGTTTATATGTACAGGTTAAGTAATTGCAGGAAATGCAGAAAAAATTCTAAGTCCATATGTTGACACCTAGAGAAGCAGTGTCGACACTTATGAAGGCATGTGTCGATACTGGAGAAAAGTTGTGTCGACACTTAGAGTAAATTGTGTCGACACTTGGAAAGGCTGTGTCGAAACCAGAATCAACTTGTCGACACTAGAAGGAATGTGTCGACATACAGTGAAGCTCAGTCGACACACAGTGAAGCATTGTCGACATCAACTGTGTCGACACCTAGAGGCAGTGTCGACACAAAGAGAAGCAAAGTCGACATCAACTATGTCGACACCAAACGGCAGTGTCGACACACAGGAATACTTAGTCGACATCAATTGTGTCGACACATGGAGGCAGTGTCGACACACAGAAGTATTTGTCAACATCAACTGTGTCGACACAAAGGAGATATGTCGACACACAACAAAGCTTCAACAAAGTCAAGTAAAGAAGTACTTGTGTCGACACAAAGGATATGTGTCGACACACAGCAAAGTTTCAGCAAAGTTAAAGTGAAGAAGTGTTTGTGTCGACACAATCAATCAGTGTCGACACATTCTAAAGAAGCTGTGTCGAGATGCAGTAAACAACAACAAAGGAGTTGTGTCGACACCACTAAGGCATGTGTCGACACTTAGTCCACTTATGTCGACACTTAGTCTAATTGTGTCGACACATAATGAAGTTCAGTCTCGACACTTTCAGACAGAGACAGTGATTTCAAGAACTGACTGGATGACATGACAGCTGCCATTTCTAGCCGGTCTACTGCAACTCTCAGAGTTGTCAGAAGGTTGTTAGAAACTGGATCAGCCAGTTACCATGGAGGAAGACTATATAAAGGCTTTCTCCTTCAACAGAAAGTGATGATTTTCAGATGATAATCAATCATTAAAGAATACTGATAGAAGTAATTATACAGAAGATTTTCGTGAGAAGATATAAGAAGAAGTTGGAGAGAGAGAGAGCTCCATCTAAGAAGTAGTTGCTGAACCAGGATGCCAAGGAAGATTCAGATTGAGATCTGAATCTCAAGTCAAAAGCTGATTGAAGATCAACTTCACAGGAGATTCAACCATACTGACTTCAGATTCAAGAAGCTTTGAAGAAAGCTAAGAGAGGTTGATCTCTGCCATCAAGTTCTTCCAAGAACTGATCAAGAAGACACCCATCTATTCTCTCTCTTTCAGGGTGGTTGTAATAAACTTTATAAATACTATTTTCTGTAGGATCTACTCTAGATTTGAGATTGTAAGCCTATTATATAAAGGCTGAGTGTAGGAGAATAATTTCTCTGAGTGGTAGGGCTGTGAGCCTGAGGTGTAGGAGATTGTGATCTCTGAGTGTAGGCCTTGTTGAAGGCTAAGGTAGGGTAGTTGGCCTGAGTGGTAGGAGTGTGGATACACTCTGAGTTGTAGGAGCCCTGTTGGGGTTCTGAGTTGTAAGATCTGAGGATCTGAGGTGAAGAGAAGAAGTTGGGCCGAATCTAGTACACTGCTAGATAGGCGAAGGGGGAAAGTGGATGTACCCAGACCTTGGGGAACCACTATAAAAATCTGTGTGCACTATATGTTTGATTGTTTTTGTGATTGATGTACTTGCCGTGCTGAGTAGTTGTAGAATATTACAAATTCAGGTTAACTAACTGTACAGATTTTCTGCCTTAAAATCAAAAAGAAAAAGTACACCTATTCACCCCCCCCCCCTCTAGGTGGTTAGGCACTAATTCTTTCAGGGGGAGACTCCGATCACAGTGAAGGGGCCGCTCCATCGCAATTTGAGCTTGCCGGGAAATAAGCGGAAGCGGGAATTGTACAGCAGGACTTGGTCTCCTGGTTGGAAGTCTTTGGGGATGACGTGATGGTCATGCCATTTTTTGTTCTTTCTTTGTATATCCGCACATTTTCGTATGCGAAATGCCAGAGCTCTTCTAATTCGTTCAGTTGAGTGCGGCGCTTATCTACTGCAGCTTCGATGTCCGTGTTTAGTAATTTGGTTGCCCATAGCGCTTTGTGTTCTAGCTCGACTGGTAAGTGGGAAGCTTTTTCGTAGACGAGTTGAAAAGGAGTCATACCGATAGGGGTTTTGAAGGCGGTTTTGTACGCCCATAAGGCGTCGTCGACCTTCTTGGCCCACTCTTTTCTGTTGGAATGGATGGACTTTTCAATGATTCTTTTGAGCTAGTGGTTGGAGAGCTCGACTTGCCCACAGGTTTGGGGATGGTAGGCAAGAGAGATTTTGTGGTGGACTTCAAACTTCTTCATGATTTGCAAGAACGACTTGTTGCAAAAATGGCTCCTGTCGTCGCTGATGATGGTGCTGATGCTATAGATCACGGCAGTGAACCGGTCGCACAAGTAATATAAAATGGGGGTTTTCCCAAGTATCGATCTCACAAGGAACACAGTAAGGTGGAGTTAATTTCGAGGAGGACTTGAGATTGAAGTCCTCAGGTCGGAGCAAACTAAAGGCGGGGTTTTGAAATTGCGGAAACAGAAAATAAAAGGCTAACAACTACTCCTATGCAACGCCGCTATGCGATGCTTCGCCAGGCGGGATGGAAGACTAGTCGGGCCGCTATGCACCGAATCACTAGGCGGATGGACGAGAAGGCTAGCGGATGAGGTGGTTAGAACAGTGGAATGAGGGTCGTGAGCACCTCTTCGCAATGCACGCCACTAGCAATTGCTAGTGCGGCAACGGTGGATGGTGGTGGATGGAATAATAGGTGCACCTCAAGTAAATAACGAACACAAACAATCACATAGACATAATTGTAAGAATGTTTTACAAATAAGCATACATCATCTATAAATAAGGTTTACAACAACACATAAACAACAATAAAATAAGAACAAGTCAAGAGATCGACCGAATCTGAAGTCTTGCTGAGGATTCACGGTTGGAATCGTCGGGTTGTCATTCCGCGTCCAAGCTCTGTCCTCAACTGCGTTCGGGATAGAGAAGGGCTGTCACCACCTTCCAATGGCCCGTCTTCTTCATCTCACGACAGCGGACGAAAGTTGAAAGCTTCCCTTTGATTGATGGCTATGGCGTTGAAACTTGAAATGAACCCAAGAGATGATGGAGGAGGCCGAGAGGAAGCTCCGGCTTGGATTTGGCGGTGAAAGCTTGCCCGGAGCACCTCCCTTGGGTGGAAGATGAAGGGGAATGAAGGAGAAGGCGGAAAACGGCGGAGCAAAATGAGCGATCTCTGGATCCTCCCGATTAGGGCGAGACCTGCACCATTTATACAAAAGCAGAAATGAACAATGTGCACGATCACAGGCGCACGACCAGTGGTCGTGCGCACTATGTCCTGTGCTCGTGCGCACTGGCATGGAATATCAGGAAGAAAAACTGGGATAATATGCACGAGAAGTGGCGCACGACCGGTGGTCGTGCGCACTAAGTCCAATGATCGTGCAATTACCCAGACAGGACTCCAGAAATGAGGAATCAATGCACACGATCAGTGGCGCACGACCGGTGGTCGTGTGCAATATGTCCAGCGGTCGTGCGCTTACCCCAGGATGATTCTGGAAAACGAAGAGTAGTGCGCACGATCAGGGGCGCACGACCAGTGGTCGTGCGCATTAGATCCCATGATCGTGTGTTGTATTCCTGTTTCACAACCATCCCGGAACACCACACGACCACTGTATCGAAAGGAAAAACCAATCACTAATCTGTGCAGACATTCCAGACAATCACAAAAGGGAGAACAAACTATAAAAACAACAAAATACACAACCATGGGCTTAAATGTGCACTTCCTATGGAAATAGCGATCAGATGAAATAGGAATGATAAAGAACTAAAAGTGAAGTGCAACCGCGTGAAAACTAGCCCAGATGAGTCCGAAAATAGGTATATAAAGTGGACTCATCACACCCCCAGACTTAACTGTTTGCGCGTCCCGAGCAAACAAAATCTAAGCAGATAGGGAAAAATACTAGTTAACAAAGAAATTGCGATACGAAGTACCATGCGAAGTCGCATGCTCGCGCGCATAAAAATATAATAGAAGAAATTTCTAAGTATACAAAATAGTTTATACTTTTCACAATGCGTATCAAAATTTTATTATTACTCAAAAATGGAATCACGGTGAATCATCCGGTCACGCATAGGGAGAAAGTAGACTAATCGCTAGGCGAGGATTGCCAAAGATCGGGGATCGGGATAACCTCCAAAGGAATCCACTAATGTCGGTGACCATATGCTTGCCCTTTCGCATTCTCTCCACGGCACTGGTTTGGTTCACACACGAATCAGTAGGACTGTAGGTGAAGAGATGTGGCTTGGGTTTCGGTGAGGTAAACAAAGATAAACATGAAGGCTATGCACCTAACCCAAAGGAGCTAGTATGAAGGGAATCCATCAGCTAACCAAAATATATGCGGGTACACCACACCCCCAAACTTAACTTTTAACATATGGGTGTGTGCACCGCCTACTCCAAAAATAAGCACATCTCAAATAGGATTTTCAATTCTACTCTTCCTGTTCACTTTTTTTTTCTTTTTCCTTTTCTTTACAAATATTTTTCTTTTTCTTTTTCTTTACAAATATTTTTCTTTTTCTTTTTCTTCATTTTATTTTCACAATTCAGCAAATATAACATTGGAGCACATCCACATAATCATAAGTAAAATCACCACATCACATCCCAATATTAAAATGTAAACACTAAAGCTCAACTTGGGAGTGCGACTAGGATTGGCTTTGAGGCTTTGGTGAATGAAGGTGGAGCTGAATCAAAAGAAGGGTAGGCACAACGGGGCTAGCGAGGACAAGACGTTAGGATTGGTACAAAGCTCAACCGGGCCAAAATGATGGCCTACATCACGCTCATGCATGACTAACCTATACCCATGCTTCAAGAATAGCTTGGGGTAAGTTCTTAGCCAACGAGAAAGAGTATCCCTCCTCCCGACTCAAACAATATGAACCTAATGGCCGTCTACACACATCCCTAAGCTACCGTCGAATTTACACCGGATTCACCAACTTTTGAGTAGAATAAAAAGTATTTACGCAATTAGAAAAATATAAAACTAAAAGCATACAGAAAAATTAAATCTACTCGAATTTCTACACGAGACGAGAGCAGTTGACTAGAAACACAACAAGGCCAACATTTTACACCGTCTCACAATCCTAAGCCAGCACAATAATTTTCCCAAATCTAACAAAAGAAACGAGTTTAACTTGCAGCACGCAAAAAGCTAAACACGCGCTCATGTGGGTGCAGTGGTGTGTGATGCAATGAACTAAGCAAAATAAAACAATAAAAGCTTCTAGTATGCACATGAAATGTGTATGTGCAATAGGTAACAGATCTCTCCCCCAGACTTAAACTAAGCAACAAATCATAAGATAGAGAAATTAAAATCATAAAGAGCTAAGGGAAGAGTTTACCCCATGCTCAGCTAGTGAGCATACCAGAAGAAGCGTGGAAACCTGAAGCAGGCCCGCCATACGAAGAATCAGAACACCGCCAATGCAATTTTCTATGAATACCTGCAGGGGTGAGCTCCACAAAAACAAAAGAAAAATATACAAAAGGAAATGCTAAAACTAAAATAGACATGAAAAATAAAATGCAGAAAATAAAAGATAAGTACTGGGGTTATTGTCATCCCAGCACGACTTATTAAATGCTAAACAGTTCTAGCTTATAGGCCTATGAAATAAAAAGTGCACGGGTAACTGGCCTAATATCCGTTTCGGTAACGGGTACCGATACGGTGATAGAGCAGTTACCCCTCTACCTAAATAATCATACTTGCCCAACACAGGTAGAGGAAATAGGAAGTAGGATGAGGAGGAGGCCTGGTCCTCACTCATCTCACCATAAAAAATATCCTCGCCTAGCAAGGTATCGTCTATCACAGGCCCGCAGGAGGCAATGGCAATGGCATGAGCACAAAGCTCATCGTCATCCCAACGTACCTGTGGAGACTCATCCTGCACACGCTCAGATAAGGAAGGGGGATCAAGAATTAAAGTAGATGAAGAACATAAAGAAATAATCGGGGGAGTGATCCCGGTTTCACTCCCCAAAGGCTGAGGTAGAAAAATATCATCAGTAATCTCGACAATGCTACAAGGCTCGGCTGGATCCATAGAGGCCTCCACCAAGACTTGGACTTCCTCCTGTGGTATCAAGGGAGAATCCTCAACACCAGGAAGGTTGTCCTCCTCCATGGGAGTGGAAACAACCCATGTATCACAAGCCTCAACTTGTGTTGCATCGTTGAAAATGTTGCCAGAGATGATTGAAGTAGAATGCACAAAAGGGGAAGAACTTTGCTTGAAAAAAAGTCAAGCGCAGGTTCCTCACAAAGAATCGACTGCACGCTTGGAGATGTATGCACATGAGAGATAGGCTCAGCCACGTCGAAGCCTAGATCAGCCACACATCTGGTGGTTGTGTCCACATCATTCCCTTCAACAAATGACGGTGACAGGGATACATAACCAGAAGATGAAGGTGTGCCACCAAGGGTAGGAGTCGGGATGATCCGGATGTCCGGCTCATCATCCTCTTCCATAATACGGAGGTACTCGACACAATCCTTCAGGACATGATCTGTTCTACGACAATACAAACACTTTCTCACATTACGCTGCGGTCCCTGTGGGGACGGAGAGGAATAGGAGAACGGTGTATGTGGCGAGGACGATTGACCATAAGCTCTGGGCGCAGTGTTCGAAAGGCTGTACGAATACAGCATCTCATGCATTGTGCGCTGAGGCTTATGCTCAATATCTCTCGTAGGGAATTCATGACTAGCGTGGGAAGGCTTCCCACACCAACGACATTGGGCATATGAATATCCCCACATGGTGTTGAAACAGCAGATTCAAAATAAATTGTGCAAATTACTAAATCCAACAATATATTACTACAATTGCCTAAACAAACAATAGAAAGGAAGGCAAAACAAAAATAGAACAAAACAAAAGCGATTTACAAAGGAAAAGGAAAACAATCTCACGTATCCCTCTCTAGAAACTCACACGACTATGTTCCCCGGCAACGGCGCCAAAAACTTGATGCTATAGATCACGGCAGTGAACCGGTCGCACAAGTAATATAAAATGGGGGTTTTCCCAAGTATCGATCTCACAAGGAACACAGTAAGGTGGAGTTAATTTCGAGGAGGACTTGAGATTGAAGTCCTCAGGTCGGAGCTAACTAAAGGGGGGGGGTTTGAAATTGCGGAAACAGAAAATAAAAGGCTAACAACTACTCCTATGCAACGCTGCTATGTGATGCTTTGCCAGGTGGGATGGAAGACTAGTCGGGCCGCTATGCACCGAATCACTAGGCAGATGGATGAGAAGGCTAGCGGATGAGGTGGTTAGAACGATGGAATGAGGGTCATGAGCACCTCTTCGCAATGCACGCCACTAGCAATTGCTAGTGCGGCAAGGGTGGATGGTGGTGGATGGAATAATAGGCGCAACTCAAGTAAATAACGAACACAAACAATCACATAGACATAATTGTAAGAACGTTTTACAAATAAGCATACATCATCTATAAATAAGGTTTACAATAACACATAAACAATAATAAAGGAAGAACAAGTCAAGAGATCGACCAAATCCGAAGTCTTGCTGAGGATTCACGGTTGGAATCGTCGGGTTGTCATTCTGCGTCCAAGCTCGGTCCTCAACTACGTCCGGGATAGAGAAGGGTTGTCACCACCTTCCAATGACCCGTCTTCTTCGTCTCACGACAGCGGACAAAAGTTGAAAGCTTCCCTTTGCTTGATGGCTATGGCGTTGAAACTTGAAATGAACCCAAGAGATGATGGAGGAGGCCGAGAGGAAGCTCCGGCTTGGATTTGGCGGTGAAAGCTTGCCCGGAGCACCTCCTTAGGGTGGAAGATGAAGGGGAACGACGGAGAAGGCGGAAAATGGTGGAGGAAATGAGCGATCTCCGGATCCTCCCGATTAGGGCGAGACCTGCACTATTTATACAAAAGCAGAAATGAACAATACGCACGATCACAGGCGCACGACCAGTGGTCGTGCGCACTATGTCCTGTACTCGTGCGCACTGTCATGGAATATCAGGAAGAAGAACTGGGATAATGCGCACTAAGTACAATGATCGTGCGATTACCCAGACAGGACTCCAGAAATGAGGAATCAATGCACACGATCAGTGGCACACGACCGGTGGTCGTGCGCAATATGTCCAGCGGTCGTGCGCTTACCCCAGGCTGATTCTGGAAAATGAAGAGTAGTGCGCACGATCAGGGGCGCACGACCAGTGGTCGTGCGCATTAGATCCCATGATCGTGCGCAGTATTCCTGTTTCACAACCATCCCGGAACACGCACACGACCCCTATACCGAAAGGAAAAACCAATCACTAATCTGTGCAGACATTCCAGACAATCACAAAAGGGAGAACAAACTATAAAAACAACAAAATACACAACCATGGGCTTAAATGTGCACTTCCTATGGAAATAACGATCAGATGAAATAGGAACGATAAAGAACTAAAAGTGAAGTGCAACCGCGTGAAAACTAGCCCAGATGAGTCCGAAAATAGGTATATAAAGTGGACTCATCAGGTGCGCGGGGCGCCGAATCTATAGAAAATGTTCTTGTGTATGAAATTGAAAACGGTGTGAGCAATATTTGTAGTGACAGCTTCGGCTTCGACCCATTTTGAAACATAGTCTACTGCGATAATAATATAGAGTTTTCCATGCGACATTGGGACGGGTCCCATGAAGTCGATTCCCCAAACGTCGAATGGTTCGCAGACGAGCATGTTGTTAAGAGGCATTTCATTCCTCTTGGAGATATTTCTTGTCCTTTGGCATTCATTGCATTTTGCGACGCATGCATGTGTGTCTCTAAAAAGGGTTGGCCAAAATAGGCCACATTGCAGTACCTTACGTGTTGTTCGGGTGGCGCTGAAATGTCCGCCGGCCTCCCGATCATGGCAGTGTGTTAAGACGGATTGAAATTCAGTCTCGGGTACGCAATGCCTGATGATGCCGTCATTGCAAGTACGGAATAGTAACGGGTCTTCCCAGAAATAATATTTGGCGACGGACAGTAGTTTTCGCTTTTGCTGCGATGACAGGTGAGGGGAGACAGATTTGCAAGCGAGATAGTTGACCATATCTGCGTACCACATAATTGTCGGAGTGAGCGAACAGATGGCGAATAATCTTTCATCCGGGAAGCAGTCGGCAATCTCGTTGCGGTTTCAGATGGGTACAACTCCTTCGGTGTTGCTCTCCAATCTTGATAGGTGATTGACGATGACGTTTTCGACCTCTTTCTTATCTCGGATCTCGATGTCATATTCTTGTAGTAGAAGAATCCAACGGATTAGCCGGGGCTTGGCGTCTTTTGTTTTTGAATAAATACCTTAGTGCGGCATAGTCAGTGTAGACAATGACCTTAGATAACACTAAGTATGAATGGAATTTTTCGAAAGCGAAGATTACTGCCAATAGCTCCTTTTTCGTAGTGGTATAATTCAGTTGAGCATCGTTGAGAGTCTGGCTGGCGTATGAGATAGTATGAAAGATTTTGTTTTTCCTTTGACCGAGCACCGCTCCGACTACAACATCGCTTGCGTCGCACATAACTTCGAAGGGCAAAGTCCAATCTGGTGCCACCAAGATTGGAGTGGAGATGAGTCAGTCTTTGAGAGTCTCGAAGGCCTGCATACATTTTTCGTCGAAGTCAAACGGGATGTCCTTGGCCAGCAGATTTGTGAGGGGCTTGGATATTGATGAGAAATTACTGATGAATCTGCTGTAGAAACCGACGTGTCCCAAGAAGCTGCGGATCCCCTTGGCAGAAGATGGAGGAGGAAGATTTTTGATGATGCTGAATTTTGGTCGACTTCGAGCCCCCTGTGAGAGACTTTGTGGCCTAAGACAATGCCCTCACGAACCATGAAATGGCATTTTTCAAAATTCAAGATGAGGTTTGTATCCTCACAATGTTGCAGAGCTTTGGATAGATTCGCGAGGCAGGCATCGAAGCTTTTCCCGAAAAGGTAAAAATCATCCATGAAGACTTCGAGAAAGTCGCCAATCATGTCACCGAAGATGGCGATCACGCATCGCTGGAAGGTTGCTGGGCCGTTGCACAATCCGAATGACATTCTCCTGAACGCGAAGGTGCGGAAGGGCATGTGAACGTCGTTTTGTCTTGGTCGTCAGGGTCAACTGTGATTTGATTGTATCCTAAATACCCGTCGAGGAAACAATAGTATTCCTGCCCGGCCAATTTTTCCAGCATCTGGTCGATGAAGGGTAGCGGGAAGTGATCTTTGCGGGTAGCCTCATTCAGTTTCCGGTAGTCTATGCAGACTCTCCACCCGGTGACCACGCGGGTGGGTAATAATTCATTCTTTTCATTGGCCACCACCGTAATCCCACCCGTTTTGGGTACCACTTGCACTGGGCTGACCCATTTGCTGTCGCTGATTGGGTAAATGATACCCGCATCAGGCAATTTTATTACTTCTGCCTGTACCATTTCATGCATCTTGGGGTTCAGTCTCCTTTGAGGTTGTGCCAACGGCTTGTATTGATCTTCAAGCAGAATCTTGTGCATGCAAAACGCCGGGCTGATCCCTTTTATGTCGGTTAATGAACGTCCAAAAACATGTTTGTATTTCTTTAAGACATCGACCCGGGTGAGTTTGTTGTCGACGGAGAGGGATACAGAGATGATGACTGGGCACGCTGTGCCTTCCTCTAGGAAAGCGTATTTCAGGGATTCGGGCAGCGGCTTTAGAGTTGTAGCAGTGGTTGTGATGGTAGATTTGATGAAAGGTCCTTTGGTTGGATGCGGGGTTTTCGGGACATTAGTGTGGGCAGTTGTGTCGGATGCATCTTCCTCTTCCCACACTAGCTCGGCTGGGTCAAGAATCATTTCGCTGTACATGTCCGGTTCGTCGATCAAATCTTCTTCGTCGCAGTTAGTGATTCAGAGATGTTGGGGAGGTTCATGGACGTTGAAAGAAATTGTTTCTTCCCCCAGGCTTAGGGTGAGCTCTCCTTGGTCGACGTTGATAATGGCACGGGTCGTGGAAAGGAAGGGCCGTCCTAGGATTATAGGCACTTTGGGATCGGCCATCATGTCGAGAATGACGAAATCTGCTGGAAAGGTGAGGTTGTTGACCATGACAGTGAGGTCTTCGACTATCCCGGCCGGTTATTTTACCGATCTGTCACCTAATTGCAACCTCAGGTGGGTGGGCTGTAGAATCCCAACTCCTAGCTCACGAAAGATGGAGAGCGGCATTAGATTTATTGAATCTCCCAAATCACATAATGCGCGTCCGAATCGGTGGAGGCCAATTCTGCAGGGGATGGTAAAACTACCCGGATCTCTGTGTTTGGTTGGGGAATAGTTGTCGAGGAGTGTTGAGCATTCTTCAGTGAGATTGATCGTTTTCAGTGCTTCTAAAGATTTATGCCGTGAAATGATGTTCTTTAGGAACTTGGAATATTCTGGGATCTGAGTGATAGCTTCTGTCAGAGATATACTTATTTGGAGTCCTTTCATAATCTCGAGGAATTTATAAAATTGTTTTTCAGCCTTTTCGTTTTGCAGTCGGTGGGGAAATGGCGGCTTCACGGTGTTCTCCACAGGTTGTGGTACTGCCATGGGTTATTTCACGGTCGGTGAGGACAGAGGTTCCTTTATCAAATTGATGATGGGCTCGCGGAGTGATTGTGCGGGAGGGTCAGGAGGTGAGGCCCTCTCTATGCTTTTTTCGCTTCTCAATCTCATAGTGTAACGCCCCGAGACTCAAAAGAGCAACGGGGGACGTTTTGGCCAGTTTTGAGTTCTCGCTGCAGGCACACGGCCTGGGAGACGGGCGTGTCCCAGGGCGTGTCAAGCTTGTGTCGACACTGAGCCGGGAAGTCAACACTTTGGTCTCGACATTGTGTCGAGACTGGGCACATGGCCTGCGACACGGGCGTGTCGCAGGGCGTGTCGACCCGTGTCGACACTTAGCCCGTGAAGTCGACACTCTGCGATCGACGAAGTGTCGAGACATGGCACACGGCCTGCGACACGGGCGTGTCGCGGGGCGTGTCAACCCGTGTCGACACTCGTCCCTGGAAGTAGACACTTTGGTCTCGATATTGTGTCGAGACAAGGCACACGGCCTAGGACACGGGCGTGTCCCAGGTCGTGTCATCAAGTCGACGATCTTCGCTAGACGAAGTGTCGAGTGTTGAGACCGTGTACACGGCTTGGAGCCCAGGCGTGTCAAGGTGACACGGGCAAGGACACGGGCGTGTCCTAGAACCCGTGCAGTGCTCGGGTTGTTTTCGGGGAAAAATGATGGTGGTACACGGCCGGCCACACGGCCGTGTCAGGTGGAACACGGGCGTGTCAGCTCGAACACGGGCGTGTTTGATACCCGTGTGAGATTCCAGGCGATCCGATTTTGACGGCGAATGAGGCACACGGCCCTGGACACGGGCGTGTGCCAGGCCGTATTCGGTCCAGATTGGGCATTTCCGTCTCGAGTCAAAGCCGTTCATTTCTTTAATTGATGATCCAATGGTTGGGGGTTGTTCCTGAAGGGATATACCCGGGATTGGACTTAGAAACCCTCACTTTTCATAAGTTATCATCTTTCTAAAACCTTAGAGAGAGAGGAGAGCCAAGGAAGGAAGAAGGAGCTAGATCCGGCCATTGGAGGAGCTTCGAAGCTCCGAATCGCGAGCCGACTCCGGATCCACGGAGGCAAAGCTAGTGCGGTGCTTTTCATCCGTTTACTTTTCAATGGCACCAAAGAGGAACGCTAGGGTAACGATTCTCTTCTTGAGCATGAGTAGCTCTCCTTCTTTGCATAGGAAGCCCACTCTCGCGCGTTTGCGGAGAGTTGGAGGCGTTCCTTCGGGTAGATATGTGAAGTCCCCGTTGTATAGAGTCCGTAAGCGAGAACGGACATAGGCATGATGTGTGAAGCCTACCCGTACATGTTGGTCTGGATCGGTGATGTTGCATTGCATAAATGCCGGAGAAGACTCCGTGCTATTGATTGTTTTTCGGGTTTTCTACGTGGTAGATTGCAGCAGTGAGCCTTGGGGATTAACCCAAAGGTGCACCCGGAAAACTGGGCGGATACGAGATCTTGCCAACTTGGTGGTCTGAGATCCAACTTGAACATAACCGGGTTATGTGAATTGTGATGGAAATGGGAATCGGTGGAAGTTTGACCCGCACAAATGGCTTAAATTGTCGTTGCGATGTGAGCACGGGTTAGATGGAACCGTACCCGTTCTATGTCGTTCGGTTAAAGAGACCTAAAGGCACGTAGCACTTGTCATTGGCATAGATTAGGGTCTTCGGCGGTCGATGGCTTAAATTGTCGTGACCCAGGCCAAGAAGACAAAATGCTCATAGGTTTGGCCGTCTTAGTGGCGGTGGTGAGTCCGGAATGTCTATGGCTTTAATTGACGTGACATCGACCGGTTCACCGAGAATGTTCCCTGAGAGCAAGGGGCGTGTGGCCGTGCGAGCCAACGTCTGTGGTGAAATTATTATGGTTATATATTGCTCGCTTATGCTAATGAAATGCAGGGAAGGAGCATCACCGCCCCGAGTTGGGGGCGGGATCGTTATAATTTGGTCAGCATTGCTGGCCGTTGCCTTGTTTTGCCACCGTGCGGTGGTTTGTTGCTTGCAGGTGCTGCTGGACCAAGCGGTCAATAGTGGGTTAAAAGCCCAAGTGCGAAGCCGACCCTCGAAGGCCTAATTGGAAGTGTTTACTGTTTTATTCATGTATGACCGGCCTGCGTGCCGTGGTTTGTAAATCATGTAATATCAAGTGAAACATTTTGTAAGGCCTTAAGGCTTGTGTTGGTTTTTGTATAACATTCCTATTTTGTATTAGTGGACATTCATGCATTAATGCTGGGTTCTTATTTGCAACTTTTATAAACTGCTTCCGCTAGAATGCTCTGTGTAGGACGTTGAGATTGGTTGGATGGTTTCCATGAGTAACCACCCGGTCTGTCTGTGGCATACGGCGTCGGGCCCCGGCCGGACCTACTGCTATATGCTATGCGACGGATAGGGGGTGTTACAATTTGGTATCAGACTCCTGGTTTTGGTCGGGCTTAAGATGAATTCGTGGACGAATTCTTTTTAAGGGGTGGTGAGCACATTGTGTGCGTCATCGTTATAACGGTAAAGGAACCCATGAATGTCCACTTAGGAATGAAAATACTCGTGTTTGAGGAACCTGCGAGTTCCTATAATTGCTGTTTGCAATTTTATTTGGTCGCTTAACGGTGTTTTGTACCACTATAGGTGACCAGAAGTGGTTTTGGGCCGTCAGAACGCCGAGTTTCTGAGGCTAGTAGTGCACCGGATGTTGCTCCTGCAACACCTCTGTCGGCTGAGAACATACGATTGGTGGCTGAAGCGGTGTTGGCCGTGATAAATGCGTAGCCTGCAAGGCAAATGCAGCTGCCCGATCCTGTGATGGAGCAGGAACCTCTTCAAGAGGCTGAGCCGAGGAGAGTGGAGCAAGTGGTTGTGGAACCGGTGGTGCCAAGGAGGGCAACTGAGAGGCAACTTAAGCATGTAATGAGCTTTAACCCTCCGTTATTCTCGGTGTTGGGAACCCCATCTCAGGCTGAAGACTGGCTCTCCAGGGTGAAGAGAGTCATGACAGCAACAGAGACGGAGGAGTGGCAAATGACCACCATTGCTACGTTCCTTTTGTACGGTGAAGCGAGATTATGGTGGGAAGGTTTGGAGCTGCATCATTTGAGAGGTAGGCAACTTGGTGATGTCTCGATGGAAGAGTTCTCGAGATTGTTCTTGGCTAGATACCTCCCTTCGACGCAGAAGATAGCGTTGGAGAATGAGTTTCTGAAGTTGGTTCAGGGTGAGAAGAGCGTGGATGAATATCTCCATGAGTTCACTCGTTTGAGTCGATATGCTAGCTCCACCATCGTGGATGAGGAGCGCAAGACTAAATGCTTCTACGAAGGCTTGAGAGATGAGTTGAGATTACTACTCTCGGGGCCGATGACGCAGGGTTTCTTAACCTTGGTCAATACTGCCCGGTCCTTGGAAAAGGACATGAAGAATGTACAAGCAAACAAAAGCTTGGGTGAGAAGAAATCTGAATTTAAAGTGCCGACTACTTCAAAGTCCGGCTATCGGAGGTATTTCAAGAAGCATAGGACTTCGGGTCCAGCTCCTTCTGGCGCTTCTGGGGCGACTACGGGTCGGACCCCGGGGGCGTGTTTTACTTGTGGAAAGACGGGGCATTTTGCCCGTGACTGTTGGAGAGGACGTCCTAAGTCCGAGAGAAGGTCGGGAGCTACTTATGAAGAGAAGGGAAAGGCGGTGGAGTCGACCGCATCCCATTATGCTCCCGCCCAACCAAGGGTCTATAATCTTGGCCAACAGGAGGCCATCAAACAGGCTGATGTGGTGACAGGTACGGTTTAATTTATAGCAAGTCAATTTCTTTAAATACTTGTTATGCACATGTTACCTTACCACTGCTTGTTTAGGATTTGTATTGATTTGTGAAAATCCGGCACGAGCACTCTTCGATACGGGAGCTTCACACTCCTTCTTGTCCGAAGGATTTATATTACGCATCGGAGTCCCTTCTTCAATGGCGAAGGATAAGTTGGATGTGTTGTTGCCCAATGGGTGTTCGATGCGAGCGGATAGGATCTGCGATGTTAAGATTCGTATTGGCGAGCAGGAGTTCGACCTGCGGGCGTCTTTACTTCTGTTGGTGGAGTTCGACGTCATATTTGGCATGGACTGGCTCTCGGAGCAGCAAGACCATATAGATTGCGGTAGCAAGGAAGTCAAGCTAGGAGCAAGACGTGAAACGACTTTTACGGGCTTAAAGGGGTCGAGCAAGACGTTGATGTCTGCTCTTCAGGTGGTAAAGGCGGTTCGTGCTGGGGCAGAACTATTCTTTACACTAGTGGAGGTTGCAAAGTCGAAGCCCACGTTGGATTGTATTTCAGTGGTATCGGAATACCCTGATGTGTTCCCCGCAAATTTTCCTGGAGCCCCGCCTCAGCGGGAGATAGATTTTACGATTGAGCTAGTGCCAGGTGCGAAGCCTGTGTCACGATCTCCTTATCGGCTAGCGCCTAAGGAAATGGCGGAGCTGAAAGTTCAACTGCAAGAGTTGTTGGAGCAAGGGTATGTGCGCCTGAGTTCTTTGCCTTGGAGCGCACCGGTCCTCTTTGTTAAGAAGAAGGACGGAAGCTTGAGGCTAAGTATTGATTATCGGGAGCTCAACAAGCTGACGGAGAAGAACAAGTACCTGATCCCTTGGATTGATGATCTTTTTGATCAGTTAGTCGGGTCGACTGTGTACTCGAAGTTAGATCTCAAGGCTGGGTACTATCAGCTACGAATAAGGGAGAGTGATATCCCAAAGACAACGTTTAGTACGAGATACGGGCATTATGAGTTTACGGTCATGCCGTTTGGGCTGACTAATGCGCCGTCAGTGTTCATGGATTTGATGAACAGGACTTTCAGGGAGTACTTGGACCATTTCGTGATCGTCTTCATCGACAATATTTTGGTGTACTCGCAAAGTGAGGAAGATCACTTCAAGCATCTTCATTTGGTGTTGGAGACGCTAAGGAGAAATCAGTTGTATGCCAAGTTCTCGAAGTGCGAGTTTTGGCTATCCTCAGTGGCGTTCCTCGGGCATATAGTAAGTGGAGAGGGTATTGCTGTGGTTCCGGCGAAGATTGTTGTGATACGGGAGTGGCCTGAGCTTGTTACGGTAGCGGAAGTCCGGAGTTTTCTGGGGCTTGTTGGCTATTATAGGCGCTTCGTAGAGAACTTCTTGCGGATAGCATTACCTCTCACTACTTTGACGAGGAAGGAGCATAAGTTCGTTTGGACGCCGGAGTGCGCACGAGATTTTGAGGAGTTGAAGTGTCGGTTGACCACGGCGCCTGTGCTGAGTTCGCCATGTGGGACCAAAGGCTACGAGATTTATAGTGATGCTTCGTGCAGCGGTTTGGGTTGCGTGCTACTGCAACACGGAAGTGTAATAGCTTATGGCTCGAGACAGCTAAAAGTGCATGAGAGGAATTATCCGGTCCATGACTTGGAGTTAGCGGCCGTGATTTTTGCCTTGAAGCTGTGGAGACACTATTTGTACGGTGTGAAGATTGACATCTACATCGATCACAAGAGCCTGAAGTATCTTATTGATCAGAAGGATCTAAATATGCGGCAGCGTAGATGGATGGAGTTCCTGGGGGACTATACATTCAAGATCCACTACGTGCCTGGTAAAGGGAATGCGGTTGCGGACGCGTTGAGTCGCCGAGCCCCAGCTCAAGCCAATTGGCTATCGGTGCATGATGAGCGGTTGGTGCGGGAATTGGAGGCGTTGGAGATTGTTTGTGTGGATATACAATCAAGTGCTGAAGCAGTTCTGAATTGGACTGAAGTCCAATATGACCTAGCTGATCGTATTTGGCAGGCTTTGGATATGGATGCTCATATGAAGCAGTTCATGGTAGAGGCTCTGGATGGGTCAAATTCCAAATTCATCGTGGAGGACGGATTACTTTGGAAGGACGGTCGTCTGTACGTCCCAAACGTGGGTAATTTGCGGGTGGAGTTGTTATACGAGGCACACCATACCAAGTACTCGATTCACCCGGGGAACACAAAGATGTACCGTGATGTGAAGAAACTGTTTTGGTGGCCGGGTTTGAAGAACGATGTGGCGCTATACGTAGCAAAGTGTCAAACTTGCGCCTTGGTAAAGGCGGAGTGCCAAAAGCCGGGAGGATTTCTTAAGTCCTTGCCTATTCCGGAGTGGAAATTTGACGACATCTCTATGGACTTTGTGCACGGTTTGCCAAGGTCGCAAAAGGGGAACGACGCCATTTGGGTGGTTGTTGATCGGTTAACGAAGGTGTCGCATTTTATTCTGCATAGGAAGGATGATCCGGTGGAGAAGTTGGCAAAGCTTTATGTGGATAACATAGTATGGCTTCATGGTGTGCCCCGCAGCATCGTGAGTGACCGCGATGAGCGGTTCACGTCCAATGATTGGAGGCTTGTGCAGCAAATGTCGGGAACAAAGCTGAAATTCAGCACAGCCTTCCATCCGCAAACGGATGGGCAGACCGAGAGGGTCAATAGAACCATGGAAGACATGCTCCGCATGTGTGTCTTGGATTTTGGAAAGCAATGGGAAGACCACCTGTATTTGGTGGAGTTCGCATACAATAATAGCTACCAAGCGAGTATTCAGATGGCGCCTTTCGAGGCCCTATATGGTAGAAAATGTCGCACGTCGTTGTCTTGGTTAGAAACGGGTGAGTCAAAGTTGTATAAGCTATCGAAAGTGGAGGATGCTACTTCTTTGGTGAGAACCATTCGGGAGAGGTTGCTTATCGCTCAGGACCGGCAAGCGAAGTACTATAATACCAAGCACAGTAACGTGGAGTTCGCTGTGGGCGATTATGTGTACCTAAAGATCAAGCCATTCAAGGGTGTCTCGCGGGTGCGGTGTAGCGTCCCTAGCCGATCCAACGTGACAGCGTCACGGCTCCGCTCTAGGCGACGCTACCGGGCTGCAGCCCAAGCACCCCAACCCCTCTCCCTCCACAGGCGGGTTGTTGGTGGCCACAGCCTCCCTTTGATGAGCGAACTCGACAGTTAAGCTGGGCCGTACGGGGACTTCCCAGGAGGTCACCCATCCCAGTACTACTCTCGCCCAAGCACGCTTAACTATGGAGTTCCTTCACTTCTCATCACCAACTGAGCTGCAGCTCAATTGGTGATGAGAAGTGAAGGAACTCCATAGTTAAGCGTGCTTGGGCGAGAGTAGTACTGGGATGGGTGACCTCCTGGGAAGTCCCCGTACGGCCCAGCTTAACTGTCGAGTTCGCTCATCAAAGGGAGGCTGTGGCCACCAACAACCCGCCTGTGGAGGGAGAGGGGTTGGGGTGCTTGGGCTGCAGCTCGGTAGCGTCGCCTAGAGCGGAGCCGTGACGCTGTCACGTTGGATCGGGTAGGGACGCTATAATAAAATTGCACTTTTTATTGTAGCATCCCTAGCCGATCCAACGTGATAGCGTCACGGCTCCGCTCTAGGCGACGCTACCGGGCTGCAGCCCAAGCACCCCAACCCCTCTTCCTCCACAGGCGGGTTGTTGGTTGCCACAGCCTCCCTTTGATGAGGTAAACTCGATAGTCAAGCCCGCACTACGGGGACTTCCCAGGAGGTCACCCATCCCAGTACTACTCCAGCCCTAGCACGCTTAACTATGGAGTTCTTTTAACTCTCATCACCAATTGAGCTGCAGATGAATTGGTGATGAGAGTTGAAAGAACTCCATAGTTAAGCGTGATGGTGTTGGAGAAATTCTGGGATGGGTGACCTCCTGGGAAGTCCCCGTAGTGCGGGCTTGACTATCGAGTTTACCTCATCAAAGGGAGGCTGTGGCCACCAACAACCCGCCTGTGGAGGGAGAGGGGTTGGGGTGCTTGGGTTGCAGCCCGGTAGGGTCGCCTAGAGCGAAGCCGTGACACCATCACGTTGTATCGGCTAGGGTCGTTACATGCGGCGATTGAAAAAGCTAAGCCCGAGGTACCTTGGGCCGTTTGAGGTTCTGGAGCGAGTTGGTGAAGCGGCCTATCGGTTGAAGCTTTCAGTGGAGCTTAGTGGTTTACATGATGTATTCCATATTTCGGTGCTCCGGAAGGCAGTGCAAGAGCCTACGCAAGTGATCGCGGTTGATCAATGACGGTTAAAACTCCAAAATTTATTTACGGTCACGCGGCGACCCGGCGGTGTTATTTGAGAAAAAGGCGAAGTGATTTTATTTAGAAAACGGGGCGCGCGTATTTATTTATTTGGATATAAAATGGTTTAGATCGAGTTTTAACGAAAGGAGGCAAGTGCACCTATCGTGAGTAGTACAGGATATTCCGGGTGGAATATCGAGGTCGTATTGTTCTCGGGGTCGGTTCGATTATTTCTACTCTTCCTTGGAGGGGACTATTATTTTACCGATAATTATATTGTCGGGATATTTATATATATAAAAGAAATGCAGAAAAAGTAAATGAAAGCATAAAAAGAAAGCTTGAAGGTGGTGTCGATGAAGAGCTTAGCTCGATGGCACCGAAAAAACAATTGAACTAAAATAAACTTTAAATAAAAAGAGCTCCTAAATTTCTAATTAATTAAGGCGGAGACTTGGTCGTGGAGGTTCCACTAAAATGAGCTCACCTATATCTATGACTATCGCTCACCTGAACGCTAAGACTATTCGACCGGGCACTCGTCCGACGAAGGATTCCTCTTAACGCCCGCATTACGCTAAGAACCCCGCTATTGGGTGGGGAACCCAATCCGGTAGAGTTGGCGCGCCTCCTCTCTCGAGGGTTAGTGCGGAACTCTCTTTGCCAAGGGGTGATTTGTCCATATGCACGGCCTCTCGGCTAGCTAGCATATGGACTACGGAAATAGGGCCCACACATCGATATGTGGTCCTACGCGTCGTTAACCACGGGCAAAGCTTAAGTACTTTTAATTAATTAGAAAAATTAGACCTTTAATTATTTTAAGCTATTTTATCTGTCCCAATGCTCTTCGATGTCGAGGGCTAAGAACGATTAGCCACTCATTGGAATGGGGACGGCTTGCGGAAAAGGCGGAAAATAAAGCGATAAAGAAAGCAATAAATGAAAGCAGTAAATGAAAGCAGGAAAATAAAGCAGAAAATTGCAAGTCCTACCCAAACGAGTAGGACTGAAGAAAGCTGTAAATTGCGAGTCCCGGCGCAAATGCGTGGGCGGGAGAAAGAAAGTGGGTCCTACTCAAACGAGTAGGACTAAATAAATGTAACACACGCACACACTCTCTCGACATAAAGTAAAACACACGCACTCTACAGGAAAGTAAAAACTCACTCACTCGACAGAAAATTAAACACACTCCACACACTCTACAGAATTAAAATAAAGCAAAGCGCCATTTAACTCTTAACGAGTAGGCGGAAATAAATGCGCAAGTACAAAAATGTAAAAAAAATTAAGTTGACGAAAAATTGAAACGACTGCATTTCTACCGCTAGAATGCGGTAGAAATGCGTAAAAAGCTGAAATAAAAATAAACCGGGCAAAAAGGTTTGCAAATAAACGCAAAATGAAAATGCCCGAAAAATTAAAACGAATACATTTCTACCGCTAGAATGCGGTAGAAATGCATAAAAAGAGAACGAAAAAATTAAATAAGGAAAAAGTTTTGAAAATAAATGCAAAAATATAAGTGTTTGGAAAAGTAAAATAACAACATATCCACTCTTATAATGCTATAAAAACTCCTAAAAAGTGGAAGAAAAGATAAAAGGACGAAAAATTCTACAAAACTAAAAAGTCTAAGTGAAACGAAAATGACAAAACCACTTTAAAATCGTTTTTATAGTTTCATAAGGACGGGTTTTAGAACAAAAACTAAATAGCTATTATGAAGAGGAAGGCATCTACTTAACAATAAAAAGAAGAAATAACATTTTACTCTCATACACACACACACACGTATAAAAAAGAACGAAAAAAACTAAGTTAAAAGAAGAACAAATAAGATTGCATAAGGTGTGAGTTGCATTGATCCATTCCAAAGGCAATATAAGAGAAAAAAAACACATTTCATTAAATAAAAAGACGGGTTACAAACACACGAAAATAAAAGCTAAGGAGAGGGGGAGAAAATATCCCTTACATAACCCTTGGGAGCATTCCAGCAGCACAACACCTTATACAAAATGGTCCAAAAAGGGAACAAGAACTCAAGCAGAAGCTCTGAATTTATAGGGAAAAATTTAAAAGTACACGCCCTTGGTCACGGGCGTGACATGGGGCGTGTCAGTACTATTTGCAAAGGCGGCCGGCGATTTGACGGGAAAGTGGACTTCGGGCTAAACACGTGTCGGTCTCGCAGTGGTCACGCCACAGGTCACGGGCGTGACGCTGGGCGTGTCAAGCAGGTGGATCTGGGCGCGGGTTGCGCCGAAAGTCTTCAGGCAGGTCTTGTCGGGCCAGCTGGAAAGGTCACGCCCCAGGTCACGGGCGTGACTCTGGGCGTGTCAGTTGGTGTTGACACTCGACGAATGTCGAGCGGAAAGTGTCGAGTTGAAAATCGTCGAGCTGAGATTGAGTCACGCCCTAGGTCACGGGCGTGACTCTGGGCTTGTCGAGGAGGTCGACGATCGTTGAGCTGGAAACGTCGAGCGGGTGGATACGGGCTTGGGTCACGCCCCGTGTCGGGTGACACGAGCGTGACACCGGGCGTGTCAAGCTTTGCTTCTCAAAAATTTGCAGATTTCACGGTTTTTGACGTGTCACACCTTGGTCACGGGCGTGACCAATATGTCACGGGCGTGACATGACAATTTTTGGCAGATTTTTCATTTTTTCTGAAACATAAAAATAAAACAAGTTAGTATAATATTTACAAAAATAGGAGCATTTTATTGAATAAAAATAAGTAAAAATGACAAAAATAAATGAAAACAACTAAATTAATGTACGGAAAAATAGGTATATTTACAATTCATCAAATACCCCCATACTTAAGCTTTTGTTATTCCAGAGCAAAAGTTGAAGATGAACTCATAAGGAATAAAAGTAATCCTAAGTTTAGCTATCACTTGAATTAATTAAAAGTAAGATCAAAATAAACATCCGGGGTTAAAGAATTAAATCCTAATTTATGAAATGTTATGAATAGAGGAAGAGTTTCAAAAAGACTTCTAGATAAAATAAAATAGAAAGCAAAAATTTATTTTTGTTAGTTTAACAAGAATGGATTGGATTTATATAAAAAAAACTTAGCTTAAAATAAGTTAAAGGAAATAATGCAATTTTAAAATTATGCTCTCAAAAAAATTTAAATTAATTCTAGAATCATTGAAATATGCTAAGTGGTTTGGTGGTTTATGAAGAAGGCTTGAATATTGAGGTGAGGTAATTTTTTCTCGAACCTCCAATTTTTTTTCCGGATAGTTAGGAAAATGAAATCTTATTTTCCTAACACATAAATTTTTTCTTTCTTCATAAGTAATAAATAACCCAATGTATATGTGTAGGAGTAATGAATTTTATCCTCTTACTCCGTACATATAATCTTTTTAAATATTGGGTGGCTATGTTTATGGAATGAAATCTTATTCCCATTGACATAAGATCTTTTAAGGGATAGGGGTAAACATGTCAAGTAAGACATGAAAAAAATGGAAGTGAGTTTATTTTTTCAAAAAGAAAACTAGATTTTAATAAAAACGTTTTGAGAGCAACCTTTTTAAAATGAACGTTCCTATATTTCTAAAAGCATGAAGTAGAAATAATTGAAATCCATGGATGTTAATTTCTAACATAAAAAACGAGCTTCTATTTATAAAATTAGAAGTGGTGGTGAAAAACAAGTTCTCTATTATAAGGAAAAGACATAAAAAATTCTTTAAATCTTAACCCCAGACACTTAAATCTATCGAACTTTAATTAATAAACGAATAGTAAGCAAAAAATAACTAAAATTCGGATATAAATTAACTCGAAACTAGATTTTTGGAAAGCAAAAAGGGTTAAGATATGGTATATTCGAATTATTTTGTTACATAATTTAACAAAACATTTTTTTGGAATTTTTAGAGTTTTTATCATCATTTTTTTTTATTTTTTTTTCGGATTATGATCTTTTTTTGTTGAATTTTTAGAGTTATTATCTTTTTTTTGGATTTTTGGTTTTTCTAATTTTTTTTGTTTTAGTGTTTTTTGATGAGTAATTTACAAGAATGAGGAGAGAAAGAAGTGTTATTTAAAGAAGATAGGGGGGAAAGAGAGATTTTTACAAAAAAATGTACAAAGTAAAAACTCGAATGCAGCCCCCGCGAACAGACTCTTATTTGAATGGTTGGTTCAATGAGTCGAATGCCGCGGGCAGGCAGAATGCAAGCTTTTACAAATAAGAAGATGGGGGGGAAGAGAGATTATTTTTTACAAAAAAAATTTTACAAAGTAAAAAGATTTTTTTGAATTTTTTGAGTTTTATGAATTTTTTAAGTTTTATGATAATAAAAACAAGGAAAGATTTTTTAGATTTTAAGTTTTGCAAATTTTTTTGTATTTTCATTAGTACAGAATAATAAAAAAAAGTGCAGAATTGGAAAACACCCCATACTTAAACCTAACATTGTCCTCAATGTTGCAATCTAAGTATGCGGAACAGATAATATATAAAATATAATAGACAAAAATAAAAAGGGAGGGTAGAAGCATCCCTGAGATGAGTGCGGGGAGGCCCAGGTTGAAACCTTGCATTATTGTTAGAAGAGGAAAATATAGCAAAATAATAATAGAAGAAAAAAAAACAAAAAACGAAAAATTCGGCTAAAGGGTTGCAGGCGGTAGGGGGGCAAGTGCGTGGGGGAGTCAGAAGGTAGCTAAGGCCTTAGCGACCATTGCGTGATAAAATGTGATCCCCTAGCGCGCACAATAATGGAAGCGTGCCGAAGCAAAATGAAGTAAAAGAAAATAAATTAAAATAAAAGAAGTTAAATAAAACATATATACATTTATTAATATATATTATTTTTTTGGTGTTTTTAAGTAGTTATTTTTTTATTTTTTAGTTGGTTTTTAGTTTTTAGTTTTTTTGAGTTTTTTAAGTTTTAAGTTTTTCTCTTTTTTTTATTATGTTTGTTTTTTTTTTCATTTTTGAAGTTTATAGATTTTTTAGGTTTTTGGTTTTAGAGTTTTTTTGTGTTTGTTTGTTTTTAGATTTTTTAGATTTTTGGTTTTAGGATTTGTAGGTTTTTCAGAGTTTTTAGATTTTTTTAAGTTTTAAACTTTTCAAGTTTTTAGAGTTTTTTGGTTTGTAAGTTAGTTTTTTTTTGTGTTGTTTTGTTTTGGTAGTAGAAAATGACGTCATTTCAAAAAAATATTTTATAAATAATAATAATATGATAAAAATAATATATTATTTTTTTTAAAAGTTTTTTTAAGTAGTTTATTATTATTATTATTATTATTATTATTATGTTTTTGTTGGTCATTTTTAATTTTTGTTATAATTATAGATATAAGTAAAATTAATAGATTTCCAGGGTTCAAAATAACGAAAATGACGATTTTCCCGGCAACGGCGCCAAAAACTTGACGGTTAAAACTCCATAATTTTTTTTACGGTCACGCGGCGACCCGGCGGTTTTATTTGAGAAAAAGGCGAAGTGATTTTATTTAGAAAACGGGGCGCGCGTATTTATTTATTTGGATATAAAACGGTTTAGATCGAGCTTTAACGAAAGGAGGCAAGTGCACCTATCGTGAGTAGTACAGGATATTCCGGGTGGAATATCGAGGTCGTATTGTTCTCGGGGTCGGTTCGATTATTTCTACTCTTCCCTGGAGGGGACTATTATTTTACCGATAATTATCTTGTCGGGATATTTATATATATAAAAGAAATGCAGAAAAAGTAAATGAAAGCATAAAAAGAAAGCTTGAAGGTGGTGCCGATGAAGAGCTTAGCTCGATGGCACCGAAAAAATAATTGAACTAAAATAAACTTTAAATAAAAAGAGCTCCTAAATTTCTAATTAATTAAGGCGGAGACTTGGCCGTGGAGGTTCCACTAAAATGAGCTCACATATCTCTAGGACTATCGCTCACCTGAACGCTAAGACTATTCGACCGGGCACTCGTCCGACGAAGGATTCCTCTTAACGCCCGCATTACGCTAAGAACCCCGCTATTGGGTGGGGAACCCAATCCAGTAGAGTTGGCGCGCCTCCTATCTCGAGGGTTAGTGCGGAACTCTCTTTGCCAAGGGGTGATCGGTCCATATGCACGGCCTCTCGGCTAGCTAGCATATGGACTACGGAAATAGGGCCCACACATCGATATGTGGTCCTACGCATCGTTAACCCCGGGCAAACCTTAAGTACTTTTAATTAATTAGAAAAATTAGACCTTTAATTATTTTAAGCTATTTTATCTGTCCCAATGCTCTTCGATGCCGAGGGTTAAGAACGATTAGCCACTCATCGGAATGGGGACGGCTTGCGGAAAAGGCGGAAAATAAAGCGATAAAGAAAGCAATAAATGAAAGCAGTAAATGAAAGCAGGAAAATAAAGCAGAAAATTGCAAGTCCTACCCAAACGAGTAGGACTGAAGAAAGCTGTAAATTGCGAGTCCTGGTGCAAATGCGTGGGCGGGAGAAAGAAAGCGGGTCCTACTCAAACGAGTAGGACTAAATAAATGCAACACACGCACACACTCTCTCGACATAAAGTAAAACACACGCACTCTACAGGAAAGTAAAAACTCACTCACTCGACAGAAAATTAAACACACTCCACACACTCTACAGAATTGAAATAAAGCAAAGCGACATTTAACTCTTAACGAGTAGGTGGAAATAAATGCGCAAGTACAAAAATGTAAAAAAAATTAAGTTGACGAAAAATTGAAACGACTACATTTCTACCGCTAGAATGCGGTAGAAATGCGTAAAAAGCTGAAATAAAAATAAACCAGGCAAAAAGGTTTGCAAATAAACGCAAAATAAAAATGCCCGAAAAATTAAAACGAATACATTTCTACCGCTAGAATGCGGTAGAAATGCATAAAAAGAGAACGAAAAAATTAAATAAGGAAAAAAGTTTTGAAAATAAATGCAAAAATATAAGTGTTTGGAAAAGTAAAATAACAACATATCCCCTCTTATAATGCTATAAAAACTCCTAAAAAGTGGAAGAAAAGATAAAAGGACGAAAAATTCTACAAAACTAAAAAGTCTAAGTGAAACGAAAATGACAAAACCACTTTAAAATCGTTTTTATAGTTTCATAAGGACGGGTTTTAGAACAAAAACTAAATAGCTATTATGAAGAGGAAGACATCTACTTAACAATAAAAAGAAGAAATAACATTTTACTCTCATAGACACACACACGTATAAAAAAGAACGAAAAAAAACTAAGTTAAAAGAAGAACAAATAAGATTGCATAAGTTGTGAGTTGCATTGATCCATTCCAAAGGCAATATAAGAGAAAAAAAACACATTTCATTAAATAAAAAGACGGGTTACAAAGACACGAAAATAAAAGCTAAGGAGAGGGGGAGAAAATATCTCTTACATAACCCTTGGGAGCATTCCAGCAGCACAACACCTTATACAAAATGGTCCAAAAAGGGAACAAGAACTCAAGCAGAAGCTCTGAATTTATAGGAAAAAATTTACAAGTACACGCCCTTGGTCACGGGCGTGACAGGGGGCGTGTCAGTACTATTTGCGAAGGCGGCCGGCGATTTGACAGGAAAGTGGACTTCGGGCTGGACACGTGTCGGTCTCGCAGTGGTCACGCCCCAGGTCACGGGCGTGACGCTGGGCGTGTCAAGCAGGTGGATCTGGGCGCGGGTTGCGCCGAAAGTCTTCAGGCAGGTCTTGTCGGGCCAGCTGGAAAGGTCACGCCCCAGGTCACGGGCGTGACTCTGGGCGTGTCAGTTGGTGTTGACACTCGACGAATGTCGAGCGGAAAGTGTCGAGTTGAAAATCGTCGAGCTGAGATTGAGTCACGCCCTAGGTCACGGGCGTGACTCTGGGCGTGTCGAGGAGGTCGACGATCGTTGAGCTGGAAACGTCGAGCGGGTGGACACGGGCTTGGGTCACGCCCCGTGTCGGGTGACACGGGCGTGACACCAGGCGTGTCAAGCTTTGCTTCTCAAAAATTTGCTGATTTCACGGTTTTTGACGTGTCACGCCTTGGTCACGGGCGTGACCAATATGTCACGGGCGTGACATGATAATTTTTGGCAGATTTTTCATTTTTTCTGAAACATAAAAATAAAACAAGTTAGTATAATATTTACAAAAATAGGAGCATTTTATTGAATAAAAATAAGTAAAAATGACAAAAATAAATGAAAACAACTAAATTAATGTACGGAAAAATAGGTATATTTACAATTCATCAATCAAGTGCCGTTGGATAGTGGGCTGACGACAAAGGTCAAGCCCATGTGGATTGAGGACTCGGAGGTCAAGCGGTTACGCAATAAAGAGATCAGGATGGTCAAGGTCCGATGGGACAATTGCGGTCGTGAGGAGCTCTCTTGGGAGAGAGAGCAGACTATGCTTGACGAGTATCCGGAGTTGTTCCGCTCAGGTACAAATTTTGGTTTTGTACATGTCTTTCCTTTATATAATTTCGAGGACGAAATTCTTTTAAGAGGGGGAGAGTTGTAACGCCCCGAAACTCAAAAGAGCGACGGGGGACGTTTTTGGCCAGTTTTGAGTTCTGGCTGCAGGCACACGGCCTGGGATACGGGCGTGTCCCAGGGCGTGTCAAGCTTGTGTCGACACTGAGCCGGGAAGTCGACACTTTGGTCTCGACATTGTGTCGAGACTGGGCACACGGCCTACGACACGGGCGTGTCGCAGGGCGTGTCGACCCATGTCGACACTTAGCCCGCAAAGTCGACACTCTGCGGTCGACGAAGTGTCGAGACATGGCACACGGCCTGCGACACGGGTGTGTCGCGGGTCGTGTCAACCCGTGTCGACACTCGTCCCGGGAAGTCGACACTTTGGTCTCGACATTGTGTCGAGACAAGGCACACGGCCTAGGACACGAGCGTGTCCCAGGCCGTGTCATCAGGTCGACGATCTTCGATCGACGAAGTGTCGAGTGTTGAGACCGTGTACACGGCTTGGAGCCCAGGCGTGTCAAGGTGACACGGGCAAGGACACGGGCGTGTCCTAGAACTCGTGCAGTGCTCGGGTTGTTTTCGGGGAAAAATGATGGGGGTACGGCCGGCCACACGGCCGTGTCAGGTGGAACACAGGCGTGTCAGCTCGAACACGGGCGTGTTCGATACCCGTGTGAGATTCCAGGCGAGCCAATTTTGACGGCGAATGAGGCACACGGCCCTAGTCACGGGCGTGTGCCAGGCCGTGTTCGGTCCAGATTGGGCATTTCCGTCCCGAATCAAAGCCGTTCATTTCTTTAATTGATGATCCAATGGCTGGGGGTTGTTCCTGAAGGGATATACCGTGGATTGGACTTAGAAACCCTCACTTTTCATAAGTTATCATCTTTCTAAAACCTTAGAGAGAGAGGAGAGCCAAGGAAGGAAGAAGGAGCTAGATCCGGCCATTGGAGGAGCTTCGAAGCTCCGAATCGCGAGCCGACTCCGGATCCACGGAGGCAAAGCTAGTGCGGTGCTTTTCATCCGTTTACTTTTCAATGGCGCCAAAGAGGAACGCTAGGGTAATGATTCTCTTCTTGAGCATGAGTAGCTCTCCTTCTTTGCATAGGAAGCCCGCTCTCGCGAGTTTGCGGAGAGTTGGAGGGTTTCCTTCGGGTAGATATGTGAAGTCCCCGTTGTATAGAGTCCGAAAGCGAGAACGGACATAGGCATGATGTGTGAAGCCTACCCGGACATGTTGGTCTGGATTGGTGATGTTGCATTGCATAAATGTCGGAGAAGACTCCGTGCTATTGATTGTTTTTCGGGTTTTCAATGCGGTAGATTGCAGCAGGGAGCCTTGGGGATTAACCCAAAGGTGCACCCGGAAAACTGGGCGGATACGAGATCTTTCCAACTTGGTGGCCTGAGAGCCAACTTGAACATAACCGAGTTATGTGAATTGTGATGGAAATGGGACTCGGTGGAAGTTTGACCCGGGCAAATGGCTTAAATTGTCGTTGCGATGTGAGCACGGGTTAGATGGAACCGTACCCGTTCTATGTCGTTTGGTTAAAGAGACCTAAAGGCACGTGGCACTTGCCATTGTCATAGATTAGGGTCTTCGGCGGTCGATGGCTTAAATTGTCGTGACCCAGGCCAAGAAGACAAAATGCTCATAGGTTTGGCCGTCTTAGTGGCGGTGGTGAGTCCGGAATGTCTATGGCTTTAATTGACGTGACATCGACCGGTTCACCGAGAATGTGCCCTGAGAGCACGAGGCGTGTGCTCGTGCGAGCCAACGTCTGTGGTGAAATGATTATGGTTATATATTGCTCGCTTATGCTAATGAAATGCAGGGAAGGAGCATCGCCGCCCCGAGTTGGGGGCGAGATCGTTATAATTTGGTCAGCATTGCTGACCGTTGCCTTGTTTTGCCACCGTGCGGTGGTTTGTTGCTTGCAGGTGCTACTGGACCAAGCAGTCAATAGCGGGTTAAAAGCCCAAGTGCGAAGCCGGCCCTCGAAGGCCTAATTGGAAGTGTATACTATTTTATTCATGTATGACCGGCCTGCGTGCCATGGTTTGTAAATCATGTAATATCAAGTGAAACATTTTGTAAGGCCTTAAGGCTTGTGTTGGTTTTTGTATAACATTCCTATTTTGTATTAGTGGACATTCATGCTTTAATGTTGGGTTCTTATTTGCAACTTTTATAAACTGCTTCCGCTAGAATGCTCTGTATAGGACGTTGAGATTGGTTGGATGGTTTCCATGAGTAACCACCCGGTCTGTCTGTGGCATACGGCGTCGGGCCCCGACCGGACCTACTGCTATATGCTATGCGACGGATAGGGGGTGTTACATATAGTATGTACCGTTTTCTATTTCTGATTGACTGAACATAATAACGTTTCCGTGAGACTCCCTATGGCTGTTTGTAGACGCTTAATGGTGGTGGCTTGGTCATTGAACATCTCCATCATTTTGCACGTGTAAGAAGAATATTGCTCTGTCTTTGACGAGAGATTATGGTCGGTGGCTTCATCAGAGATTACTGAATTTATCTCTACCAGAAGGTCGGGAGAAGGCGGAGAGTTCCAATGCCTACTAGTTTGGGCAATATTGTCTATAACTTCCCAGGCATCCTCGCTGGATTTGTTAAACAGAGTTCTACAGGCTGCGACGTCAAGTAATGGCCGGAATCTGTCTGCGATGCCGAAGTAGAAAGTTTGGATTGGGAGGATGTCTGACATTTCCACTCTGCAGCATTCCCTTCGCAGGGACTGGAAACGTTCTCATATATCAAACAAGGTCTCTTCATTTCTTTGGGTGATGGTGATGAGCTCCTTGTAATTGTCTATTGCTAGCATCGGTTGTCGGAATTTGGCCAAGAATTTCCCTTCGAGTTGTTTCCAGGATGAGGATATTCCCTTCCGGATATCTTGATACCATTGCTTTGCTTCATCTTTCAGGGAGAAGGAGAAGAGTCGGATCCTCTACTGCTCGTTGTTGGCAGCATTTGGCATACAAGTATTGTAAATTTCTAAGAACCGATGCACGTGGCATAATGCATCTACTTTTTCGTTTCCGCTGAATTGATAGTTTTTGATGATGTATTCGATGAGGTCAGGCGATATCTCGAAATTGTTATTTCCCGTTTCTGCTTGGTATGTGAGGTTGATAAGGCTTGCTTTATTTCTAAGCCCGTTCTATAGGTTGTCTACTTCACCAACTCCGGCGGAAAGCTTGGAGTTGAAGTCATCAATGTTTGAGGGCTTCGCAGGAGAGTTTGAAAAGCTTCGGAGTAGCTGGCTATGGACTCCCGACGAAGGAGGAGGTGATGGAGCAGCTGGAGAAGTAAAATGGCGATTCCCGCGCACTCCCCGATCACAGCAAATGACAGGCGTTGACCTAAATCGTGGAGCAGGGCCTTAAATATGGAGGCAGGAAATGTAGTGCGCACGATTAGTGGCGCATGACCAGTGGTCGTGCACACTATTGGTCGATGATCGTGCACCATTTCCAAATAGACCTGCAACCTAGATAAGCAGCATCAGCATATAAGCGAACGATCAGTGGCGCACGACCAGTGGTCGTGCACACTAAATCCACTGATCGTGTGATTGGCAGGGACAGAATTGCCGAAAGCAAGGGGCAAACGCGCACGACCAGTGGTCGTGTGCACTACGGCCAGTGCTCGTGCGATTACCCGGGTAGAATTAGGAAAATGATAATGTAATGCGCACGATCGGTAGCGCATGACCAGTGGTCGTGCGCAATAACTCCAGTGGTCGAGCGCAGTATTCGTGCATCGTCGGGGTCTCCCGAGCGGTTTCGGAGCATGCACACGAACCCTGCACCAACAGAAGAGGCAAGTAGGCCACCAAATGTGCACACCACATTCCCAAGACAGGGCTAAAGAACAACAAAAACACAGAAACACAAAAGGAACACAGAAACGGACCTATAGTGCACTTAATCGTGAAATAGGCACGTAATCAAATATAAGCAATAATGGCTCTCAAGTGTAGTGCTAAGACGATAAAATTGGCCCAGATGAGTCCAAAAATCAGTGTAAAATGTGGACTCATCAGAGACAATCAAGCAAGAACTATGTTAAGCACTCCTCCAGCAAACACAAAAGAAAGGAAAAAAGGCTTCATTGCTGAGTCCTGGAGTCACACAGATGAAGAATCCTCATCTTCCAGCTCTAGTGAAGATGAAGAGGAGGAAAAGGCAAGGGAAGTTTGCCTTATGGCTATCAATGCCTCCAGCAGCAAATCTGATGTTGAGGAACAAGCTGAAGAATAAGAAGAGGAATCTGAATCTGAAGAAGATCGGGTAATCTCTTCATTTGATTTCAATTCAGAAGATTTTAAAATTGAATTTAAATCCTTGTGCAATAATTTAATCAATTCAGAAAAGAAAATAAAAATTCTTAGAGATAGACAGCTTGAATTTGATAACCTGTTTTCTGAAAATATTAAACTGAAGAATGATTTAGACTCAGCAAATGAACAAATCATTTCATTAAAAATAGAATTATGTGAGGCAAAGCAACTTGAGAAATCTCTCAATGGGAGAAGCCTTAAGTCGATGGACATAACAAGCACAGTCAATGCCAGAATAAATGGCAAGCTGAGCTTAGGTGCTCCATCAAGCTTACCCTCCATATTAAAGAAAAATATTCTTTCAACACCAATTAAATTTATCTCTAAAAAAGGCAAAGAGAAAATAGGAGAAATGACTCAACCAAATACTTCTCAGAAATCTATAAATAAGAAGAAAAAGAATAAGAATTTGAATAAAAACTATGTTTAACAGATTTCGTCGAACTCTGATCAACGAAATGTGTATAGTTCGTCGAACCCAGATCGATGATCTATGAACGTCAATTATAAATATAATAATTTGTCTTACTGCGATCGACGAGCTGTATATGGTTCTTCGAGCAGCGATCGACGAACTTGGGGCACAGAAAATGACTATGTTCATTCTCTGAGCAGGGTTAGACGAACTCATCCTTATTCGTCAAACGCAGATCGACGAACTTATAATAATTCATTAAACTCAGTCGGATTTAATAAAAACTATAACTCTGTTAGAAACTTCAATCAATTCAGAGAATCTACTAATCATTTTACTCAATGGGAAATACCACCTAAAATATATCATCCCTTAGGATATAAAAATCAACCAGAATTTTCTGTTATTTCCAGTTTCTCTTATCAAAAGAAACAAGGACCCAAGGTAACCTGGGTCAAGAACACCTAATTCCTTTCTATGCAGGTGAAGGATTGTCCAGTCTTTAATCAACAATGGTATCTGCACAGTGAATGCTCAAATCATATGACTGGCTGTAAGGACAATCTAAAAAATTACAAGTCCAAGCTATGTCCAAAGGTGATCTTTGGTGACTCCAACTGTGGCCAAACTAAAGGCTATGGAGATGTTAAAGTTGGAGCAGTCACCTTCAGGAAAGTTGCCTATATGAGTGGCTTAAAGCATAACCTAATATCCATAAGTGAATTATATGATGAAGGTTAACAGGAAACCAATGGCGATTCCAGCGATATCCCTTTCCGGCATGAAGTTTGACACCGGTTTTGACATCGATTTCGACTCGTTCCGTTATTCCGATCAAATCTTCAGGATATTTTGCAGTTATTTGAACATCAGCATCTGAAGACTTTCATGACTGAAAGGGGAAACTAGATCTGATATACTCTAGAGGGGGGGGGTGAATAGAGTATATGGTGCTTTTTAAAAACACAAAGAAAACTTTTTGCAAAGCTTCACAACAATTGTTGTAATGAGTGTAAGCAGGGAAGCAGAAATAAAACTAAGCTATGCAGATATTAAGCACAAGAAAATCCAGGCCAGAAATAAAAAAGAAAACATGCACAACCAGATGACACAAGGAAATATAGTGGTTCCCCAACTTGGGTACATCCACTCTTCTACCACCCTAGGTAGGAATCCACTGCAGGATGAGTTGATCAGGTGTCCTGGGCACCAATGAGCTTTTGATAAGGTGCTCAAAAACCAAATCAGATTTTTTGATCAGGTGTCTTGCCACCAATAAGCTTTTGACAAGGTGCTCAAAAACCAGCTTCAAACTTTTGAAGGGAGTTTGAAAAACCCTTTACAGAATGGGGTTGAGAGAGTGATGGCAGTCTTCTCTTTCTCAAGCAACTGAGAAGACTATGTGGATTCAGTGATGTTGTCAAAGCTCCCCTGAGTCCTTGAAATCTTCAGGAAGATGAGCTTTGCTGAGGGTGATAGGCCTTCAAAGATAGATCTCCAGCAAAAGATGATTTCAGCAAGCTGAAATGTTGAGTGTCTGGAGTCTGAGATGATGTTGGCCTTGAACACTTGAGAGCTGAAGAGATCTGAAAACTTGATCTCTTTTTGATGAGTGTTCTTCTGAATTCTTGTTGACAGAAGATTGAGAGAGTCTTGTATATTATTTTTCTTGTTTGTATATCCTATCTGATTCAAAAACATTCTCTCTTTTATTCTCTAAGTTTGAATAGGAAATTGCTCTGTCAAAGATAGCCGTTGGTCTGAATTGATTACAGCCTTAATTACATAGAATGTTCTGAAGGAAAATCCACTGAATTGTTCCTAGAAAAATTCCTTGAAACTTGCTCCAGAAGTAAATGAAAACGGCTGGCAGATCTTCTGAATTAAATGCAGAATAACTTCTATCTGATTTGAATTTGAATTCTGAAAGATAACTAAAATCGTCGAACTGAGCTCTGCTATCGTCGAGCTGAGCTCAGCGAACTGGAAAATCCAATCAGTAAAGAAATCGTCGATCTGAGCTCAAAGATCGTCGAACTGAGCTCAGAGATAAGGATCCAGTGCAGAGTCAAAATCGTCGACCTGAGCTCAGCGATCGTCGACCAGAGCTCGACGATATTGAGAAGTTGAGCTCAGCGATCGTCGACCAGAGCTCGACGATATTATGAGGCTTGAGCTCAGCGATCGTCGAATGGAGCTCGACGATCTGTCAATAGTTGAGCTAGACGATCGTCGACCGGAGTTCGACGAAACGTCGTGCTGAGCTCGACGATTTGGACTTAGTCTCCAGAAAAACTTGGGTCTTCAGGGCAGCTTCCAAACCTAGACTCCTGATCCCTTAGACTTAATTCTAATTGACCTATAATCTATACAGGAGGTCAAAACATAAATTCCTAGAGACATAGTGATCCTGACCCAAATTAGTAATAGGGTGTTCCAACAATCTCCCCCTATTTGGGTTAGGAAAACTATTTACAGACATATGAAAAACAAACAACGTCATACAGTCATAGAAACATAAAAACAATAGCAGCTATACATCACAGAACCATCTCAGAGATATATATAAATATGATATCCAGAGGGCAGTCAGAAAAACCAAGAATTATCACCTTACAGAGTTATTCATTTTCTTTGCCTTTTACCAATTTAATTTCTCTGTTAGGATCTAAAGCTTGTTGTTTTGATCTGGTATCATCAGCTGCACCCAAATAAATTTGCTTTGAAGCCCTGGGAACCACTGCAGCTGGATGCAACTCCATGTACCTTTCTGCATCAAAAAATTTGCTGGAGGCATACCTTTCTAATTCTTTTTGCCTTTGTTCTGACATTGTGGTGATGTTGGAAGTGTCTAGGCCTTTTTCTTTTGCTTTCTTTATCTGATCCAAAGCAGCCAGCTCTTTCATTCTTGCAGTCCAAGCCATAGGATTTTTCTCAGGATCCTCAAAAGGAACAGGTGGCTCATACCTGTTGGAAGTAGTTTCTTGAGGAGTCCTGACAGTCACATTATCTTTGAGCTTGTAGGGAAAAGGACCAGAAGTAGTGTCAGATGGAACATGTCCTCCCCTAGAGTAAGGGTGCTGCCTGGAGTGTCCTTTAGAGTAAACCTGAGTTTCTCTTTGGTTTCCCCTATATCCTCCCCTTCTAGAGTAAGACCCCCTAGACTGGCTTTCCCTTTGGTATGTTCTTGCATGAGGCTGGTAGGGAGCCTGGCTTCTAGCAGGGCCTGAGCTGGCAGAGCTGCCACCTGCACCTGCATCAGGTGGAGGTGGTGGAGGAGGATGAGGGTGCTTGGACAAAGAGGAACCTTTCTCATATTTCCTCTTCTTCTTCATAGCCTTCAACTGGTTCTTAGAGAATTGCATCCAATGCTCAGTGATTGGGCAATTATGCAGAATATAGTATGGAATGTCATTGTCATCTCTAATCTTGGCAGGAGGGACCCTTTTCAAAGCCTTACTTCTTGCTTTCCTTTTCTTAGCAATTGTGGCAGATGAGTCATCAGAAGCAGTAGCATAATCCTCAGATTCAGAACTTTGTTCATCATACAAAGCATCAATCTTCTTCATCAACTTTTCTTTTAACTGAACAGCAGCTGATGGGGCAACAGAAACAGCAGATGTAACAGATACAGAAGCAGCAGATGTTACAACAAATACAGCAGCAGCTTTAGAGACAACAACTTCTACAGCAGGCTCAAAATCAACAGCCTCTGTCATCAAAACATCCTGGGATAAGGGCTCATCAGAAACAATTTCTTCAGCAGCAGCAGCAGCAGCAGTAACATCAGAAGCAGTAGTCACTGATAGAAGAAAATCAGAGATGATTTTGGGGTCACAGCAAGAGAAGGGCACTAGAGCCTTAGACAGATCTTCTGACTGGGCAGCAAGAACCTCTGGAGGCTGGACAGGATATGGCTCTGGGAGGCAGCAGAAGTAAGCAATATCAAAAGTAGATAGCAGAGACCTTAGGTCTATTGCTATGACTGGAATAGCAGCAGTAGCAGAAGCAGAAGCAGCAGCAGTAGTAGTAGCATGAGAGACAACAGCAGGAGGAGCAGCAGCAGCAACAGCAGCATGGAAGCTGGCTTCATAGGGCATCTCCCCCTGCCTGGATGCAGAGACCTGTGCATCAAGGCACACTGCTGGGGGTGCTGCTATAGGAGTAAGGAAAGAGGACAGCCTGGCAGAGAGAGTTGCCACTGATTGTTGTAGAGGAGCTAAAGAGGCCTCCATGAGAAGGGAGAGCCTAGGTGCAAGGAGCTCATACAACTGATTAGCAAGGGATGGGAGATCTACATGCTCAAGGGGAGCAGAGGTAGAGGGTTGAGGGATGGCTGAGGATGCTGGAGGAGGAGGGCTGAAGGGTGGAATGAATGGTTCAGGAGAGGGGATGGTAGAGATGGAGGATAATGGGATGGAGATGGAGGGAGTGAAGGTGGGTTGATCAATAATTTGGTGGAGGAGATCTTGAAAGGATGTTGAGGTGGAGGGGAAGTCTGGAGGAGAAGAGGGGAATCATCCATGTAGGATTCATCCAAGAGAGTGAAGGATGGAAGGGATGGGGATGAGGTGACATCTGGTGGGGGATAGGAGAAAAGGGGGTGGAAGTGGTCTGCTGGAGGAGAGGAAATAGTTGCTGGGGATGGAATTGAGGTTGGAGAAGGGCTGGAGATGGTAATGGTGGATGAGGCTGGAGTGGTGGATGGAGCTGGAGGTAGGGTTGAGCTTGGAGGAGGAGAAGCAGCAGCACTAGCAGCAGGCAGGTCTTCTGCAGGGGCAGAGACCTGGGGTGGAGTGACTCTTAGAGTCCTAGTGCCTGAAGGGCCAGAAGAAGAGGGCCTGCTGGGCTTGGAGATTTGCCTGTCCCATTTGCCAAAAAGGGCACAGGTGAGTCTCTTAGAGGCATTGATGTGCACTCCAGAGGAGACTAGCAGGGTAGGGCACTTGGCCTGGAGGAAGACTCCCAGTATTCTTCCATAATTTACAAAAGTCTTGTTTATCTTTTTCTTCAATAAATCAAAGAATACTTCTCCCCAGTTCAAGCTTTTTCTGTCCACCAGAGCTCCCATAAGGCAGAGCTGATATCTGGAGATTGTGTCATGAGCAGAATGCTTGGCCAAGAGAACCTTGCCGACTACATCAGCCAGAAACCTGTATTCCACAGACAGGTTCCTTTTAAACAGCTTGCTAGGGTTCCCCTCAGGATGACCCATCCTGGCAAGTACATCAGCAAACTCTTCTCCAGAAAGGTCAGCAGAATCTTCACCATTTCTTAAACCAAAGACCTCTGTGAGTACTGTTGGGGTCAGAGGTACCTGGGTGCCACCAATAAAACCAACTATGGTATTGTTGTCAAGGTTGTGGGCAGTGTAAACCCATTCTTTAATTTCATCTGAGGCCAATTTGATTCTTGTTGTCATAAGGGCAGATAGATGTTGATCTTTGAATAAGCTGAGAATGTCTTGGAAGATTTGATCGGTTGTGTTGAAGGAATCGAAATCGATGTCAAAGCCGGCATCAAATTTCATGGCGGCGAGCACAGCAACAGAAACGGCCATGGTACCTGCAAAAAATCAACAGACAAAACGACCAAGTGTAGAACTGTTTGGAGGGAAGAAAAGTTTGCAGAGAAATTGAAAGCGCAAGAGAGAACGACGACGAACAAAGAGTTTTATATTAGGGTTCGACGCAGAAAAGAAAAGATCGTTGAACTCAGTTCGACGATCGAGGCTTCTAAAGGAATCTGAAGAGACTCCAAAATCGTCGATCTCCGTTCGACGATCTGGAAAGGCGTCGAGCTCCGTTCGACGATCGTTCAGTGAACAAAATCGTCGAGCGCCGTTCGACGATCGTTGACCGAAGGAGACAGTTCATGCTGTCTGAGGGGCGCTGAACTCAGTTCGACGATTCTGGAAATCGTCGAACTCCGTTCGACGATCTTTGGGAAAATCGTCGAGCGCAGTTCAGAGATCAGAGAAATCCTAGACACCAAGGAAAATCAGAATTTTGCCTAGTCTTGGTCCATTTTTAGCTTTCAAAATCTTGAGTATTATTTAAGACTTCCTCCATCTAACATTCCTAACTGATTTAGGAAGAAGGTATGTTTCTTTTCATCCAAGGGCTTGGTGAAAATATCTCCCCTTTGTAAATCATTTGGGATATACTGCAATTCAATTTTATTCTTCTCAACATTGTCCCTTAAGAAGTGATGCCTAATCTCTATATGTTTTGTCCTACTATGGAGGACTGGATTTTGAGCTATGGAGATAGCACTAGTATTGTCACAAAAGATTTTTGACTTCTCTAAGTTGTAACCATAGTCTAGGAGTTGATTTTGAATCCACAGTATTTGTGAACAACAACTGTCTGCAGCCATATATTCAGCTTCAGCAGTTGAAGTTGACACAGATGTTTGTTTCTTGCAAAACCAAGAGACAAGTCTATCACCAAGGAACTGACAAGTTCCACTGGTGCTTTTCCTGTCAATTCTGCATCCAGCATAATCAGCATCAGAGAATCCAGTTAACTCAAATGCTGAATCTTTTGGATACCAGAGACCTAGATTTGGACAACTTTTAACATACCTAAGAATCCTCTTTACTAATGTGAGGTGTGACTCTCTAGGGCTAACTTGGAATCTAGCACATATACATGTAGCAAACATTATATCTGGTCTACTAGCTGTAAGATACAGTAAAGAGCCAATCATTGCTCTATATGTTGTCTGATCAACAGGTTTCCCATGTTCATCAGCATCCAATACAGCATTGGTAGGCATGGGTGTTTTCATGCAAGATGCCTCAGACATGCCAAATTTCTTAACCAGCTCATTAGCATATTTGGTTTGAGAAATAAAGATGCCTTCAGCATGTTGTTTGACTTGCAATCCTAGGAAGAAGGATAGCTCACCCATGCTACTCATCTCAAATTTAGAATGCATTAGGTTAGAAAATCTTCTGCACAATTTTGAGTCAGTAGAACCAAAAATGATATCGTCTACATAGATTTGTACTAGTAGGGTATGGGACTTATGGGTTCTAATGAAAAGAGTTTGGTCTACTCTACCCCTTATAAAACCATTTTCCAAAAGAAAGCATGCTAGGGTCTCATACCATGCTCTAGGAGCTTGCTTGAGACCATATAATGCTTTATTTAATCTAAAAACAAAATCAGGATGAGTTGGAGAGATAAAACCTGGAGGTTGTCTGACATAGACTTCCTCTTTGATGTCTCCATTTAAGAAGGCACTCTTGACATCCATCTGATAAACTTTGAAGCCTTTGTGAGCTGCATAAGCTAAGAATATCCTGATGGCTTCTAATCTTGCAACAGGTGCAAAGGTCTGGTCGTAGTCAATTCCTTCTTCTTGAGAATATCCTTGGGCAACTAGCCTTGCCTTGTTCCTTATTATTACTCCTTGATCATCCAGTTTGTTTCTGAATACCCATTTTGTTCCAACAATGGAATGATCCTTAGGCTTGGGCACTAGTTCCCATACTTTGTTCCTCTCAAATTGATGCAACTCCTCTTGCATGGCAATGATCCAGTGTGGATCTTGCTCTGCATCTTGAATGGACTGAGGTTCAATTTGAGAAAGAAAGCAGGTGTGCAACAGGTTTTGGTTGACCTGATTTCTGGTTTGCACACCAGCTGAGATTTCTCCAATTATTTGGGTAATTGGATGGTCTCTTGATGTTACTAAATCAACAGGGGGTGTTGATTGTTCACCAACCTGTGTTGTTGTTTCCTCTTGTGGTACAACAACTGGCTCTTCAGGTTGTGCTTCAATATGTTGAGCATTGCTTTCATCTTCACTGCTTTCATCCTCTTGAGCAACCTGTAGCTTGTTCATATCTTCAACTAGAGAGTGTTCCTGCAAAGGTTCTATGGTAGAAGAGATCTTCTCCTTGAAAGACATGTTAGTTTCATCAAAAGAAACATGAACAGATTCCTCAATTTTCAATGATGATTTATTATAAACCCTATAGGCCTTGCTGATCATGGAGTATCCCAGAAACACTCCTTCATCAGCTTTGGCTTGAAATTTTGCTAGATGTTTCTTATCATTATTGTGAATATAACAAATGCAACCAAAAATTTTGAAATAGTCAACTTTAGGTTTCTTCCCTTTGAGTAATTCATAGGGAGTCTTTCCCTTCAGTTTATGTATCAGGCTTCTGTTCAGCACATAGTTGGAGGTGTTCACTGCCTCTGCCCAAAAGGATAGAGGTAGATGAGCATCTGACAACAATGTAGTGGCAGATTCAATAAGGGTTCTATTTTTCCTTTCAGCTACCCCATTTTGTTGAGGAGTTCTAGGAGCTGAGAAAGTATGCCTGATCCCTTCACTCTGACAGAACTCTTGCATAAGAAGAGAATCAAACTCTGTCCCATGATCACTTCTGATCAGGGCAATGTGAGTATTGAACTCAATCTTTACACATTTGAGAAACTCTGTCAGACACTTAAAGTTATCAGACTTCTTCCTTAGAAAGAACACCCAAGTGAATCTAGAGAAGTCATCTACAATCACTAAAGTGTAGGATTTCCCTCCTAGGCTTTGTACTGTGATGGGTCCAAATAGATCCATGTGTAACAGATACAATATCCTAGGTGAATCACTCTTATTAAGTGACTTAAAACTGTTTTTAGTTTGCTTGCCTAATTGACAAGCCTTGCAGAGTCCTTCCTTCTTGTAGGGGCCAGAAGGTAGTCCTCTAACAAGATTGTCCTTGGAGAGCCTAGCAATAGTTCTAAGGTTTAGGTGTCCTAATCTCTTATGCCATAAAACATTTGGTCTATAAACTGAGTTGAATAAACAGATATCTATAGTAGTTGAAAGAAAATCTACTAGGTAGATGTTACCTTTCCTTTTACCTGTCAACACAGTTGTGTTGTCCTCTGACTTGATTTTGCATGAATTTTTGCTGAAGGTCACCTGGTAGCCTTCATCACATAGCTGACTGATGCTGATTAGGTTGTGCTTCAGTCCTTCCACATATGCTACCTTCTTGAAGGTTACAGAACCAATCTGGACTTCTCCATATCCTTTAGTTTTTCCAAAGTTGGAGTCACCAAAGATAACTTTGGGTCCAAGCTTGACTCTAAAGGAATTTAGGTTGTCCTTGTTCCCTGTCATGTGCTTAGAGCACCCACTATCCAAATACCATTGCTGGTTAGATGTTGGATAGGTCTTCACCTGCACATAAAGCAATTCACTTGTTTTTGACCCAGTTTACCTTGGGCCTAGGTTGATAACCTTTAAATTCAGAAATGAAAGACATCCCTGGATGACTCTTATATCCTTCAGGATGATATCTCCTTGGAGGTAAAATCCATTCAGTATAAGGGTTAAATGTTTGGGATGAAGAACCCTCAGGATTCAATTTTGACTTGCCATTGAAAAAATTTCCAGAGCTCTGACCTCTGTTCGACGATCTTGGAGCTGAGTTCGACGATCTTGGGTCAGATCGTCGAGCTCCGTTCGACGGTCGACTATGGCTGAGGTCAGGTATATGGGATCGTCGACCAGCGTTCGACGATCTTGGCTTAGATCGTCGATCAGCGTTCGACGATTTGTCCTGAGATCGTCGAGCTGCGTTCGGCGATCGTCGATCTTCATTCGGCGATTGGCGATCTCCGTTCGACGATTTGTACTGGACTTTAGTTTTCTGAGGCAGATCAGAATTTTTCCTGGCAACCTCTACAACTCCCTTTCCCTTGTCAGAAATGAACTTGATAGGGGTTGTTAGAACAATAGGTTGGCTGGATGAGGCACCCAAGCCCAGTGTACTGTTGAATCTTGAGTTCACTGTGCTTGTGATGTCCATCAGCTTGATGCTTCTCCCATTGAGAGATTCTTCAAGCTTCTTGGCCTCAGAGAGCTCACTCTTCAGTGAAGCTATCTGTTCCCTATAGTTCTCCAACTCCTGAGAGAGTTTGAGGTTTTCTGATTTTAAACCACTTTGTTCAGATAATTGATTTCTGAGAGAGATGATCTCTTTCTCAGACTTTAGCAGGTCTAAACATAGTGCTTTAAATTCAACTTTGAAATCTTCTGAAGTGAAATCAAAAGAGCTGATTACCTGATCTTCTTCAGGCTTGAGTCTCTGAGTCTGACTCTGACTCCTCTTCCTCTGAGTTGTGTTGTGAGGCATTGATTGCCATCATGCAGAATTCTTTTCCTCTGCATCATCCTCATCATCACTTGAGCTGGAAGAGGCTTCTGACTCCTCTTCTGTATCACTCCAGGATTCAGCAACAAATCCTTTCCTTGTGTGCTTATTTTTGCTGGAAGAAGGTTTGTTATTTCCATGCCTTTGGAGTCCTTCTCCTTTCTTCTTTCTTTTCTTTCCCTTCTGTCCTTGTTCTTATTCTCTGGACAGTCAGGAACTATGTGCCCTGGTTTCCTGCAACCAAAGCAAATGATATCTTTGTTATTGCCAATGGACTTGTCATACCTTGGCTTGTCTTGCTCCTTGTATGATCTTCTTCTGAAGTCCTTCCTGGCCATCTTATAGAATCTTTTGGCCAACAGGCTGAGAAGTTCATCATTGCTTGTGGCCTTTTCTTCAGGCAGATCCTCAGCTGCCTTGAATGCAATAGTCTTCTCCTTTCTTGTGGCTGGAGAAGCAGACCTTTGTTCTTCTTCTCTATTCTTGATGAGTAGCTCATAAGATTTGAGCTTACCCAACAAGGCTTCAGTGGTAATCTCATTTAGGCTTCTGGCATCTTTAATTGGCCAGATTCTTGAATCCCAAGTGCTGGGGAAGCACATTAGGATCTTGTCATTAGGTTCTGTCAGTGAGATCTCTTTGTCTAATGTCCTCAGTTCACTGACAATTAGACTCAATCTGTTGTACATTTCTCCCACTGACTCTGTTTCTCCCTTCTTGAAGTTCTCATATTGGGAGATGAGATGAGATCTTCTGTCCTTTCTCTCATCAGCTGAGCCTGAAACTATTTCTGAGAGCTTGTCCCAGATCTCCTTGGCTGAGTTGCATTCAGCTACTTTTTGAAAAATGTCATCTGACATTGTTTGAGCTAGAATGTTCATTGCCTTGGCATCAGCTACTTTCCACTTTTTGATGTCAGCATCTGTTCCTGATGGAGGTGGAACAGCATTTGTGCTTGTGCTCTCTGGAGGTCTTGGACACACTGTTAAGACAGAATTAAAAATATCTTCGTCAATAGAATTCATGTATAGTTTAATCCTTGCTTTCCAAAGTGCAAACTTTGACAGATTGCACACTGGAGGTCTGGTGCTAGCATAGTCTTTGTTTTGGGCCATGATTTGTGCAAGTTAAATCTAATAATAAATATAAAAAGAAGGATCTAGTTTGGGATCTTGGGGTTCAGGTGTTAGCCTGTACAACCAAACAGATATGGTATGTTTAACCAACCTGGCTCTGATACCAATTGAAAGGGGAAACTAGATCTGATATACTCTAGAGGGGGGGGGGTGAATAGAGTATATGGTGCTTTTTAAAAACACAAAGAAAACTTTTGCAAAGCTTTACAACAATTGTTGTAATGAGTGTAAGCAGGGAAGCAGAAATAAAACTAAGCTATGTAGATATTAAGCACAAGAAAATCCAGGCCAGAAACAAAAAGAAAACATGCACAACCAGATGACACAAGGAAATATAGTGGTTCCCCAACTTGGGTACATCCACTCTTCTACCACCCTAGGTAGGAATCCACTGCAGGATGAGTTGATCAGGTGTCCTGGGCACCAATGAGCTTTTGATAAGGTGCTCAAAAACCAAATCAGATTTTTTGATCAGGTGTCTTGCCACCAATGAGCTTTTGACAAGGTGCTCAAAAACCAGCTTCAAACTTTTGAAGGGAGTTTGAAAAACCCTTTACAGAATGGGGTTGAGAGAGTGATGGCAGTCTTCTCTTTCTCAAGCAACTGAGAAGACTATGTGGATTCAGTGATGTTGTCAAAGCTCCCCCTGAGTCCTTGAAATCTTCAGGAAGATGAGCTTTGCTGAGGGTGATAGGCCTTCAAAGATAGATCTCCAGCAAAAGATGATTTCAGCAAGCTGAAATGTTGAGTGTCTGGAGTCTGAGATGATGTTGGCCTTGAACACTTGAGAGCTGAAGAGATCTGAAAAACTTGATCTCTTTTTGATGAGTGTTCTTCTGAATTCTTGTTGACAGAAGATTGAGAGAGTCTTGTATATTATTTTTCTTGTCTGTATATCCTATCTGATTCAAAAACATTCTCTCTTTTATTCTCTAAGTCTGAATAGGAAATTGCTCTGTCAAAGATAGCCGTTGGTCTGAATTGATTACAGCCTTAATTGCATAGAATGTTCTGAAGGAAAATCCACTGAATTGTTCCTAGAAAAATTCCTTGAAACTTGCTCCAGAAGTAAATGAAAACAGCTGGCAGATCTTCTGAATTAAATGCAGAATAACTTCTATCTGATTTGAATTTGAATTTTGAAAGATAACTAAAATCGTCAAACTGAGCTCTGCTATCGTCGAGCTGAGCTCAGCGAACTGGAAAATCCAATCAGCAAAGAAATCGTCGATCTGAGCTCAAAGATCGTCGAACTGAGCTCAGAGATAAGGATCCAGTGCAGAGTCAAAATCGTCGACCTGAGCTCAGCGATCGTCGACCAGAGCTCGACGATATTGAGAAGTTGAGCTCAGCGATCGTCGACCAGAGCTCGACGATATTATGAGGCTTGAGCTCAGCGATCGTCGAATGGAGCTCGACGATCTGTCAATAGTTAAGCTAGACGATCGTCGACCGGAGTTCGACGAAACGTCGTGCTGAGCTCGACGATTTGGACTTAGTCTCCAGAAAAACTTGGGTCTTCAGGGCAGCTTCCAAACCTAGACTCCTGATCCCTTAGACTTAATTCTAATTGACCTATAATCTATACAGGAGGTCAAAACATAAATTCCTAGAGACATAGTGATCCTGACCCAAATTAGTAATAGGGTGTTCCAACAATGACCACCAGAATTAAGTTAGCAAAAACTGAAGTAAGAGAATGGGTTTATACCTCAACTACTCCTAATACAGATACAATGACTAGCACCATCTCAGGAAAATAGAATTTGTCTGCTAAATACAAATTCCTTGTTGATGTCGTTGGGAACATCTTGCCGGGCAAACACACATCCCATGATTACATTATCAGGCACCAGTTCTTAGTGATGTGTGTTGTGGTGAATAAGAAGACAGTTAACTGGGTAAAGTTACTATTTGAGTTGATCAAAAAGAAAACTTCTAAGAAGAAGTATGTTTTGGGAGGATTTTAGGCCTTTTACCCTAGGCCAAGGCTTCTGAATTACTGGTCTCCCCGACCATATTCATTAATGCATCCAAGAGGCTAACATGTGCCTTGTTTGGGAGATGGGAGAGGACCATCACTAAGCCATCCAGGGCTTCCTCCTCCTCTAGGACTTCTGAGGACACCAGGGCAGTAATAGCCACTCCCCCACCTCTAGAAGATGTTATCCCTTCCATCAGAATCCCTTCACCTCCTCAACAACAATAACCATCCTCAATTATCCCTCCTACTTCACCTCTTGCACCACCCTCACCTCCATACTCACCAACCATCATCCTTGAGGATATTCCATTTCCACCTCAGGATGAAATTATGACTGATTTCATTCTACATCAATCTCCACTTCAAACTCATCTAAATGATATTCCATCCACCTCCTCACAGCCTAACTTCAACTTTCTATCTCCTCAACCATCCCCACAACTCTCACCACTCCATCAATCCCCAGCTTAATCTTTCATACAGGAAATCTCCACTACATCAGTACCTACCACAACAATTCCCTCTACATCAATTCCAACCACATCTACTACCATTCCATCTACCATTCCTTCTAAACCTACCTCCACATTCCTAGAACACATCCATACAGATTTTTCACATTCATTCTCTATATGTTCTAACTGTGGACATCATACGATCCATACTTCCTCCACTCCAGATCTTAACTTCACTAATATTGCTAAAGATCTTCTCACATTCATTACTCCATCTCTAGAGTAATTAATAGCAAATGTTATTGCTCCTCTCTCAGCCTCTATCTCTTCTCTATCTACCAAAATTGTTGCCCTCTGTGCTGTCCCTTCTTCTAGGGGCCTGGTTTCAGTACTCTCTGAATCCAGGTAGGGGGAGATGTTCAATGAAGAAGCTCCAGCACCTCCAGCAGCAGCAGCAGCAGTTCCAACACCAGGATCAGTACTATTAGTTGCAGCAGCAGCAATTGACATTGAAATGGTCTGTACAGATGCAGCAGTAGCTATTCCAGAGATTCTAACTATTGGTGATTGTATTATCAATCCCACAGTTGATTTATTTCATTTGTTAGATTTTTTTGATTATGTGCATATAAATTCTTTACCAAGATCTAAACAACAGCATTCCAAGGCAATTGTCTGTTATACCTCACCCATAAGTCCTGAAGTTGTAGATCAACTAAAGGTAAGCTTTGCAGCTCCTGTAGTTTCAGAATTATTAGTTGCTGAAGAGGTTTGCAGTCCTCCTCGTCGCATGTGGGTTGAGTCCCCAATGCCAGATTTAGAAGATATCTTATTTGCTGACATGGAAGAAGAGAAAGAAAATCAGACTGTTTCTGAAAGTTTTGTAGAACCAGCAATTCAAGAAAAGCCTCAGGCTGAGAAGCTCATTTCTGAAGAATCTCTAAAATAGATTGATGATCTTTATGGCCATCCTCCTAGATCATCTGATGATGATGATGATTCTGATGACTATGGTCCTAAGAAGATAAAGTCTAAGAAGAGAAAAGTTCCGACTAAGGCTGTTCCTAAGCCTAACCCAACTACTGACACACCCTACTACATCCTGAATAATATTACTCCTTATCCAGGTATGCCTAGGTGGATGTGGTTTTCTAAAAATGAGAAAAAGGAAATGAAGACGAACAGAAGATACTCACCCCCTCCTCAAAGGAACTGGAGAGGACCACCTCTTCCATCTGCTGCAGGTGCTTTAGGCAATCTAACCTCAAGAATCACATCTTCTCAGCACTCAAGGCAATCTTCTTATCAGAAATATGATAATCCTGCCAAGAGTGACTACAAAAGTAGCCACAACAGCAGTGAAAGGCAGCACCCTTCTGAATCTGAACATAAGGAAAGATCTTACTCTCCACCAGTTCCATTTGTTGATCCAGAATAGGAAAACACTTCTAAAATGGCAAGATTTCAAGAGCTGGTTGGACTTTCTCAGATAAATAAAGCTAAAGAAGTAGGCAAAGATGCTTCTCAATATACTACAATGTCTTCCTACAGAACAGAAGAATTGAAAAGGTATGACAAAGCTAAACATATTTTCAATGTTGACACTTACATGAGCTTACATCCAGAAGTAGTCGTTCCAAGAGCAACCTCAGGCAATATCATTAGAACAGCTGATATGACCATGTATAAAAGACAAGCAACAAATCCCAACAGGGAAATCATTTTCAGGAAGCCATCAGAGAAAGACAATTCTAAGAAATCTAAATAGCTTTTTGATTAGCTTATTTTCTTTTTGAACTATTGTTTTGGTTAATTTGTCACAAAGCACTTGATGTATATATATCTGCCAGACTTTTACTTTCTACCAGATATTTGTTGTTATGCTTTGTGATTATATTTTATTATTTTAATGCATTGTACATAGTGACCTCACCCAAATAGGGGGAGATCGTTGGAATCCCACCTGTTTTAGGGTTGATTTGGGCTAGGTTCACTATTAGGATTGCATTGATTGACCCACAATGTATAGTCTAGGGTCATAGGTCTTTATTAGATCTTAGGGTAGGTCAACAAGCAAGTTTTATTGGATCAATCCCTTAGAAGACTTCAGAGATCCAGACTTAGTAGAATTGTAGTTTTTGGGAGAGTTCAGAAATCAGTTCGAAATTCTTCGAACTCAGCTCAATGATCCTCGATCGCAGATCGCCGAACTCAGAGTCCCTTCTCTGAGTTAAGCTCGATGATATTTGAGCTCAGGTCGACGAACTCCCTTCTCTCTCAGTTTCTCTGGTCGACGATATTCTACCTCAGTTCGACGAACTTGGAGCTCAGCTTTGACAGTTTCTTTCCAGATTATTTTCTCTGAGCTCAGGTCGACAAAGACGATTTTTCAGCCCAACAAACTATGAGTTCAGGTCGACGAAATCTATTCTGAGATCGACGATTTATGTCAGTTTCAGTTTGATGATTTCTCTATCATTTTGATTTGAAGTGGTGTTATTCTAAGGGAGTAATTCTCTGATAATTAATGCTTATATTCTCAAGAATATAGTCGTTGCTAGGCAGCATTGATTATGGATTTCACAGAGTTAATTACTTGACTTATTTACTGGGACAGTTAAGGAATCAATTCATTGCCCTTCTAGCCATTTGTCTGAGTTCCAAGATTTCAGCAGTAAATCAAGGAGTAGAATTCAAATTCAGAGATAGAAATTTTTTTGTAGGAAATATAAAAGAGTTTTTACAAAGATTGAACAGTAGAAGTTGAAATGAGAAATAGACCAAGGTAATACAAGCAGACAATGAAAAGATATTCAGTCTGCATATTCATACAGTCTTCATCATCTGTAACTTTTGTCCAAGCTTTCAAAAGACATCAAATCACAATCAGTGTGAAAGCTTCTGAAGATTATCAAAGAAGACCTATACCCTGCAATGCCTCCAGCTATTCCTAAACAATAATCATCTCAGGGGGAGCTTTGACAACATCCAGCAATCCACTAAAGTCTTCTCAGCTGTTTGAGAAAGAGAAGACAACATTACATCTTTTACCCCACTATACACAGTGTTTTAACTCCATTCAAAAGTTAACCACCTGGTTCTTAAGTCTCCTTATCAAAAGACTTAGCTTGGTTTTTGGGCACCTGATCAAAAGCCTAAAGGGATGTGAGATCTCCCTTCAAATAGATCTTGTGGTGACAGGTCACCTGAGCAAAAACCTATTGGTGGCAGGGCACCTGATCAAAAACCTGTAGTGGATTCCTACCAGGGTGGTAGAAGAGTGGATGTACCCATGCTTAGGGGAACCATTATAAATTTCTTGTGTCGTCTGGTTGCTTACTGTTTTTCTTATTGTTGTGTACTGCGTGCTATGTTAGTTAGTTTCTCATTCTTGCACTCTTTCAGGATATATATATATATATTATTACTATTTTTAATTCTGTTATAAAAAACCAATCAAGTTTTTAAAATACTCTATTCACACCCCCCCCCCCCCCCCCCCCCCCGCCCTCTAGAGGTAAATAGATTTATCCCCTCAGGAGGTAAGGATTTTACCTTCCTTCACCATTATTAGCTTGTCGCGTATAGAGGAGATTCTGGTGGTGCGAGGTTTTTCGGATGTTTTTCCAGCTAATCTTCCTGGTCTCCCGCATGAGAGGGATGTGGAGTTTGTCATAGATCTGGAGCCGAGTAATCGTCCTACTGCTAAGGCGTCGTACCAGATGGCCCAGCGTGAGTTGGAGGAGCTGCTTACTCAGTTGGATGAGTTGATCCTATGTGGTTTTATTAGGCTGAGTTTTTCGCCTTAGGGTGCTCCCGTCTTGTTTGTAAAGAAAAAGGACGGATCAATGAGGTTGTGTATTAACTATAGAGAGCTGAATAAAGTCACCATTAAGAATAGATATCCCCTGCCTAGGATTGATGATCTGTTTGATCAGTTGTGTGGTAGCTCTGTGTTTCCAAAGATTGATCTTCGTTCAGGCTACCACCAGTTGAGGATTCATGAGGCAGATATTCCACGGACTGCCTTCCATTCGCGGCATTGGAATTTTGAGTTTCTAGTAATGTCCTTTGGTTTGACCGTGTGTTCAAGGATTTTCTAGACCATTTCGTGGTCGTTTTTATAGATGACGTTTTGGTGTATTTCTGCAGTGTTGATGACTATGCCCAACACTTGTGTTTAGTTTTGTCTACTTTGAGGGAGCATAAGCTATATGCCAAGCTAAGTAAGTGTTAGATCTGTTTGCCTCAGGTTTCCTTATTGGGTCATATGGTAAATAAATACGGAATTTCAGTTTACCCTGAGAAGGTGACTGCTGTTATGGCTTGGAATAGGCCCACCACCCCCAAGGAGAAAAGGAGCTTCCTAGGGTTGGCTGGCTATTATAGGAGGTTTGTAGAGGGTTTCTCTATGTTATCTACGCCTTTGACTAAACTAACGCAGAAGAACACAACTTTCATTTGGAGTGATAAGTGTGAGGAAGCATTTCTGGAATTGAAGAAGAGATTGTGCATTGCCCCAATTTTGTCTTTGCTTACTAAGGGGTTAGAATATACGGTGTATGTAGACGCATCGCATGTTGGTCTGGATTGTGTGTTGATGCAGGAAGGCAAGGTAATTGCGTATGGGTCGAGACAGCTAAAGGTACATGAAAAGAACTACCCTACACATGATCTAGAGTTCGCAGCAGTAATTTATGCCCTAAAGTTGTGGAGGCACTTGCTGTATGGCGTAATATGCAAGATTTATACCGATCATAAAAGCTTAAAGTACGTTTTCACTAAAAGAGAGTTGAATCTGCGCCAGCAAAGATGGTTAGAGTATGTTGCTGATTATAATGTTGTGATCCAGTACCATCCGGGCAAAGATAATGTGGAAGCTGACGCCCTGAGTAGAAAGACGGGGAAAATTTTTAATCTTTCTTTGGATTTGCTGGTAGAAGAATTTCTCTTGATGAATATTTTTGTTGGGAGTTGTAATTTATCAAGTAGTTTGGAGGTAGCCGAGCCTTCATGGATTGCACTCACAAAATTGCATCAGATGGTAGACCCTGAGTTGTTGCACCTTTACAAGAGAATTGAGAAGAGAGAGTTGCCAGATTTTTTGATCAATGATGCGGGTACCTTAAAGTACCGCGATAGATTTTGCATCCCCAATGTTGAAGATATTCGAGTTAAGTTGTGCTGTGAGGCTCATGGTTCCAGCATTGCCTACCACCCAGGTTCAACCAAGATGTACCAAGATTTGAAGCAGATTGTCTGGTGGTTCAGAATGAAAGGTGATATAACGAAGTTCGTTTCAGAATGTTTTACGTGCAAGCAAGTAAAGGTCGATGATGACAGACCTGGTGGTAAGCTAACGCCCTTAGAAATTCCGAGTTGTAAGTGGGAGAGTATTTCAATGGATTTCATTACTGGGTTACCGAGATATCCCCGAGGACATGATTCAGTCTGGGTTATTGTTGATAGACTAACAAAGTATGCTCACTTCGTGCCTTTTAAGATTGATTACCCCATAAAGAAGATAGTTGAGTTATACTTAAATGAAGTCATCAGATTATATGGAGTGCCAGTTAGCATTGTATCAGATCGAGACTACATATTTACGTCTCATTTTTTGAAGAGCTTACAAGAGGGGTTGGGTACCGATTTAAGGTATTCCACCGCCTATCATCCGCAGACAAAAGGGCAGATGGAAAGGATAAATCAGATCGTGGAAGATATGATCAGGTGTTACATATTGGATCACGATGGTGTTTGAGATGAAAGCCTCAGACTCATGGAATTTGATTATAATAAAAGTTTTCAAGAAAGTTTGCAGATGGCCCCGTTTGAGGCCTTTTATGGGAGGCGAAGCAGAACTCCCTTATTTTGGGTCGAGGTCGGTGAGAAATCGTTGCTGGGTCCTGAAGCGTTAGAAGAAATGGACGTTTCTGTGAAAATTATTTGGGAAAAGCTTCAGATAGCGCAGGAACGATATGAGAAAAACGCCAATCATCGTAGGACTGACTTAGAGGTTGTTGTATGGGACATGGTGTTTCTCAACGTTTCCCTGATGTCTATAGTTAAAAGGTTTGGAAAGAATCATAAGTTGGACCCTAGATAAGTGGGACCTTTCAAGGTTGTCGAGCGTATTGGTGTATCAGCTTATAGGTTGGATTTGCCCGCAAATTTTTCTAGTGTGCACGATGTGTTTCATGTGAGCCAATTGCGGAAATGTGTGCTCAGGGACCGACAGATTCTTGATGTTGTGCCTCAGTTGGAGCCCAATCTTACCTATGCTGACATGCTCGTTCGTATTTTGGATTCTCAAGATCGAGTGTTGCGGAGAAAAAACATGCCAATGGTTAAAGTTTTGTGGCGAAATCAAGACGTCGAGAGCGCGACATGGGAATTGGAGTCGACGATGAGAGAATCTCATCCGTATCTTTTCCCTTAGTTCGGGTATGTCTTCAGATTTTTGGTAATAATTGGGTTTTGGTTTGGGTTTGATTTCAAGATTATGTTAATATGTGGGTTTTTCGTGTTGAGATGGTTTTAAAGTTGTGTTAAGTTGCGGGACGAAACTTCTTTTTATGGGGAGTGGCTGTAACGCCCTCAACTTATTGATAATTATTTGATTTGGTAATGTCATAGTTATGGCATCAGGGCGTTACTTTTTAATGGCGAGTTAGCGGCGCGACGTCGTTAAGGCATTTTCGCATCTGTTCGGTCAAGTCGGCCAAATTCGTGAATTCTTGTTGTAATTGGAAAATTTTGCATTTGGAAATTAAGTTAAATAATTTTGGTCTTACTCATCAAGTTTCGTCGCGATCCGAGAGATATTCGGGCCTCGTCGATTTTCCGAAGTTTTGAAGAATTTATGTTCGCCGTAGACTTTGAAAATTAATGAAAGTCCACCTAGTGTCAACTATGTTCACCTATGGGGGGGGAATAGGTGACGTGCGGCGTTTTTGCGGAATTTAAATTGTACCTGCACACGAAAATAAAACAACACAGCACAACAGAGTACACAAGCTATTTATAGTGATTCCCCGACTTGGGTACATCCACTTTCCCCCTTCGACCTATCTCCCAACCAGGGACGACTCGGTCACTTCTCCAACAGGATTGAAATCCAATCTTTGCCCTATCGGAAGGAACCCTTCCACACGTAGGAGTTAACACTCCCACAACCCGGGTTGCACCCAACCCTTACAACTAGGAACCACCGTTCCTTTACAACAAAAGTAAAACTAGAATGTACAAGAGATACAAACTACGTTTGGAGACTTAGGTGTCCCTCTTCGTTGACGACGTGTTTTTGAAGTCCACGAAGAGTCCACTACCCAAGATCTCACTTGGAGAGAATCTCCCCGGAACCGGCGACGGCAAGATGGGCGGCGGCTAGGTTCACGGGATCGGCGGCAACAACGATGTGCGGCTGCTGTTCTTTAGAGATCCAAACTTCGTAGCGAAGCTAGCTAGGTCTACCAACGGTCACACTAGGATCAATCGTCTCGATCGATTCGGATGGGGAAGATTTTCCCGATCTACAAATCGAGAGACAAGAGATCTCTGGTTAGACACGTGAGACGCTGAGCTTAGCTAGGCTTCTGTCGCAGGAGGATCTGGGCGAAACCACGATCAACCGGCGAACAACTTGGAGCGAGCGGTGGCAGCGGCGGCGGAGCGGAAACGGCGATCTAGGTCACGTCGCGGCTCGCATTTTTCTTTTCTTCTTCGCTTATTTTACTGTTCAAAAATACCTGTGTATTTATACACACGTATACTCCTAAATGACCATTGTGGGTCCCACCTGAAGGAAACCCTAGTTCTGGTTCAGCACAGTCCCAGCGGTAGAATCCGGTCCAGCAGCTTCCAGAGAAATTGCTAAGTCAAAATCGGCGAGAATCGCAGGTGATTCTCGACGAATCGGCGAGAATCAGTTAGTGATTCTCGACGATTCGTCGAGAATCACTAGTGATTCTCGCCGAATCAATTGTTGATTCTCAACGAATATTACTTGGTATTCATGATCTGCTCAATGATGGGTTCGGCGAGAATCACTAGTGATTCTCGCCGAATCTTACTTGGCACCGTTTTGAGGTAGCCGGATAGAGTCGGCGAGAATCACTAATGATTCTCGACGATTCGGCGAGAATCACTAGTTGATTCTCGTCGAATTATACTTGGACGAATTTTCGTCTTTCCACCCAAGAGCTGCTCCTTGATCCATCCTTGCTCCCTGTCTGCTCTTATATAAACACGGCCCTGTACTTGAAAGTAAGTGCACTCCAATAGAGAGAGTACACGTAGCCAACACACTAATCTGCTCAACGAGGGATTACGTCGTGCAGACCCGTGTATATTGACCTACTGCACCCTGACATTTGTGTGCACTTAGCGTGGAATAACTGCAAGCACAACTTAAGAGGTTTCATCAAATACATTGTGAATTCATCTTAGCTTGACAGGTGGCTTCCTCAAATCCAGGTAATTGTGGATACAATGCCCAACAATTAATATCTCGGGAATGACTCGTCGGATTTTGGTTTTGACTTCTCCGTTGGGTTCATAGTGGCAGTGTTCACCTACGGTGCGAATTTCGTTTAATTCGACGCGCGTTTGGGCCTCCATTTTTAACTCGTGTTTCTTTATTCAAACAAATATAAATATGATTATTTTAATATTAAAACACTATTCAAAAATATCTTTTCCTATTCATCTCTATAGTTTGATTTTTTGGATATATTTGTAAAATTCACTGTTCATGCAATTGAATTCTCGAGTACATAGGCCCTGTTCTCGAGTACCTGCTTCATCTAGTAAATTATTTCTTGTTCTCGAGTCCCTGCTTCATCTTCTCGAGTAAATTATTTTTTGTTCTCGAGTACCTGCTTTATCTTCTCGAGTAAATTACTTCTTGTTCTCGAGTGCCTATTTTCTTCTTCTCGGGTACTTCTAAACTTGTTCTCGAGTAGTCTGTCGTCCTTCCCGAGAAGTCTGTTCCAGTTTGCATTCGGGCGTCGTTTGGAGGGTCAAAACGGTATCGTATAGAAAAATGGTTAACATGAAATTTGTTCGTCTCGACGAGATCTACAATTTCATGTTGAGCATTTTTCAATTTGGAGCAATCTTAGATCTCTACTTTCATTTTCCGCACGCCCATAATTAATTCGTCCGCCTTTTTTTCCTGTTTAAACAAACAAATTTTATAAATACGTGTATATATATATATATACATATACCTATACTTAAGGATAATTAGAAAGATAAAAACTTCATCTTCTTCCTCACGATTAGACCGAACCGAAACCAGAGCGGCAACTCCCTCTCATTCGTGAACCTTCAGGTGGCCGCCGACGGTGCTTCGGTGCTCGAAATCTTCAACCGAATATAAATCCGGAAAGCTCTCGTCGAGAGCTACGCCATCGTGGTAAAACATTCCCCATTCCTTGAGTTTTCTTGTTAGGGGTTTTGGCCCTAACCTCTATTTTGGTCATTTTTGTTCAGATTTAGACCATTCTCGTTTTCTTTAGTCCCGATCTACGACAAGGAGTGATTTGGAAAGTTTTTCCGACAAAACCGAGGCAAGTGGTGGTTTTTCCACTTTCCCCCTTTTTTCTTGATCTTGATGGTAATTGATTAACTTATGTTGTTTAACCCTTCTATACTTTTGTCATTCCAACAGTAGATATGTTTAATATCCCCTTGGAATTTACTTGAATTTATAAGTTCTTGTCATGATTGTTCAACTTCGTAACGTTGTGGTGATTTGATGAAATATTATATTGTTTGCTTTAATCGCCCTTATGTATTGTGTGGAGCGTGTTAGAATTTATCTAGGATTATAAATTCATCCTGAAGGTTGATCAACCGCTTCTTAATCTAGAATTATTTAATAGAATCTGATGTGCCAAGTCCTGAGATATATTTTTGTTGGGTTTTCTTGTTTGCGGGAGTTAGTGGATGAAACCACCTCCGCAGTGTTTGTATCCTTTATTAGTATCTCGTGGAACTCTATCGGGTGTTTGGGGCATTTGCAGTGAATGGTGGAGTGTTTAGTCCCCGAATTTAGACGGATAATTGTCTTTGGGGTTATGTCCAGCTGAGTTGACCACCCTGCCCATTTTGGATTGTTTGGTGGAGTTGACCACAGGAGGCTAGTAGGGGTTTGTTTCTTTTTCGGATGATTTAATCATGACCTTTTTCCCATTATAGTCTTGTGCATTTGGGGTGCTTTTGTGGTACGTGATGCTTCACGTAAGTGTTTTCTTTTGGCATTTGTACATTTCTGTTGTACTTTAATTAAGTATTTTCCTTTGGTCTTGGGTTGGTACCCCTCGACTTTGTTTACTTTTGGCTTACTTTCCGCCATTACTTATACATTCTTGCTAAGGTGTTCTGTCTTTGGAATGAATCAGGTTCAGAGCTGTAGCTGGTAGCCGTGCTGGTTTTTGTGTTTCTGAGCAGCAGTGTTGGCTGTGTTATTTGCCTCGCCATAGTGAGGTAGTTTGTTGTTTTTTTATTCACTAGTTCAGACATACTTTACTTTTGTGGGTTCGTGTCAGTTTGTTGACGACCACAGGATTGTTATTTTTGGATACTTGCTAGCTGCTTAGCTTTATTTCTATATCTTTGGGATACTTGCTCTCTGAGATGTTTTATACTAGGAATACATGGTAGGTATTTTCAAGTATAAAATAAAACTACTATTATTACATCATGCATTGCACGCTTTTAGAATGTTAAGTCACTATATTTAACGACCGTACAAATCCACTTTTACCGCAATTATAAACTTAGAACTTGCATACCTTGAGGTGTCCTTTGGGAACCTCTAAACTCTTGTAGGATGCCTATTCCGATAAAAGATGTATTTTTCCGCAGTGTTTAACTACTTTCCTTGTGGACTAGATGAGCCACTAAGCCGAGGGATACCGTTATCTGCTATACTTAAATTGATTTTAACTCAAAATAACTTAAATAACCTTTCTTCATGGTTAAGTAGGAGTTTTGCCTGAGCGTTCGCAATTATCCTCTGCTGATGTGGCATCACGATGCGCATTTTTCCCTTACTCTGATATACTTTCTTGGCGGTGAAAAATGAGGGTCTTGACAACAGTTGGCATTAAAGCAAGGTTGTTGCTGGCCATTGTTTATGTGAGGCCCACTCCTCAAAAGTCGTTGGGTCAAATTCAATAAAAAGGGAAAAAGTAAGAAAGGAATTTCTTCTTCTACGCCATTATTGTGGAGCAAAAGAACAAGTCAGGAAGATAAAGAGCAAGTTAGATGTTGATATCAACATCCTCAACAACAAGATAGCTGGCGTGATCTTCATCTGCACCAGCAAATAAGTCCAGAACATTGCTCTGACGAAAGAGGAAGCTGCCAAGGGCCGACCCTTGCTGCAAGATCTTCACTATTCCAGCTGTACAAGCATCCTGAAGATTTTAATCTGGAAGCTGTGAAGAGAAGAGGCTTGAAGAAGAAGAGATCTGAAAGAAGAATCGGTGGGCTTTTCCTCAGGAGTTAAAGTCAGGGTTGAACTACCTCAGCCTAGGAAAAGAACAAGAGGCAGTGTTATTCTAGTCTGCAAAGTTAGAGCTGAGATTTTATCAGCTAAGTTAGCAGTAGTTAGCTGCAGTAACTTCACTGACCAGAAGGAAAATCCCTGGTGCTGTGAAGGGGTAGTTAGGGCTGAGCTTCAGACTCAGTTCAGGAAGAGACAGAACATTGCTCTACAAGTAACTTCCAGCTCAAGTAATTACTTGTTGTTGTGGAAGTAGTTAGGATTGATGACATCTTAGTTTAGTGAAGGTTGACTCAAGAAATAAATTCCTATAGTCATTGTTGGGTTGAGTCTATCTCAATTAAGAAGCTTGACATAGAGAAATATCACTTGTGTCAAGAATATCCATCAACCCACCTTCATCCTGTAGGATCTAAGTGAGGATCTGAGCTGTAGGGCTTAATTGCCGGAGGTAGGAGAGTTCTGCTCTCTGAGTGTAGGGCCTTTGTGCCTGAGGTATGTGAAAAGTTTGTCACTGAGCTATAGGTGCCTGGAGAGACACTGAGGTAGGTACCTGGAGGGGTACTGAGTTGTAGGAGTGTTGCAGCACTCTGAGAGTAGAACCTTGTACATGAAGCTATAGGGTTAAAAAGCCTGAGCTTTAGGCCTTAGAGATAAGGCCGAGGTAGGTGGCTTGAGGGTCACTGAGTGTAGGAGTACTACAGAGCTCTGAGGTAGGATCCTTTGTGGATCTGAGGTAGGATCCTTTGTGGATCTGAGGTAGGGCTGTCCTCCCAGCCTGAGTGTAGGGCTTAACAGTCTAAGATAGATGGTCTGCTGACTAATGAGTTATAGGCCTTTATGGCTGAGATATAAGTCTTGGAGGAGACTTGGAGATCCTAAGGGATCTGAGGTGTAAGCTCTTAGGAGTAGTTTGAAGGAGTTTGTGCCTACTCCAACAAGATAGTTGGATAAGTGGGAGGGAAAGTGGATGTACCCAATTGGGTAACCACTATAAATCATTGTGTGCTTTTCTGTGTTGTTTTTCATTGTGCAGGTTGTGAATATCTTGAAAGCATAAAACAACTAAAAGATATAGCTCTTAAATAAGATATTTAAAAGAACTTAAAAAAAGAGACCAATAACCTATTCACCCCCCCCCCCTCTAGGTGATTTAGCTATCCTTAAATTAAAGACTTTCAAAGCACTTGACTCGGCCATTTTTCCCTTCTCCGCCGCGCTGGGCCCGTATCGCACCAATTACTCTTGCATTGGCTCCTGCTCAGCGCCACCTTCAGTGCAAAAATGAGCTTTGTGGCCTGGCTTGACACACTTGTAGCACGATAGTGGTCCCTTGAAGCAAGTCCCCCCGACGCCGTACTACACTTCTCCCAAGTCTTGTAGGGATGAGACTTCTTCTTCCACTTGCTTCCATCAGATTTCCCTTGCGATTGAGAATGCTTTCCTTCTCTCTACTTGGATGCAAAACCCTTTCGATGTTGGGTTCGCTCCATATCGCTCTCCAACGTCCTTGTGGCCTACACCAACTCGTTGAAGCTCGCATTCTTCATAGCTGTGAGGGGTTGTCTTAGATTCTCCTTCAATCCATGGTAGAAGAGGTTATCCTTCTCCTCATCATCCGTCATGGTCATCCTAGCATAACGTCCCAAACGAGTGAACTCCTGGACGTACTCATCTACTGTATTGTCTCGCTGCACCAAGTGCAAAAACTGTCACTGAAGGGATAGCCTTGTCGATGCAAGAATAGACTTCTTCAAGAAAGCATTCCTGAACTCTTCTTTGGACGGGGTGGGTCCAAGAAACTGGTGACCGCTATGAATCACCCACCACAGCTTAGCATCACCTTCCAACATGAAACTCGCAAACTCAGACTGCTTCTCTACTGGCGTTTCTTCCACCCTTAGCAGTTCTTTAATTCTTGCCCACCAGTCCTCTACATCGGCCTGCATGCCGACTCCCTTAAACATTGGGGAATGGAAGCTTAGGAAATACTTCATTTGTCGGTCTCCCTGCCCGACAACCACTCTTTCAGCCAACGGCTCTGCTTGTCTGGATTTTTCTCCCTGCATGATCGGTGTCGTACCCGGGGTAACGGGAGTCGTTACCTGCACAACTAGGGTCACAACTTGTGCTGCCGCTGCAGCTTGGGCTGCTACCATCACTTCTGCAAGCATGCGACAGAAATCAGCAGGTGTTACCCCCATGCCCAAAGGAACCAGAGTAGTAACATTGCTCGCTGAAGGCTCTTCTCTTGTCCTCGACGTCCCTGCCTCGTCGCTTGCACCCTTAGCAAAAGCAATGTAAACCAAAATCAGTTGCTAGTCGCAAAACTAGACACATGGACACTCACGGTCTCGCGATACTCCTATGTGGATAACTTCTTAACGCGATCCGATTAGGACATTCGACCACAAAAACTAACCTTGGACACTAACCTCGCTCTGATACCAAATTGTAATACCTCCCTTGTAATGATCGTATAATATGGGTCCAGTCGGGGCTCCACAACATACAGACACCACAACTTAAGCATTATAAGATGATATAAACTACCCAACTCAAAACTCAGACCAATCACAGTGGAAACAAAAGAACAAATTAGAAGTTATCCACTAACATATGAGTATCAACACAACCTTATGGCATTATAACAATTAAGAGTCCAAACTCTAACAATAACATCAAGCGTCAGCGTGCATAAACACTACTAAACTACCTCGACGTGCAAGCCGGAAACACAGTACATTAAACATCAGATTCCACAAAACAGAGCTATAACTCAACAAGTAACACTTCATGAGGCTTAGGCCTTTTTGGCCGGCGAGCTTACTCCCGCTTGCGATCCTTGCCCTATAAAAATTGGATGTAACGTGGGTCAGCAAAGGCTAACCTCAACTATGTAACCAACACATCTCCTCCTGGCCATCCCTAGTGGACCCTGGGGCAATCCATCACCCTGTAGATCAGTACTTCGTATGCAAAAATACAAGTACATTTAAAGTAGTAAAACGGGTTTGAATGTCTCATTGATAATACGGTTTACAGTCAATTTTATTAGGATATTTTCGGGGTTTTAAAGCAAATCATGTCTTGTAAAGTACTTATTTTGATTCCCCTTTGTATATATTTTTGTCGCTAATGCATTTTTTCTGCTTTTTGTAGGTTTTCACGACTTTCAGCCGAATTTTGCTGTGACACGCCCCAAGGTCACGCCCTACCCGGGCGTGTACCTAGGGCGTGTAACCCAGAGGAATGAAGCAATTGGTCCGAAACTGCATTCCGTGGAAACTTAGTGAACACGCCCTCTGTCACGCCCGTGTCACATCCGACACGGGCGTGTTCTAGAGGCGTGTCCCCAAGTTCCGAGGAATCGCCGCAACGCGCTCGTTTTTCCCGCTCCACCGTCGCACCGAAAGTGTCACGCCCCAGGGTCACGCCTGACCCGGGCGTGACATATGGGCGTGTACTTCAGCAATTCCGCTCGTCACCTCCAGCATTCAATTTCAGCTCAACAAAGTCACGCTGCAAAGAACACGCCCCAGGTACACGCACTACCAGGGCGTGACTTGTGGGCGTGTACTTCAACTACTTCGTCAGAATTAAATTCCAGCCTGAAAAAGTCGCACCGAATTTGTCACGCCCCAGGGTCACGCCCTACCCAGGCGTGACAGTGGGGCGTGACCCGACCCGAAAAAATCTATAAATAGAGCCCAACTCCAAGGGTTCAGGGACACCTTTTGCATTGAGAGGGGAGGTTCTGTCCTTTGTATTTTTGAACTTTTTTAAGCGTGTCTCTTCATTTTTAGTTCTTAGCTCTAGCTTTATGCTTTCCCTATATTACCTCCTAGCTTATTTCTGTAGTATAATGTTAATGATAGTGTAGTTTACTTTCCATGCACTTGAAATCTCTGGTTTTCAAGTTGTAAGATCCTTGTTTCCTTTAATAAAGAAGTGTTGTTTTCTTTTTCGTTTCTACTCTGTTTTCACTATTTTTTTCTACTCATCCCCCCTCTTCCACCTCACCATGATTAACTAATCCTCTATGTACTCGATCTTGATGATCCGAGGTTCGAGTGATTAGGTTATGATGCTTTGAATCTTACCTTTTCTTTTTAGGGTTTTAGCCTTGAATTACTCTTGATTTATCACGGGTTGGAAGTATATCATCGATATATACTCTCCACCTTTGCTTTCATTCTGGGCTAGCCGAGAGGCCGAAAGTTTGAAATGAGCACTCAAGAGTAAAGGGAGTTGTTCGCACCCCTCGAGAGAGGCAGACGTTCAAATCTCCCGGATTGGAGCAAAATCCAATAGTGGGGTTCACCGCGTAAAGCGAGTTTTAGGCCTCCGATTTAGGCGAGAGTCGGCCGGACCTTCCTAAACTCAGTTAGGCACGGCCTTCGAGAGAAGCGTGTCAATATTTATGGAACCTCCACGGTCAAGGACCTTTACCCCTAATTAGTTTAGGTTTGTTTATCGTATTTTTCTAACCACTCTTGCCGAGGTGATTTCTGATCGAGTGCATTTTCCTCTCATCGTTACTAAGCTTCAGTATAATCACTCTTTTAGCTCTCTTTATCTTTTCATGCAAGTAGCTCTCTTTCATTGCAAGTATTTCTCTTCCTTTAGTACGCTTAGCTTTCTTCTAAACCCTAATTTTTCCGTCGATAAAATAATAGATTTCGTGTGAGTAAGCTTACTCAACTATTCCCGGATTTTAATACGACACTTGTGTCCCCTAGCTGCATTTTGATAGGTATACTTGCCTTGTTGGATTGTTAGTTTGGTTATTTTCTCCTTGCAGATATCTAAGAGACAATCAAGTTTTTGGCGCCGTTGTCGGGGAGGCAACGCTCGTTGATAAATTGAAAACACGAATATATTAATTTTATCACTTCTCTTTCTCACCCTCCTTCTTAAAATTTTTCCGCCTACTCACTTGAGTTAAATGGCTGGATTTTGTTCAAGCAAGTGTGCGTATTTTTAATTTTTCCGCCTACTCACTTGAGTTAAATGACAGCCTTTATTTCAGTAGAGTGTGCTTACTTTCTGTAGAGTGGGTGTGTTTTAATTTTCTGTCGAGTGCGTGAGTGTAGCTTTTATTTTCCGCCTACTCACTTGAGTTAAATGGCTGGATTTTAATTACCGCCTACTTAATAGAAACCCACATCACAAATTTTTCTACACCACCTAACTCTCTCGAAAAGGGCAAAGTGGCTCTAAATGCCACTATATTGTCTAGTACCTTGCGAACCCTTCACCGGGTAGCCCTTGGGAAGTTCGGGAGTTAAAACATAAAAAAATCTATTTCAAAAAAAAAATTTGAACATCATTAGCTCTTTTATTTCTAGTTTATTTTTTTTTTCATCTTTCTTCTCCTATCTTCTTCTAGTGTATGACCCGCGGAAGTCCGTCGATTATTTTGGACCTGGACCACGAAATTGAGCGTACTCGTCGGAGAAGATCACGATTTCAAGGCCCTACTAACCAAGTGCCGGTTGAGGATTCCGAGTCATTTTCTACCTTAAGAATGGAAGAACCCAACGTAGAGGAAGTCGTGCAAAGGCCTATGTCCTATTATGCATGACCGAATCTCGAGGGTACAGAATCTAGTATAGTTCGCCCTGCAATAGCAAATAATAATTTCGAACTGAAGCCTAGCATAATTCAAATGGTGCAGCAGTATGTGCAATTTGACGGGCTTCAAGATGAAGATCCGAACGCATACATAGCCAGCTTTCTTGAGATTTGTGACACCTTCAAGATAAATGGTGTCACAAATGATGCTATTAGGCTAAGATTATTTCCTTTCTCTCTTAGAATTAAGGCTAAGCAGTGACTGAACACCCTTCCTAAAAATAGCATAACTACTTGGACGCAATTAACTGAAAATTTTTTGGCAAAGTATTTTCCGCCTGCTAAAACTGCAAAACTTAGGAATGACATTTCTGCCTTTGGACAAATAGACTCTGAGACCCTTTACAAAACCTGGGAAAGATTTAAAGAATTATTAAGACGATGCCCACATCACGCTCTACCTGTATGGTTGCAGGTGCAGACGTTCTATAATGGGCTAAATCAAAGCACAAAGCAAATGATAGACGCAGCTTCTGGCGGTACTTTAAACCATAAGACCCCGGAAGCAGCTCTTGAGCTGTTTGAGGACATGGCCATGAACACTTACCAGTGGAATGTGCCTAGGTCCCGCCCAAACAAACCTGCAGGTCTCTTTGAAGTGGACAACGTCTCCCAACTCGCACTGCAAGTTGAAATATTAAGCAAAAAATTACGGAGATGACTGCTGCCTCCGCCCCTCAGGTATGGGAATCTGCAACTCCTCCCACCGAACATTTGGATTATGTAAATAATATGCCTAGAACTGCTTTTAATAATTTTTCTACTGCAAATTATCATCCTCCTGGTTTTAATTTTCCGAATAGTTATAATCCTGCGTTAAGAAATCATCCGAATTTTTCGTGGAGCAATCCATCGAATGTTGTGTGCCCGCCACCGCAAAGTGACTTTTCTGCACCACCACCACCTCCTCAAAGTTTTCCAAAATCTCCAAATTTGGAGGAAATGTTTTCAAAATACATGAATGCTAATGACGCTACGATTAGAACCTTAACTGGAAGTGTTAAATATTTAGAAAATCAGGTAGGACAGCTCGCTAAAATGATTTTTGAGCGACCCATAGGGTCTCTTCCTTCCAATACCGAGCCCAACCCGAGAGAGCAAGCGAAATCTATAACTCTTCGGAGTGGGAAGAAAGTTCCCGGTACGATAAGTGAAGAGCCCGAGGCAATCTCCGCTTCCGCTTTAAAAAATCAAAGCTCCGTTCCCGTTTTAAAAATTCCACCCTCTGCCGAAGAAATTATAACTCCTATTTTAGACAAACAACTCACTCAACCACCCACCTTTAAAAATAATCCATCCCCGCCATACCCTTCCGAACTTAATAAACAACAACAGGATGATCAATACACCCGTTTTTTAGAAATGTTTAAACAAATCCACATAAATCTGCCTTTCCACGAAGCCATATCCCAGATGCTGAAGTACGCAAAATACCTTAAGGACCTCCTAACCAACAAGAAGAAGTTAGAGAACCTTTCTCATGTCACGTTAAATGCCGAGTGCTCGGCGGTTTTGACAAACGGATTACCGAAGAAAATCAGTGACCCGGGTAGTTTCTCTATCCCGTGTGTCTTTGGTGATCTCTTTGTCAAACACGCTTTAGCCGACTTAGGTGCGAGTATTAATCTTATGCCCCTCTCGTTGTTTAAAAAGTTAGGAATTGTTAGTCTCAACCCCACACGCATGAGTATCCAGCTCGCCGACAGATCAGTCAAATACCCGTTAGGAATAGTGGAGGACGTCCTAGTCAAAGTTGACAAGTTCATCTTCCCGGTGGACTTTGTCATTTTGGACATCGAAGAAGACGTCGAGGTTCCCCTGATCCTTGGTCGACCCTTCCTTGCCACCTCCCGAGCTATCATTGACGTAAGAAATGGTAAGCACTTCCTTCGAGTGGGCGACGATGAGGTAACTTTCTCTATCACCCCCTCGATGAAGAACACACTAGCTAATGATGACTCCTGTTTTTTCATGGATACCGTAAGTGAAGAATCCTTCTCTCACACCTCTGATTTTGAAAAAGAATTTTCCAATTTTTGTTCCTCTCCTACTCCTCCAACTGAATCTCTACACCTAAGTGAAGAATCCTCCACCCGCCTTTCTGATTTTGAAAAAGAATTTTTTGATTTTTGTTCCTCTTCTCCTTTTCCAACTGAATCGCTGCACGAAGCTGCCATGGCGGCTAGCAACACCCCTTTTAATTTTACATATAAAAAAGTGTACGAGGACATAGTTTTTGAAAAAGAACAAATTTCCAAAACCTCGTATGATGACCCCCCTACCTTGGAACTGAAAGAACTACCAGAGCACCTTCGATACGCTTTCTTAGAAAAGGACTCCAAGCTGCCTGTCATAATTTCGGCCTACCTCACGGATGCACAAAAGGATAAACTTCTTTCAATTTTACAAAAGCATCGCCAAGCTATTGCTTGGCAGATATCTGATATCAAGGGCATAAGCCCATCTTTCTGCACTCATAAAATCTTAATGGAAGATAATTCACGTAACTCTATACAACCTCAGCGCCGTATAAACCCAAACATGAAAGACGTAGTTAAGGGCGAGGTTATGAAATTGTTAGATGCAGGAATTATCTATCCTATATCCGATAGTAAGTGGGTTAGCCCAGTACAGGTAGTACCAAAGAAGGGAGGGATAACGGTAGTAAGTAATGAAAATAATGAATTAATCCCGACTCGGACGGTAACCAGATGGCGAATGTGTATAGATTACCGTAAGTTGAATGACGCCACCCGCAAGGATCACTTCCCCTTGTCGTTCATTGATCAGATTTTAGAATGACTTTCCGGACATAGCTTTTATTGTTTTCTCGATGGCCTCTCGGGGTATCTTCAAATCCCCATCTCCCCCGAGGACCAGGAGAAAACTATGTTTACTTGTCCCTTCGGCACCTTCGCCTACCGAAGAATGCCGTTTGGATTGTGCAATGCGCCAGCTACATTCGAACGATGTATGCTCGCCATCTTTGACAAGTACGTAGAAAGCATTATGGAAGTTTTCATGGATGATTTCTCCATGTTCGGGAATTCCTTCGATAGTTGCTTAGAGAACCTTGAAAAAGTCTTAGAGCGATGCGAAGAAACTAACCTCGCCTTAAATTGGGAAAAATGTCATTTTATGGTGAGGGAAGGGTTAGTTTTGAGACATAAAATTTCTAAAAGGGGTATTGAAGTAGACGTTGTGAAAATAAAAGTTATCGAGAAGCTGCCGCCACCTACGAACATAAAATCTATAAGAGGTTTCCTGGGTCATGCGGGTTTCTACCGCCGCATCATAAAGGACTTTTCCAAAATCACCAAGCCCCTTACCCATCTCTTAGAAAAAGACGCCCCATTCATCTTTGATGACCTCTGTCTAGCTGCCTTCAATTTAATAAAAGAAAAATTAGTTAATGCCCCAATCATGATAGCTCCGGTGTGGGATCTTCCATTTGAGATAATGTGTGATGAGAGTGGTTATGCGGTGGGAGCCGTACTAGGTCAACGTATTTCCAAAAACTTCCACCCCATTTATTACGCTAGTAAAACACTCACATCTGCACAGGAAAATTACACCATAACCGAGAAGGAGCTCTTAGCTGTAGTATTCGCTTTTGACAAATTTCGCCCTTATATTACTCTTTCGAAAATTATTGTTTTTACGGACCACTCGGCCCTCAAATATCTTCTCTATAAAACCGATGACAAGCCTCGCTTGATTCGCTGGGTCTTACTCCTCCAGGAGTTTGACTTAGAGATCCGTGATAAGCGAGGTGCCGAGAACTTGGCCGCCGACCACCTTTCGCGCCTAGACAACCCGTTTATAGAACAATTAGACGAAAATTCTTTTCATTACTATTTCCCTGAAATTAACACATCTACTTCTCCTTGGTTTGCCCGCATCGCCAACTATCTAGTGGCTCGTGTGCTCCCAAAAGAGTTTTCATCTCAGCAAAAGAAGAAATTCTTTTCTGAGCTAAAAAACTATTTTTGGGAGGACCCGCATCTTTTCAGAATTTGTGCCGACCAAGTGATCAGGAGGTGTGTTTCTTTTGATGAAGGATTAGATATTATTAAACATTTGCATGAAGCACCGACAGGTGGGCACTATCAAGCTGCTCGCACCGCTCACAAAGTGTTAAGCGCGGGTTTTTACTGGCCCACCCTGTTTAAAGACGCGCATGCCTTTGTGAGTAGGTGTGATAGTTGCCAACGGTCGGGGAATATTTCCAATAAAAATGAAATGCCACAAAATTATTTCCTAGAGTGCGAAGTTTTCGACCTCTGGGGGATTGATTTTGTCGGCCCTTTTCCTTCTAGCTTCGGGAATAAGTACATTTTAGTTGTCGTTGATTATGTTTCGCGTTGGGCCGAAGCCCAAGCTCTTCCTACGAATGATGCCCGAGTCGTAGTTAATTTCCTAAAAATATTATTTTCTCGATTCGGTACGCCGCGCGCTATCGTTAGTGATAGGGGTTCCCATTTCTGTAACGCGCAATTTTCAAAAATCCTAACTAAATATGGCGTTACTCATAAGCTTTCCACTGCCTACCACCCCCAAACTAACGGACAAGTCGAAGTAGTGAATAGAGAAATAAAAAGAATTTTAGAAAAGACTGTTTCAATATCTAGAAAAGACTGGTCAGCCAAATTAGACGATGCTCTATGGGCCTACCGAACAGCGTACAAAACCGCCCTCGGATGTACGCCATATCGGTTGGTTTATGGAAAATCGTGTCATTTACCCGTAGAGTTAGAACACCGCGACTTTTGGGCCTTACGATTTTTAAACTTCGATCCCCACTCTGTCAGCGATTTTAGAAAATTTCAACTTAACGAACTCGACGAGTGGCGCTCTTACGCATATGAAAATAACAGACTTTATAAAGAGCGGACAAAGTGTTTACACGATCGACATCTTAGGCACCCAAAAATCTTTAAGCCGGGCGAACAAGTGCTTCTTTATAATTCTCGTTTACGTTTATTCACGGGTAAATTAAAATCACGTTGGTCGGGGCCTTTTACTGTTTTAGAAGTCTTTTCTTATGCTACTGTTTTAATTTCCCACCCTGATAAGAGTACTTTCAAAGTGAATGGTCAGCGTCTTAAACTGTATTTCTGTGATGATGTCAGTCTCAACCCTGTTAACTCTATCTTTCCGGTCCTGACATTTGATTAATCTGAACTTTATTTTTCTCATAAACTTTGAACTTTATTCGAACTTTATTTTTAAACAATATTTGGGACAATCTTATTTTGATGCGTCGAGCTCAAACGACGCTTTAAACAAAGGGCGCTCTTGGGAGGCAACCCAAGTTATCTTTTTCTGTTTTCTTTATTTCACAATTTTTGCCCCGACTGGCTCCGGCAAGCTGAAACTTCTCCGATCGCCTGCTCCAACGGTTCTGATTCCATGACAAAGTCCACCAGATGACGTTTCATGAAGATCCACAGCACATGCATGGAGGAGCGGCATCACTCAGCTTTCCCTGCAACATAAAACCGGGGAAGTACCTGTTTTTCAATTCTGTCTTTCATTTCTGTACTTTACTTTTCTCTCGTTCTTCGATCTCCTTCTCCATTGAGGACAATGTAGATTTTAAGCTTGGGGGATGAGTTCCTCCTTTTTGCTTTTTGTAAATATCCAAAAAATCCAAAAAAAATCCAAAAAATATATATATAGCTGCATTTTGGTATTTCAATAAGTACCCCATGTTTATGTTTTGTTTTTCTCAAACTTCTTTATAAACAACGTAGTTAATTATAATTTTTCTAATCATTTTTTTATCATATTTCACAAGTAAAATGTTGGCCATGCTGTGTTTCTAATTCACGGTAGCATGTTAAGGTGAAATATTTCTCTAAAACGTGCATTTCTATTATGGTTTTCCGTTCTTTATTTTCTTTACTTTCTCTAAAATTTATCATCCACTATTTTCCTTTTCGTATTTAGATAATTTTTGTAAGAACAAATTTTGAATAACGTAGTAGATATGAACGATCCAAGTCACATATTATTTTTATTTTCAAGATAATTTCATCAATCTTCTTTTATTATCTCGAGCTTGCATTTTGAAATTTATCAACTCTATGCTTTAAATAAATTTAAAAAAAACGTGAAAATGATTTAGGCCATTTTTGATTACGTTTGAGTTTTCCTGCCAACCTAAAATCTTTTACCACTAGTTAGCCGCTTTTGAGCCTTTTTTCCAAATTCATTTGATAACTCCACATAGCATTTCATTTTCACCAAAGCCCAAATTCCTACCTATCTAATCACGCTAATGTTTTTTGAGTTTCATTCTAAAATTTTCATGATAGGAAATTTTGTGTTATATTTGGAGAAATTGTTGAAAAAAGTGTACTCAAAAGCAATGTTTTGAAAAAAGAGAAAAAAATGAATGATGAAAAAAAATAAATAATAATAAAGAAAAAAAACAACGAAGAAAAAAACATTATATATACATATTTTGTTTAAAATAAATTTATTTTTTTGAAACTCGTTGTTTTGGTTTAGTGTAATTTTTAAGACTCCATGTTTATATTTGAATTCCACTCCTATTCATAGTCCTAAACCAAACGTTTCGGTCCTATTAAGTTCTTTTGATTCACGTCTTTTTAAATTTTATTTAACAACTAAGAAAAGAAGAAAAGTAAATCAGTTTTAGTTTTGGATTTAAACTTAGATTTTTGTTATTTAATTGATATAATTATAATGCGTTGCTTGGATCTAGTAATAACTCAATACGTTCTTTTCATTTTCATTGCCTTGCTTAAATCTATTTAAAGAATTTCGTCAAAATTCTGGATGATTTATTTTTATTAAGTAAAGTTTATAACAGTTAAACCATACCAAAATAATTATTTTAGATTTACGTTTTACATTCTCCCTACCTAGAATTTCGCATAGTACTTGTGTAAGTATGATTAAAACTTTTTGAATTAGTCACTTTTTATGATTAGCTAGTCTTTATATCTTTGCTTGGGGACAAACAAAACTTAAGCTTGTGGGAATTTGATAATACGGTTTGCAGTCAATTTTATTAGGATATTTTCGGGGTTTTAAAGCAAATCATGTCTTGTAAAGTACTTATTTTGATTCTCCTTTATATATATTTTTGTCGGTAATGCATTTTTTCTGCTTTTTGCAGGTTTTCACGGCCTTCAGCCGAATTTTGCTGTGACACGCCCCAAGGTCAAGCCCTACCCGGGCGTGTACCTAGGGCGTGTAACACAGAGGAATGAAGCAATTGGTCTGAAACTGCATTCCGTGGAAACTTAGTGAACACGCCCGTGTCACATCCGACGCGGGCGTGTTCCAGAGGCGTGTCCCCAGGTTCCGAGGAATCGCCGCAATGCGCTCGTTTTTCCCGCTCCACCGTCGCACCGAAAGTGTCACGCCCCAGGGTCACGCCTGTTGAATTCTGTGAAGTGAAAGTGGGTGAATGGAAGGCTTGGGAAACCTATCCGCGCGGACTACGCGGACTGGGTTGGCGGACTGCTAGGTCGGCAGGGATGTTGCAGGCGGTTTGCTCTGTGGCAGCCTGGGCGGTCTGTTCGCGCGGACTGCGCGGACAGCAGCGGCGGTCTGACAGGCCAGTGTATGCTCAGCAGGCGGTCTACTCCCAGGAAGTAACCGGGCGAATAGGAATGTTATCCGCGGAGTCCGGCTTGAAGCGGACTGAAGAACTGGAGCTCGGCAGACCGGTTTGGCAGATGCCTTGGTCTTGCTCTAGTGAAGCGGCAAGTGGAAGCCGTGGAGACCGCCGGTCAGCGCGGACAGGAACTGGAGGTCGCCCGGTATGGCGGGCTAGATCCAGTGTCCGCCTGTAAGTGCGGACTGGCCCTTGCGGCCAGTGGGCTGGACTTGGTGGGAATTGAACCAAGTCCAGGAGGCTCAGTCCGGGGAAGATCGCGCAGTGGAGCGCGGGCTGGTTTCTCAGTCCGCCAAGCGTAGTAGAAGTGCAGTTGCCTTGTTTGCTAGCTTGGGGAAATGCGGACTGGAGAATTGCTTGTGCAGGAGCGTGCGGACTGGAGCCGGAGTCCGCTGAGTCCGGTTGAGCCTTGTGATGAGGTTATGGACTCAGGGAAGCGGACTGGAGTTCGCTGTATACGCGGACTGGGGTCTGCTGTTAGCGGACTGGATTGGCGTGTCCGCTAAGTCCGGAGGTGCCTTGGAGTTGAGGTAATGGACTTGGGATATGCGGACGATAGCCAGGTATCCGCTGAGTCCGGCAGGTGCCTTGATGGCGCGGTTGCGGGCTCGGGTTTTGCGGGCTGATGCCTTGTCCGCAGAATGGCGGATACGGCTGTTGTGGAGTCCGGCTGTGGTGGTCCTGGCTTGGTCTCTGGCGGCAAGGCGGACTGGATATTGGAGTCCGGCCTTGGAGAAGCTGGGGCGGACTGGCTATCTGCACAGGGCGGCGAACTGGCATGTGTGTCCGCGGGCTGGCAGACACATAAGTTCTTGCTGCGGGATGTGGCGGTGATCCTATCGACTAGGGCGGTGACCATACTCATCGTCGTGCCTATAAATAGGACCCATGTCACATCAGGATGTACCGGAACCTAGACCGAAGTTGTGCGGATAGCGCTGGAAAGCCAGGACTTGGCTCTGATTGCAGTCAGGGACAGTGCGGACTCTGCGGTTAAGCAACAGGCGGTAAACAGCAGGTCGCGGATAGCGGCCAGGCGGTCTTCTCTTTGGCGACTTGGTTCGGGGTTCAGGAAGTCGCCGGTTCTGGCGGACTGTTCCATTCGGTGGCGCAGCTTGTGCGGTCTGGCGGCGTGCAGACCGGCGGTGAAGAGCTAAGCATTGGAGTAAGGGTGAGTCCGCGCGGCTTGGGTTGCGGTCTGGCGACCTGGCGGACTGAGCGGACTCCACAGTAGTAGGTCGGCGGCTTGATTGTTTGAGTCCGCGCGGCTTGTTTTTTGTTCTTGTCTTTGTAACTGTCTCTGCTCTCCCGGTGTTGGGTTTTGGTGAAGCATGTCTCGCCATGTATGTCTCGCCTTGTAAAGAAGTTTGCTCTTGATCAATAAAGAAGCTTGTGCTGCATGTGTTGCTGGTTGTTACTGCTTTGTTGAGATAACCACTGTTAACTCCACGATCCGGGAAAACTTTCAACATATAAGTGGGCGTATTCTCCTTCGGTTTGTTGAGTTTTCAGCAGGGTATCCAAGGGGGCGTCTGCGGTTTGTTGAATTTTAACATGGTATCAGAGGCAGGTTGTTGGAGTGGTCAAGCAGTGCTCAATGGAAGTAGTTGCTCTTCTGAAGAGGAAACCAGTGGTAGAACCATGGCAGTGGAGGATGCAAGTTGTCTTGGTATTGATCTTCTTACAAAGGCGAACTGTGAACGGTGGAAGTCCTGTATGAAGAGCTTTCTTCTTGGCGAGGACCTTTGGGAGGTTGTATGCGGAGCAGGAAGACAAGAGGATACTGCTGGCAATGCTGAGGCGATGAGAGCTTGGAAGGAGGCAAATGCGAAAGCGGAGTCTATTCTCAAGCAGGTGATCTCATCGGAGCTCTTGGACCACATCAGTGGATGACGGTCAGCTGCGGAGGTTTGGACTTCCCTTGATGGGTTGTTCAGGAAGAAGGTGAAGGTTGCTGCGGATGATGGTCCCTCTACTTCATATCAGGAAGAAAGGAGTGTTTCTCCTAGGCGTGATAGGAAGAGGAAGGAAGGACCACGGTGCTATAAATGCAAGCAGCAAGGTCATCTTCGGAAGGAGTGCAAGGTTACCTTGCTCTCGGCGAACGTTGCTCAGGTAGGGAGGAAGGAGAAGAACGTAGTTGGGACTTCAACTAGTTCTGGATCTGATCGGCTGGATGCCAAGGATAGTGCTGCTATCTGGCATGAAAGACTGGGGCATGTAGGGATGGACAAGCTGAAAGCAATGGCGGAAAGAAGACTCGTAAGAGGCTTGCCTAGATTGTCATCCTATGGCGATGGTCGGGGGTGTGCGGGATGTCAGGAAAGTGGAGCCTATCGCTTCATGGTCGACAAAGCACAATCCAGGAGTAATGCACCATTGGCGGTTGTCCATTGTGCTCTGGTGGGACCGACTGTCACGGCCAGTCTTGGAGGCAGCAGGTTCATGCTGATATTGGTTGATGACTATTCTGGGTATACTTGGGTATACTTTATGAAGACGAAGTCCAACATGGTACGCTTGTTTGTGGAGTTCAAGAAGCTTGTCGAAGGCCAGCTTGGCCAGAGGATCAAGGTGTTGAGGACAAGTTTCGGTGGTGAGTTTGCCTCAACCGAGTTCTCACGCTTTTGCAGGAAGCAAGGGATCCGGATGGAGCTTTCTTGTGGACATACTTCACAACAGGGTAGTGTTGCAGCTCGGATGATCCGTTGGTTAACGGAGACCTGCAAGTGTTGGCTTCGGAGTAAAGGCATTCCGAAGGCTCTTTGGGCGGAGGGAATAGCCTGTGCTACTCATGTCATCAACCGGATGCCTCTTAGTCCGATCATAATGAAGACTCCTTATGAGCTAATGTTCGGAGTGAAGCCCTCAGTGAAGCACCTTCGGGTGTTTGGATCTACCTGCTATATACACTCTCCGGGTGCTCTCAAAACAAAGCTAGTCTTTGTAGGGTATGATGAGCAGAGAAGAAGATGGAGGTGTATGGATCCTGCGACGAAGAAACTCATAGTGTCGAGAGACATTGTTTTTGATGAGTTGACGCCGTATTGGGGTAGCTCTTATGTGGAGCTAGAGTTAAGCAGGTCAGATGGTGGGCTGAAGGAGGCTGCTGCTAAGGAAGTGGAGTTGCCTGAGTCACCAGGTGCTCCAGGTTGTTCTAGCTCCGGGGCAAAGGCGTCAGAGTCGGGAAGAAGGGGGAGCGATGCTCCAGGACCTTCTGGCTCAAAGGCGGAGGCTTCCTGTTCAGGAAGCAAGGGGAGCGATGTTCCAGGCAGTTCATGTTCAAGAGGGGAGTCTTCTGGTTCAGGTAGTAGGGGGAGCGTTGCTCCAGGTGCTCTTGGTTCCAGTAAGGAGGCGTCTTGTTCAGGGAACAAAGGGAGCATTGTTCCGGGTTTGCCCGGGAACGGAGCTGGTTCAAAAGCAGCGGAGGTGGTTAGCCGTGATCAGGTTCTTCGGAGATCGAAGAGGATCAGTAAGCCACCAGCTCGATATAGCGAAGGGAACACGGCGGACTTGGTCCCGTGTTTCCTTGTTAGCCCTCAGGTCGAGCAAGGGACTTCTGGCTGTGATGACCCCACTAGAATCAAGGAGGTGGTTGACACAAAGTCTGATGAGGTGACTTCTCTCAGAGGCAACGAGGCTTGGGCTTCTGGGTCCAAGGAAGTTGGTGATACTCCTGTGATGCATGAGTGGAGGTTGAAGCTGAAGAAGGCAGAGGGAAGCATGGCTCCTTTTGGGAGATGCTGGAGGGCTCCCTCATGGTCCATGATATGCGGGGCGAGGACTATGTCTTGGACATCTCTTCGTAGATGCTATCGGAAGGACCAGGTGTAAGGTTACGGGAGCTGCTGGAGTTATTCACCACTTCTCACTTCAAGGGGGAGTGTTGAATTCTGTGAAGTGAAAGTGGGTGAATGGAAGGCTTGGGAAACCTATCCGCGCGGACTACGCGGACTGGGTTGGCGGACTGCTAGGTCGGCAGGGATGTTGCAGGCGGTTTGCTCTGTGGCGGCCTGGGCGGTCTGTTCGCGCGGACTGCGCGGACAGCAGCGGCGGTCTGACAGGCCAGTGTATGCTCAGCAGGCGGTCTACTCCCAGGAAGTAACCGGGCGGATAGGAATGTTATCCGCGGAGTCCGGCTTGAAGCGGACTGAAGAACTGGAGCTCGGCAGACCGGTTTGGCAGATGCCTTGGTCTTGCTCTAGTGAAGCGGCAAGTGGAAGCCGTGAAGACCGCCGGTCAGCGCGGACAGGAACTGGAGGTCGCCCGGTATGGTGGGCTAGATCCAGTGTCCGCCTGTAAGTGCGGACTGGCCCTTGCGGCCAGTGGGCTGGACTTGGTGGGAATTGAACCAAGTCCAGGAGGCTCAGTCCGGGGAAGATCGCGCAGTGGAGCGCGGGCTGGTTTCTCAGTCCGCCAAGCGTAGTAGAAGTGCAGTTGCCTTGTTTGCTAGCTTGGGGAAATGCGGACTGGAGAATTGCTTGTGCAGGAGCGTGCGGACTGGAGCCGGAGTCCGCTGAGTCCGGTTGAGCCTTGTGATGAGGTTATGGACTCAGGGAAGCGGACTGGAGTTCGCTGTATACGCGGACTGGGGTCTGCTGTTAGCGGACTGGATTGGCGTGTCCGCTAAGTCCGGAGGTGCCTTGGAGTTGAGGTAATGGACTTGGGATATGCGGACGATAGCCAGGTATCCGCTGAGTCCGGCAGGTGCCTTGATGGCGCGGTTGCGGGCTCGGGTTTTGCGGGCTGATGCCTTGTCCGCAGAATGGCGGATACGGCTGTTGTGGAGTCCGGCTATGGTGGTCCTGGCTTGGTCTCTGGCGGCAAGGCGGACTGGATATTGGAGTCCGGCCTTGGAGAAGCTGGGGCGGACTGGCTATCTGCACAGGGCGGCGAACTGGCATGTGTGTCCGCGGGCTGGCGGACACATAAGTTCTTGCTGCGGGATGTGGCGGTGATCCTATCGACTAGGGCGGTGACCATACTCATCGTCGTGCCTATAAATAGGACCCATGTCACATCAGGATGTACCGGAACCTAGACCGAAGTTGTGCGGATAGCGCTGGAAAGCCAGGACTTGGCTCTGATTGCGGTCAGGGACAGTGCGGACTCTGCGGTTAAGCAACAGGCGGTAAACAGCAGGTCGCGGATAGCGGCCAGGCGGTCTTCTCTTTGGCGACTTGGTTCGGGGTTCAGGAAGTCGCCGGTTCTGGCGGACTGTTCCATTCGGTGGCGCAGCTTGTGCGGTCTGGCGGCGTGCAGACCGGCGGTGAAGAGCTAAGCATTGGAGTAAGGGTGAGTCCGCGCGGCTTGGGTTGCGGTCTGGCGACCTGGCGGACTGAGCGGACTCCACAGCAGTAGGTCGGCGGCTTGATTGTTTGAGTCCGCGCGGCTTGTTTTTTGTTCTTGTCTTTGTAACTGTCTCTGCTCTCCCGGTGTTGGGTTTTGGTGAAGCATGTCTCGCCATGTATGTCTCGCCTTGTAAAGAAGTTTGCTCTTGATCAATAAAGAAGCTTGTGCTGCATGTGTTGCTGGTTGTTACTGCTTTGTTGAGATAACCACTGTTAACTCCACGATCCGGGAAAACTTTCAACATATAAGTGGGCGTATTCTCCTTCGGTTTGTTGAGTTTTCAGCAGGGTATCCAAGGGGCCGTCTGCGGTTTGTTGAATTTTAACAACGCCTGACCCGGGCGTGACATATGGGCGTGTACTTCAGCAATTCCGCCCGTCACCTCCAGCATTCAATTTCAGCTCAACAAAGTCACGCTGCAAAGAACACGCCCCAGGTACACTCCCTACCAGGGCGTGACTTGTGGGCGTGTACTTCAACTACTTCGTCAGAATTAAATTCCAGCCTGAAAAAGTCGCACCGAATTTGTCACGCCCGGGGTCACGCCCTACCCGGGCGTGACAGGGGGGCGTGACCCGACCCGAAAAAATCTATAAATAGAGCCCAACTCCAAGGGTTCAGGGACACCTTTTGCATTGAGAGGGGAGGTTCTGTCCTTTGTATTTTTGAACTTTTTTAAGCATGTCTCTTCATTTTTAGTTCTTAGCTCTAGCTTTATGCATTCCCTGTATTAGCTCCTAGCTTCTTTCTGTAGTATAATGTTAATGATAGTGTAGTTTACTTTCCATGCACTTGTAATCTCTGATTTTCAAGTTGTAAGATCCATGTTTCCTTTAATAAAGAAGTGTTGTTTTCTTTTTCGTTTCTACTCTGTTTTCACTATTTTCTTCTACTCATCCCCCCTCTTCCACCTCACCATGATTAACTAATCCTCTATGTACTCGATCTTGATGATCCGAGGTTCGAGTGATTAGGTTATGATGCTTTGAATCTTACCTTTTCTTTTTAGGGTTTTAGCCTTGAATTACTCTTGATTTATCACGGGTTGGAGGTATATCATCGATATATACTCTCCACCTTTGCTTTCATTCTGGGCTAGCCGAGAGGCCGAAAGTTTGAAATGAGCACTCAAGAGTAAATGGAGTTGTTCGCACCCCTCGAGAGAGGCAGACGTTCAAATCTCCCGGATTGGAGCAAAATCCAATAGTGGGATTCACCGCGTAAAGCGAGTTTTAGGCCTCCGATTTAGGCGAGAGTCGGTCGGACCTTCCTAAACTCAGTTAGGCACGGCCTTCGAGAGAAGCGTGTCAATATTTATGGAACCTCCACGGTCAAGGGCCTTTACCCCTAATTAGTTTAGGTTTGTTTATCGTATTTTTCTAACCACTCTTGCCGAGGTGATTTCTGATCGAGTGCATTTTCCTCCCATCGTTACTAAGCTTTAGTATAATCACTCTTTTAGCTCTCTTTATCTTTTCATGCAAGTAGCTCTCTTTCATTGTAAGTAGTTCTCTTCCTTTAGTACGCTTAGCTTTCTTCTAAACCCTAATTTTTCCGTCGATAAAATAATAGATTTCGTGTGAGTAAGCTTACTCAACTGTTCCCGGATTTTAATACGACACTTGTGTCCCCTAGCTGCATTTCGATAGGTATACTTGCCTTGTTGGATTGTTAGTTTGGTTATTTTCTCCTTGCAGATATCTAAGAGACAATCACTCATACAGCAAACACGTTTCTATATTGAGAATATAATAAATGGGGGGCCTACAATGCAGCAAGTATGCAAACCTGGGCTTCACCCAAGGCACCCTAAAATATATACATCTAACACATCATCAATCGGGTACATCCAATTTCCCCATCGGTATTCAAGCCGCAAAAACAAGGGGTCTTTCGATTTTCCCCAAACGGCATACAAGCCGCCGCTCGGAACTCTTGTCATGGCCCTACCCGCTCGTGAGTCTCAAAACCCCGGGCTTGCCTGGAAGCTCTGACTTCTCACGTCAGGATTCCGCCACACAAACCAACCAATACTAAGAACCCTTGCTAGACCCCACCTGTTCGCGATGACCCAGGCCCGACCCCAATATCGGGACCAAGTCCACCGAATGAGACCCAGCGGGACCCAGCTGGTATCTTCAAGGCTTGTCCAAAGCTTAACATCCTCGTCAGTTTCACAGAGGGGGACTTGTCTCGCCGGGACACTCTCCCATATGACATGCACGTCACGGGCTAGCCAGCCGACCATAGAGACAAAACACGCATTAACACATCACAATCCCAAGCCTTTCCGACCCTAATCCACCATTCATATGGTACCATCCCTGTGCCCCTGCGTGTACTCTAATTTCCACCCAGCCCAGTTCTGGCTACACGTACTCACACGAAAGAGGGGGAAAACAACATCATAAAAGAGTCTTGCAGCTAACGGATTTCTACAAAATCCTCAAACCTCGCTATGCAACATCACCGGGTCGGACTAACGGTCGCGACTACGGCTTCACCCGCAATGCCTAATCCATTAACGGAGCGGATTTCTAGTGCAATATCATGTCGAGGATGGACACAATCAACCCAGTGGCTCCTCTTTAACCATGAAAACCCGAGTCCCTCTCATTTGTGAGATTCGGTGCCTAGAATGCTTGAAAGAAAGAAAGAAAAAAGTAGATGTCATGCACGCGTCCTAAAACCGAGAGGAGAAGTGTCGTTACCTTACGACTCCTCTTCCTAGCCCTGAAACCCTTATCTTGCATGGATGAAAACGAGCGCCTCTACGTCCTCTCCACGGATCTGGACTCGGAATGACGATTGGAGCTCCGAAGCTTCGTCAATGGCGGGAGAAAGAGCTCCTTCTTATTCCTCCAACTATAACCTCAAACCCTAACCTTTAATCCAAAAGGGAAGAAAATGAAGGAAAAGAGATCTCAGCCCTACTTATGGTACTTGGATGAAACATCATGAGCCCTAGGATCAACTTCTAAGAGCAATCAGACGGCCAACATGCCAAACGACAGAACTGCTTTCGTCCGGTATCATCGGGCGGAAGCTACCTATCGCCGGGCGGTAACTTCCCGAGCCGCAAGACAGAAAATAATGTCGCGCCAACGCCAGTTTTAAGGTTAACACCGTGTGGTAGCATATTTCTCGAGAACTCAACGTTTTCTCGAGAACTCGACGCTCTCGATGGAACCCTGGAGTTACCGTCGCGCAGTAAGGCTAACGCTATGCGGTAAATTCTTTCTCGAGAACTCAATGCTCGACGAATAGGCCTTTCGTCTCGTCATTCTCTAACCGACGAAACAAGGCTATCACCGGACGATAACTACTACCGCCGGGCAATAGCTACCAGAAATTCAGTTTCTGGAAAAACTGGGGTGTTAAACCACTTGTCTTTAGTACAACTGTTATGTTGAAAGAAAGGGTTGCAGTTACCAAATCCAGTGGTCCATACTGCATAGAGAGCCATTGGACGACGGAATACAAAAGCAGAGTCCTGAGGAAGAAAAAAACAACTTTTTGGAGAGAAATTCTTGAACAACTCATCTTCTTCCTGAAACTGAAGAAGTGCTCTGCAGCTGGTTCATCAAGAGATAGTCTGATAACTTCAGACTAACTTTGTTGATTGAAGATATACAAAGAACTGAAAACTTATTAATCTTCTTCAGCAAGTTCAGGAACTTCTATTTCTGAGTTCTTCCCTGCTCAAGCTAAAACATCCTAAAGATCTGCTATCTTGGAGCTGAGAAGTAGATAGGGCTGAGCTATCTCAGTCCAGAGAGAAGACTCAGAGAACATTTTCTCTGGTGTTATGTCATCATCAACAACATATTCTTTTCGTAGGATCTTAATAGATCTGAGCTGTAAGCTTAATCTATAAATGCTGAGTTGTAGGATCCTTCTGTGGATCTGAGGTAGGATCCAGTGGTGGATCTGAGGTAGGGCCTATGTGCCTGAGCTGTAGGAGATTCATTCTATGAGGTAGGACCCTTGGTGGATCTGAGTGTAGGGCTAACCTCCTAGACTGAGTGTAGGACATTGCATAAAGTCTGAGGTAAGTGTTCTGCTGCAGAACATTGAGTTGTAGGAGATCATTTCTCTGAGTGTAGGGCCTTGGGCCTGAGGTAGGACTTGGAGGAGTCTGAAAGATCCTGAGGGATCTGTGTTGTAAGCTCTAGGAGCTGAGTTTGGTGAAGTTGGTCTTGTCTAACACACTGTTAGAAAGATGGGAGGGGACAGTGAATGTACACAAAACTTGGGGAACCACTATAAACACTTGTGTGTTGTTGTGTAGTCTTGAAAGCTAACTTAACACTAAGTCACAACACAGAAAAGCAAAAAAAATATCAAAAAGACACAAAAACCTATTCACCCCCCCCCCCCCCCCCCCACCTCTAGGTGTTTAGCTACCCTTGAAAACAAAGAATTTCAGTGGAGGAGGCAGGTTGATAGGTGTGGGGGGCACCGCAGGAGTCTGTGTCGCTCCCAAGTTTCTCAGGAGAGTTAGCATCTCAGCCCACCGCCCCTCCATCTGGACAAAGTGCCCTGCCAATGCATTCATGGGCTTGCGAGGCTGCAGTTTTGGCATGTGGATCGCGCAGGGGGATTGTCCGTGCTGTGGTTAGTGCTTAGATCGCAGGTGGATCGTTCACACAGATTGTGCGTGTGGAGGTTTTTCCCATAACTCCTCGTTTAATTAGTGGGGGATATGAGAATTTCGGCTATTTGCATCCTAGAATTCCTATAATATGAGGGAGACCCCATCAAGAAATAAAGAAGAAAGAAAGATTGAATGAATTTTAAAAATGCCCAAAAAACATTTAATTGCCATAAAAATGTAACCCCAAAAATGAAAAATAATGCAAAAAATGGAGAATCCAGATATAAAAGAAAGATAGGGAAGTGAATGCTCACAGTGTTGTATTTTAAGAGAAGAAGGTAAAAGCAACGATACTATGAAAGTGAAAGATCAAACATTGACAAAATCACAACAGAGATCTCATTTGGAGAAAACAAAAGTGGCGTGGTCGATCACACAACAAGAGCACCGAAAGTGAAAAAATGAGAGGGACACCTCTTGAATGTTAGGGCAGACCGACAAAGAATATGAACAGAAATGAAAGTCGTCGTGTGATATTATTAATCAAGCGGTTTATTTTAACAATTTTTTAACTTAACGCATACGAAGAGATGTCGGTTGTTGTTATCTTATCCGAGTTATCGCCTGATAACTCATGACATTTTACAATAAGAAGATTCTTTTCAAAATATTGATTTCATTGTGTTTTGCACCAAAAAATTTTATGCTTGCCAACACTGCCCAGAAATGGATGAATGAAGCTTGGGGCACAACAAATCAAAACAATTCAAATGATTTGTTTTTTAATAATAATTACACCACGTTTGTTATAGAGCATTGCTATCAACAAATCTATTTTGGATATGAGCATACATTTGATATGAGCACATTAAATAAATAAAAATAGGTAGCTTGAATGAAGGCGATCCCCAAACTGCAACAAATTTATCATAGACACAACACTGATAGAACTGAGGTCGGCGACATCGGAATATGAGGAAGGAACACTGACGATCTGGACAAGCACCGTCGGAGCTGGAGGGAGAAAGTAGCCCGACGTCGGGCAAGCAATGGAAAGTTGGTGTCAGGCTTGGATAGTCAGCGTCGAGCTTGAAGGTATGCGACACCGAGCAACAGAACTGAGGTCAGGGACGTCGGAATGAGAGGAAGGCAACACAAGCGAGGCTAGGAGGAAGACAACATTGAAGAGTCTAGGCGATCGAGCAAGCGTCGTCTTCACGCACGGGAAGAATCACCGATTTAGGATTTCACGGGAATGGGGGTTAACAGGATAAGGTAGGGTCACGAGTGTGCTCATAAGAAGTTGAGCCAAACCTAAAAAAAAATATTAAGTATTATTTTAAATTTTGGTGTACGTATGTCAAAAATAGATGTGACAATACTCTTGTTATCTTCACACTAAGGCTATGTTTGAGAGTCCGTTTTGAATCCATTCCGTTCTAGGACCGGAGGAACCAAAAGGGTACAGTCGGCCGGTCGATGCTAAGCCCTATTTATCTCATTCTAGCGGTCTTGCCGTTTCTTTACTTTTGTATCCCGAGCAGGAGAACGTGGATCTATAAACATTGGGCGATAGTTGAGGAGCCGACCACCCTTCTCCTTCAGTTCTCGTAATGCCGCAGAGGTCTCAAATCACAGTAACGAATCCATCTTCTCGAGTTAAATTGTTTGCCTCGCGCGTGATTTTTTGGTTCCTT